>BOPP01000014.1:10888771-10988195 GCA_017312745.1 Gryllus bimaculatus | reverse complement strand
TCTATCAGAGTTAGGGTGTAAGTAGATTATTAAGTGTATATATTTGTTTTGTTTTCTTGTTAATAAATCTATTTGTTATATGAAAGCTCTGTGTCTATGGTCGCTGTGAGTATCCATGACGTCACAGTAGCTGAGTTGAACTCGAAGGCCGCCTGCAACGATAACTGATTCGCTCTTGCAACTTAGTTCTCACGCTTCAACACTCAAGAGTTCGGGACGTTCATCGATGCTAGGCTGCCTTCTCGCCCCCCTCCCCCACCCCCGCCCAGGCCGTGGCAGCGGCGACGGCGGGGGTGGCTCAAGGCCGGAAAGTTGAGTCTCTTAGAGAGGGAACCTTCCTCTCGGCCACTTTTTGCGCATGCGCAGTCCAGATTTTTTTAAAGTAGTCGAGCTATAGTTAACCAATTTCCAAAATGAATTAATTTTTTGACAGAGAACACAAATGAAGTGAAAATAAGCCTTGCCTTGCCTTGAAAATAAATGAGTCTCTGGGAATATTTGTAGACCAACAACTGGATTCTTATTAGTTCATTCGAACAAATCGCATGGCTGGCCGCGGAGGAGGAAGAAAGCGATAAATGCTTAGCTTTTTGTTGTTGTTTTTTCGTCACTTTATTTTTAAGAATTTTCCACCCAAAAAGATTGAAAGAGACTTCACGTAAAATCGTCTTATGGCTCAATCCCCAATGGTGATGCATGACTTTTTGCTTAGTGATTGCGCATGATTTTCGAATGTCATGGCCTTTTTTGTGCCGTCGGTGGAGGGGGAGGAATGCAGTACTTTTTGTAGGGTGTTCTAACTCTTAAACCTTCCAAACTATGCTGATATCTGTATATCTAAAACTATACTATTTGATATTTTCCTCCCGATTTTTTTTTCAATAAAAGGGACATCGGAATAAGATAGGCAAAAGTGCCCCCGAGAATAAATATCTTTTGTGTTGAAAATCGTATCTGAAGTGTAAAAAAACTATTTTTCTCCGTATTTAAATCAATTTACCCGGAGAACTGCGCAAAAAAATGAACAAAAAAGCGTGTGTTTTAGAGAAGCCCAAGAGGCTAGCTCACTCAAGTGAATAGGACCATAGTGAATTCTTTGTCCTCTGTACCATGACAACACCATAAGCTGTTTTGTGTTGACTCTGTAAATTATCATCCGACTGACGATTGCCACACAACACCCATTCCAGATCGTGCTGCCGTTGTCTCGATTTATATTAGGCTCTAATAGCGCGTTTTGACAGGAAGAGCAGAGAGCATCCGATGATTTGCTCTTCGGACAGCTGACCAGCAGAGGTTCGTCGCCTCGCAGCTGAATGCGAACAGATGCTGAGTTATGGAGGGGGACGACGGTCGCCCATTCGATGCGCTAATGTTAGCAATTTTTTGCCTTATTCTCGTCGTTTTATGGCTGTTTCTCAGCTATTTCTTTAGGACTCCATTAAAATGTTTATACTTTTACGTTTTATCTTCTCTAAAACATGTATCTCCATTATTCTTCTCTAAAATATACAAAATATACTTCGCTTAGTCTTAGTCACATTTATCGATAATGTGACACCTTGTAATCGATAATGTTTTTCTAAAGCATCATCTGCGCCATTTAGGGCGTATTGTTGGTTCGTCGTATTGGGTGGACAGGGCGGGGTAGCGTGAAGTGCATGATTTTTTTAGTCTCAGACGTTTTTTAGTGAAAAAAGTATTTTAGTAGTTCATTGTAAAAGAAAAGGCGTGTCCTTATAATTCATGTTTCACATAAAACTTCGGGTTCAGCTAGTATTAAAGTTTTACAAAAACGTTATAAATAAGAGGAGAAAGAATGTGCAGCTGAAGCACCATGTCTTGTAATTACGGCCGTGAACTCTGTATTTGTGAGAAAAATGACGGAAGAGTAGTTTAAGCCAAAAAGATCCGTTTAAGGTAAACATGTATTCGCATCTATTCTGTACGTTTTTTGGAGTGCTGATTTGAAATATGAGGTTTGCCACCTCGAAAAATGTCTGCTTCATAAAGAAAATTGCCCAAATAATTCATTCGTCACTAACTTTTTGAAGAATGATGTGAAACTAGGGCGCCACGACAAAATAATGGAACATTTCTCTAGCTCTAGTTAAAGTTAAAACAAGCATTTTGTAAAGAATTTTATGGACCTTAATTTTATACATGAAACGCTTATAACCTTCATTTTATATGTAGACGAAGATGGAAACCGATTAGAATAGATGGAAACATAGAAGCGCACTGTTGTCGAGATCTAGCTAAAAAAAAGTGCGTTTTTTCTTGCAATTTCCTTTGTGGAGCCGACATTAAACCTCAAATTTAATTTCAGCATCCGCAAAACCAAATAGAACCGGTGATAAAAAAAAACTTCCTTCACTGGACACCTAGTGACTGAACTGCAAGATTTACCTACAAGCGAAACAAGCAGTTGCTTGGGGACCCCGATCCATGAGAAGCCCCACGCTTCGGAAAAAATATGCGTAACATATTTTGTAACATAAAATGTATTTAATGTAATTAATATAATACATGAAAATTTTATACAAAAATTCTTATTTTTCATTTGTATTTGTGCAGAAAGAACTTAAGGTAAGTTGTTATTGAATGAAGATGAAGCTAAAATGTAACTTCAAATTAACTTCTCCCCATAGCACGTCATACAGTTTTTAACTGTTTTTGACGTAAAATAATTAAATAAATAAGCTATTTTTACGGAAGGGGGAGCTAGATCAAAACACTTGGGAGGGGGAAGCGCAATACTAACATCGTCCCTTCCTGCAAGCGCCAAGAGTCGCGTCGCGTGGCGTGCGCAGGACTACAGCGGGGAGTACACGGTGGTGCTGGTGCCGTGCTGGCGCAGCGAGCGCCTTTCGCCGCCGCCCGGGCCCTGCCAGCCGCGCGCGCCGGTGCGGCTGCCGCTGCGCGTCCGCTACCGCCGCGCCGCCCCGCCCGCGCCGCTGCGCTTCGCCCTCGAGACGCGCTTCCTGCTGGCGCGCGCGCCGCCCCTCGCGCCACCCGACCTGCAGGTGAGACGTCCTCACAGAGCCATTGGCACAAAAGATTCCCCGTAAAGTGAAGAACGTATTAGGATTAGTTCAAAACATCTACAACAACAAAAAATCCAGGTCAAGGTAAACCAAAATTCGCCACTACAACACAGTCATAAAACCAACAGCATTGTATGCAAGCGAAACATTGGCTGTTACCAGAAAACAGGATCTTGAAGAAATAAAAAAAAGGGAGAAAAATAATTAGGAAACCTCTAGGAGCAAGTATAAAACACTGATGTAGACTACAATCAGTGACACAAAAGATTCCCCGTAAAGTGAAGAAAGTATTAGGATTAGTTCAAAACATCTACAAAAAAAAATCCATTTCAAGACAAATCAAAATTCGACACAACAGTCATAAAACCAACAGCACTGTATGCAAGCGAAACATTGGCTGTTACCAGAAAACAGGATCTTGAAGAAATAAAAAAAGGGAGAAAAATAATTAGGAAAACTCTAGGAGCAAGACATACAAAAGACTGATATAGACTACAATCAGTAAAAGATTCTCCATAAAGTGAAGAAAGTATTAGGATTAGTTCAAAACATCTGCAACAACAAAAAATCCAGGTCAAGACAAACCAAAATTCACCACTACCACACAGTCATAAAACCAACAGCATTGTATGCAAGCGAAACATTGGCTGTTACCAGAAAACAGGATCTTGAAGAAATAAAAAAAGGGAGAAAAATAATTAGGAAAACTCTAGGAGCAAGACATACAAAAGACTGATATAGACTACAATCAGTGAAAACAGTAGACATATTTTGAAACATTGAAATTGACATTAGGAAAAGGCGAATGAAATTCTTTAGACGTGTTAACAGATTACCATAAAATAGATTGACAAAAAAGATACTAGATTACGTAACCTCACTGAAGAACTCGACACCTTGGCTGAATGAAATTCGAAAAGACCCTCAGAAAAGGTAATGTAAGATCAGATGACTTAGTAGAATAATTGCAAAAATTATTGCACCTAAATACATGGGAGTCCCTGGAGGAAACATCAATATTTTGGAAAACGCAAAAAAAATGTAGTTTCCTTTTAGGACACTCGGTAATTAAGTAGTTAATGGCATCTTTTATCATTTCAAATAACTTAATTTCAGTGGCGACTCGTGCCCTCAAATGTTGATTTACGTAATAATGACATTAAAGGAGGGGGGACTCGGATGCTGAGACTGGTATACAATGAGTTCATATGTACGATTCAGAAATGCACAGTACCTAAAATTTCAATTTTTTCTTCGAGACATTCCCATTTCCACAACATGAGTTATCATTATTTAAACAGCACGTACTTTCTCGCCATTAGTAATGGTTATGTAATACTATTTATACTATTATCTCTCCAAATAATTTTTTGCAAAATTAATTTGAAATCGTAAAACATTTGGTGCGAAAAATAAGCAGAATGCAAGAAAGTAAAAAAGGTAAGTTAATCAATAATACGATTCTGATAGCGTTGAAAATTAAATAGATCGAAAAAATATAATAATTGTAGTTATTAAACATTTTGATATTGTAATATTCTTCAAATATATAAAAGTATTCGTTTTTATGTCGGGAATGAAAAGCAGCCGTTATTATAGTGTTAGAAGGGTTCCAGTCAAAGAAATTTCGGAAGTCGATATCTTGCAACCACCCTAAGGACTATTGATGGTCATAACACTCGTACTAAAACAAGATTGTACATGGGTAGCATACTATTCTTAGTTCGTAATGATTTTTCCTTCGAGATGCCATTCTAAACTTCCGGGAACACCTCAATGTTGTGCATAATCTTCGCTGTCCGGGTGACGCCGCGTCGAAGGCTGTATTACCGACGTTTCGACCATCTTGTCGTGGTTTTCCTCGGGGCTGGTAGCGCCGTGATGGTCTCGGGTGTATATACATATCTGGGCCGAGTACGACCAGCACTGAGGAAGACCACGACAAAATGGTCGAAACGTCGGTAGCACAGCCTTTGACGCGGCGTCACCCGGACAGCCAAGATCACGCAAGTGACTCAGGCCGCGGAAGCCCACGACTTCACATTCTCAATGTTGCCAACTGCATCGGCGTGACACCCTTACGGCGCCCGAAAGAGCCGCGTGCGACCGCCTGTGCGCAGGACTACGGCGGGGCGTTCGCGCGGGAGGACGCGCTGTTCGGGCGCGTGCTGTGGCTGCCGGAGCAGCGCCTCCACGCGGCCTATGAGCTGCGCGTGCAGCGCGTGCTGCTGTGCGCGACGCCCCGCGGCGCGGCGCCGCCCGCGCGCTGCACGCCGCCCGCCGCCCCGCGCCACCTGCTGCTGCTCCTGGTACGCGCGCCCACGCGCTTTCACGCAGGCGACATTTTACTATCTAAAGCATATCGCACTAATTAAAGACGACAATAATATTAATAATACTAGTGGTAATGATACTAGTGGTAATGATACTAGTGGTGATGATACTAGTGGTGATGATACTGGGGGTGATGATACTGGGGGTGATGATACTGGGGGTGGTAATGAAGTCAACCAGGAGTAGACTTTATAATCAACAGATTTATGACATATTTAATCGTGAATTAGAATAATGATAAAGATGATGGTAATGATAGTCATGATGATGATGAACGTAGCCTAATGTTTCCCTCAAGTTAGCGAAATTCGACTGATTTTCAACAACAAAAACAACAAATTTTAGATTGTCGAGGATTTCTTATTATAATATGTAATATAAAAATGCACGTTTTTTTAATAATTTTCTATTTTATACGAATATTCTTACTTTTACAGGATAGAGAACACTATGATATAATTGATAAATCTTTCAACGAAGTAAATTTCAATGCATCTTTTGCATCTGATTCTCCATCAATGACACTTTTGGATTCGTATTCGAGTGTTGATGGATTCACTTTTGAAGTAGCTCCTTTGTATTCTCCGGGAACAGAAGAACTTCAATGGCACTTACAGGTCAGTAATAAGTCGGTATTTTAATTATTTTTTTCTACTCCAATTCTATAATTCTGTCATTTGAGGACTGCAACCAGTTGCATATGATATGCATAATGATACTCATTACGATACAGATTTAATTTTGATACAGGTTATTGACCAATCACAGAGAAGTTAACCAAGTATTGACAATCATTGAAAGTCGTTCTAGCAAGTTTGGTTCAATTAGTCAAATTGCATTTCACGTTATATTTTGCTTATGTTTTAATTTCTTTATTACTAGTAATTTTTGACTCGTCTCAATATACAAAATATTGAAGTATTCGTGAAAGTTTTCATTAAAATATTTAATATTTTGCAGTGTTACAGAAAAAGGATATAATTTATTAGCACTATGAGTTAATTATTAGCACACTTCGAATAAGTAGGTAATGAGGGAGAAAACATAACAGAACTAGTGGTGCTAAACAGCACATACTTTCTCGCACTAAATAACTGTTACGTAATTCTCCTATATTATTTTAGTAGTATACGAACCTATGCGGCTATCATATGCAACCGATGTTTATAAATGAGGTCTCTAAAGAAAGAGCATTTCACGGAGATGTAACGAATTGCACTTTGACTTTAAAAATATGAAGTACTTTTTAAAAAAAAAAAACACGTATCTAAATATTCATGTCAAATGCAACCCGCAGCACTCGGTCAGCTATGCCGTTAAATAACTTCTGAACGTAGCTTTCTAGGGTCTTAAGAAACTAAACGTTTGAAGCCTACGGCCTCAAAGAAACGTTCTCACACTGTATACTACAACATATGGTATTCTTGGACATTCTAATAATTTTTTGCTGGTTCGGCATTTATCGATACTTCCGATGCCAACTAGATATCAACTTTTGGTGATGGTGGCCATCTTTGACACCACGCTTACAAGGCTTAGACTCCTCTATTTTAAGCTATTTACGTTTTCTGTGTACACCTTGGTTTGTGCCGACTGACGAGGTTTATTTGCATAATTATTAATTTAAGATTCGCTCATGTATCAACAACTAGAAGTACTATTAATAGTTTATTGATACCGATGAAGATTATTTCTTATTCTTTAGTAAAAACATTCATTTAACGTTTTGCCGAGGTCTAAAAGTGCTGCGTGCCTAATTTTGGAGGGATGTGGGTGTACAGTGAAGAGTGAAGACGTGTCTTGTTAGGTTTGGTTTGGTTTGTGTTTTACCTGTATCAGTATTTCCATTATCAGCAGTGATTTGGTGAAACTTTCAAGTCAGTGTGTTCAGTCACGAAACTTTCTAAGTGTAAAACAGTTTTTAAATAGTTTTGTGACTTTCACGAAATACGAAAAGCTAACTGTCAAAGAATATTGAAAAATTACTTCAAATATTAAAAATAAAAATAAAAAAAAGTGTTGTCAATTGTTCCAAGAAACCTCTCAATAATACTGAATAAATCTTTAGTGAAAATGTCTTTTCCGCATCAATTATTATTTTATATTGTGTTAGTACATTTTGAAACACATAAATACGTTTTGTTAACATATTTTCTCTTAGAATGGAAATAGTATAGGGAAGAGTGTGGGGTTTAACGCCGTGGAGTGTTCTCGCACGGGTTCGCAGAGGTAGTAGGGGAGAACTTGTGCTATTGCACAACACAAAGAACAAACTTTTCAAATTAACTAAAGCAAAATGTAGCTACCCTACAATACTATGTGAATTAATTTAAAAAATCAATCAATTTAAAATTATAGAAAGAATATCGCAAGTCGTTTGACAACTGCCAACGTTCAGAATCCAGACGCATGA
Organism: Gryllus bimaculatus; assembly: GCA_017312745.1. Classification (NCBI taxonomy): domain Eukaryota; kingdom Metazoa; phylum Arthropoda; class Insecta; order Orthoptera; family Gryllidae; genus Gryllus; species Gryllus bimaculatus. Next base: position 10,980,401 of record BOPP01000014.1, on the reverse strand, counting down.
TTTAAATGTTGGCGGTAAATTTGTACATCAATGCCCAGCTGTAAACGCATATTGTAAATAAAACACCGTTTGATATTAAACTAAACAACTTGGGCAACAGAAAGCAAATCCGAATCAGTTAATGCTAGAAAAGAAAAAAGAAGTGAAGCAATCCCACTCAACCAGACAGAGTTCCCTCCACTCCCTCAAAGATTACATACACCAAACTTCTCGTAAACGGTTGCTTTAAATATAACCAAAATTAAAAATTACATTACAGAAACAGTAACACAAGTAATCGAAGATATTATACCATGCGTAGAAAATATATGTAAACAAACATTCCAAGAATTGTACGGTGCCAGAAGTGGAAAAAAATATCAACATCTTAAACTGGAATGCAAACAGGCTGGCTGGAATGCAAACACAAGAAAAGAGTTCAGGTTTTTTTCTTTCAAACTGGTCAATAAACATCGTATGTATTACCGAAACCCATCTCCATAGTAATGTAAAATTCAGCATTCCAGGTTATGAAACCTACAGGAAGGAGATGCAGCAGAGACGGGATGTGGAGGAGTAGCATTAATAGTAAAAAAATCAACATCACAAACTAATCAAACGATATTCTGTTAACCTATAAACAGGCTATATACAAATCAATTGCCTTCTTGATTAAAACTGTGTGGTAAATGCACTGAACGTGTATTGTCAACAAATTGCAATAATGTATCTGTACATTGAAGCTTGTTTCCAACAATAGCAATACCACACTAATAAAATTATTGAATAATTGTAACTTAATTCTTCTAAACTGTTGAATAAAACTTATGCTCGAGGTAGGCGTAGCCCGCGAGCTATTGAGTTATTGACTATACCGTGGGTATGAAAAGATTGCAAAATGATGTTATTATATGGAAATCATACGTTTCATCCACTTTGTAAAACTTTGAGTAGGGACACCTTGACAGCACAAGGGGCTGCTTGGCACTCGTAGTTTTCATAAGCCCTAGCCTCGTGTGACCGTGTGGGAAGCCGTCTCGGGGAAAGCGTTCCCTTCTTGTCGTTACTCTAACAATTAAGATGATTTGTGCTTTTTAGAAATGAAAATGAAAACTTTTTCTGACATTAAGTTTTCTAGTTATTATTCATTTACATCTTAAAGATTTAATATTATTTGTAGCTTAAAACTTCAATTTTACCCTGCTCGTCTATCATAGGTTTACGTTCTCTTAAGAAACGTGCAGCTTGAAACATAGACGAAGTTATCTGTTCAATGTATTAAAAGAGAAGAGTATTTTTTATTAAAAAGAGATAGAAAACTAAAATTTAATTTTGAAACTACCAAGTTGTTGCCAATGTACTGCCTGTCTGCAAGACCAAACGGTAATAAACGTGTTTGCATTTACTTGTGTAAATAAAACATTTAAAAAAGATTCAATTTGACATTCATATATTACTAGAGTCCCTCACGGAAGTATTGTGCTAACCCATCTCACAAATTGGGATTGGTTAGCCCATCTTGCCTTGAAGAATTTTCATGACTACAAAAGTTCGGCAGTCAAACATTCACGCGTAAAAAAATACCATACAGTTTTCTAATAAATGTACTTTCCTTTGATGCAAGCAAAATGTCGCCGAAGTTGCGTACAAAACCGGAGTTGAATATTAAAAGAAAAATTGACAATTGGAGTCAACTAATCCCGGTCTCCCCTACTATATTTTCTTTTAAATATGACATGTCTTTCGTTGGATGAAAACAATAAATAGGAAGCCAAGGATTATCAGAACACCTTTTACGAAATAGATTTGGAGTTGGGACATGGATTGCAAAGATTAACCTTATTATGAAACGGATCTCATTGTCGGTTTCGTTGATCTTGTCTTTAGGTGATGAAAGTGGATAAACATGTGCATGTTTCATTCAAATATTAATTTATTTAAAATAACTTTGAATTCTTCAACAGGTCCTGTATATAATAAAACCTTCACAACAGCGAACTCGTCGATGGACAATTCAACGGTTATCAACTCAAAATGCTACGTCTATTAGAACATTACAGCTCAAGATAACTGAAAAATCAGAAAATGTTACAGAGCGAATATTTGGGATAGCATTTGGGCCTGCATTGGTATTACTTTTCATTATTTTGCTGGTAACAAGTGGCTTATTATATACACAAAACATCTGTTCTGTAATTTCAAGGCAACCTAGAAGTTCGCAGGTATAGTAAGTCGCTAACATCAGGAAATACAATATTTTTGGCATTCTTATATAAATAAGATCTATTAGGATGCATTTTTTCAAGATTTTTCTAACATAAATATGTATATTTGAACTTATTTTTTGAAAATTAGAGCGTATTTATATTTTAGGATCAGTGGTGGAGTTTTGACCGATAGTGCACTCCTCCGCAAGGAAAACACATTTATTAGACAACAAATTTTGTATTTAAGTTCATATTAATATTGATACAATGTTTTCAATGAAGTTTGTTTTATTTATTTTTATAATAAATTGATGCAAGTTTACATTGTTTATAAATAAGGGTCGGGATTGGGATAAAATGTTGAATATTATAGAGTTTAATAAAGATGTACATTGATTCAACTCCAAAGCGTACCTAACTAAAAACAATTTCGATTATCAATTTTTCCTTATTTATTACAGTAAACTGAAATAATATACATAATTCATGAAAATGTGTGCTTTAGTGCATCCGAAATAATGAGTAAATAAAATAAAAACAAGGAATATGCATTGTTGAAAATAACGTAGCTTTTGGAAAAGGGTTTGGAAAAGAGAATAATTTTTATTTATCTCGAAATACAACCTGGAACGTAAAAAAAGAAATGAATTATCCTCCTTAAATTTTAGACTTATCTTACAAAAACGGAGCCCTGACTTGTCTGTATATTTAATAATATTTGTAAATATTACAATCGTTACAATCGTTTAGGCTCTTCCAAAAAATTGGATATAGTTTACTTAGCAGGAATCGACGCCATTTTTTGTCTTCCTCTGCCACCGCACCAGCCTCACGGCTTTTAAAAGTGAAGTGTGGGTTGATTTAGCCAACATAACTAGTGTTTTTGTAAGTAAATGCAAAGAATACCACGGTGGAAACGCGTCGCATTTACAAAGAATACTTTAATTACATGCACTAAAGCAGTGGCGCTGCGCTACGCGTGTCGAATTTCACGACGAGGCTCCAGCTTTTGCCTACGCGATTAATATCCTTCAGTTTATCCAAAGCTTTTGCAAAGTAACTCGGTGATTGCGGCCTTTTCGTCATTCACAATTTCTATTAACTTAAATCCATCGCAATTGTTGTGCTGCATTTCAATCGCCATACGAATGGCAACACATTTCAACAATTGAATTACGCATCTTGCGTAGATAAATAGTAAGAAAGCTTCAGACAAAATTGTAATCTACAGAATTATAAATTTTCTTCTGGAACATTGTGCCACTTCAGGTCTTGTGCCCTTCCGCAGTCACGGTGGCTGCGGTGCCGTTTCTCCACCACTGATGCTGATACATCTATTAATCTCCAATATGTCCATTTCATGCTCAAAAAATCATGAAAATGTAAAGTAATATTGATTTCCTGCGCCAAGGAACTTCTAAAATGAAGAAATTAAAATTCTATTGTACAAATGTACAGAGCTTAGCTCAGTTGTTCAGAGAAGAGACAAAACTGAAATAGTGAATTTCAAAAATCTCTTGATTTTCTACATTTTCAGGTATACTTTAAATAATCGGTCAGTTGTATCATTGTAAGCAACAAAAAAAAATTGTCTTGAACTTTCACTGTGCAGTTGCATTTATGTTGAAGAAACATTGAATTTTATTCAATGATGTGTCTCGTGGACAAGTATAATACAATAAAACAAATACGCTGTGCACAAATTACAGAACACAATTTAAGTAATTCACACAAAGATTTGTTCGTCTATTCCTTCAAGAGGATAGCACTTAAGGCCTTTTGATGATGAAAATTCAATTTTCTCGAAATATTGAAAACCACCTAGTATACAGGGTAAGAGTTTCTCACAGTTCAGAGATATTCATTGTGTACTGAATAGGTTAGAATTTTCATGAATGTTTTACATGGAAAATTACAAAAACTGACAGTGTACATCTGACTGACCGTAATAAAAATAATGCATACTTTCGTAAGCGGTTATTAATGGTTCCATCGAAATTTAGCCATTAATAAAGGTGACCGCCTTTTGGCGGTTTTGAGGTTACGCGAAGCGTACATTAGGCATATTTGTTCTCATAATTCTATGAATAAAATAAGTATTTATAATAATTGTAATTATGTTGACAAAATAAATCTTAAACAAGGAATATATGATCACTTGCCTCCATTCGATTAGTGTCAAATACATTCTTGTCTTGCCACTAATTTTCTTACTCGATAAATACTCTCCTAACCGAACCACACTCTCAAGCAAACTAGTCATGAAGATGTAATTCTCATCCTGTAACTTCGGAGCGTGGCTGTCTGAAGGTGTTTATGAATGACCTTTAGATCGGTTTCCCACTGAGCACGCAGTTTTGCGCGGGCTGTTGATACGAAAGTTCGAATAAAAATGAAGCAGTAAAATTCACGATAATGCTGCAGAGTGGGCGAAGCAATATTACTTCATTAAAAGACAAAATTATAGTCAACCTGTCGAAAATGGAACCTGGTAATAACTGAAAACCTCAATCAACGAACAAATATCGGTTCCATGCGTTTGCTATATAAAGTTCATGTAGATTTACATGCTATTAACAGAATCTGTTGAACGCGAAAACGAACCACCTCTTTTCAGTATATTTTGAGCTGGCAACCTGACAATTGCGGAAAGGGAAAAAAGGGGAGATGTCATACGAAGAAATGACCTTCATAACAGCGTGGGGCAGGCGCGGGCGGGCGGGCGGACGGACGGACGGACGGACGGACGGACACCTTTGGGGTGTTTAGGAACGGACGGACGGACGGACGGACGGACGGACGGACACCTTTGGGGTGTTTAGGAACGCCGACTTCGTGCCAGGCCTCACAGACCTACATCGATATCTCTCCTCAGTGCAGCACTCCGTGACGAATGGGCTGCCATTCCCCAAGAAACCTTCCAGCACCTGATTGAAAGTATGCCTACGAGAGTAGAAGCTGTCATGGGGCTAAGGGTGGGCCAACACCCTATTGAATTCCATGTTACCGATGGAGGGCCCCACGACCTGGTAAGTAATTTTCAGCCACGTGTCTGGATACTTTTGATCACATAGTGTATTTGCGAAAAACGGATAGTGCATACTTAGTTTTTTTCTAAGAGCAAGACTGCAGTGTCTTCGACAGGGAGTTCCTTAGTTCGAATCGCGACGGTGGCAGAATTTTCGACATTAGCTAGATAGGGAAAATTCAGTCGTCTGGAGGAGAATTCTAGCGGCCGGCTACTCTGATATAGTTTGCCTTGGTTTCTCAGATGAATGCCTAGCGAGTGCCCGAGTAGTGCTTTAAGAAACAGGTCACTGACCGTGAGATCTTTCCTTCTTCTTCTTTGTTTTATCATTGCCTCTTATTTACAATTACATGCCCAACACTACCGCATTTTTCGGGAGATCGGACGGGAGCTTAGAGCTTATCCCGGCTGGGGAGGTACACCGCTGGTAGGAGATATCCGTTTGGAGGAACCCCGTTAGCCGACGCGAAGAAAACACATGCACTACTCTTTTTTAGGGCGCTAATGACCTTAGCATTTGACGTGTCTGGAATCACTAAACAATCAATATATCTAAGGAAAGGAGGATTTTTCCCCGAAATCTCATACTTTTCTCTTGTTCTGAAAATCATCAGTACAAAAATTCATTAAGAGCGGAATAAAAGTGTAGATGTGTGTGATAAAGTAAATATTTCACAGGTGTGCGCATAGGGGGACAGTGGTCATCCTGAAATTTTGGAGAGCGGCTGCGTAGTCCTACGTAATAAACAATTTTATTTCCGTGAAGATGATGAAATCGTAATGTTCTCACTTTTTGAACTGACAATTTGGGGAAGATTTTCAAACCACAAGGCAACCCTGTGAATGGTTCAACAAAAAAAAAACAATTTAATTCGCCTTGCATTATCTTTTATGTATTGGTCAAGCAAGTCGTTTGTAAATAAAACATTGTAATAGAAAAGGGGGCACAGTGGAGGATAGAGGGGCCCCTAAACGTAGGTGGTACTCTTCTCGTCTTTGGCTGCGCACACCTATGAAACCTTCAAATAATAGAAAATAAAAATTTGAAAAAAAAGACAAGTTATGCCCGACAAAACACACTTCCTTTCTGTGAAAACCTCAGCGAAAGCACTTCAACTGTTGTAGAGTTTACCCTAAGCAAGCAGACCAAACATTATATGAAAACATGAGTTTAAATCGTGAAAACATTTGAGTTTCTATATATCATGTAAATAATATTTAAAACGCAGTTGTTTTGAAATCGTAGACACTCAAATTTTATTTATACAGATTAATTTTACATTATCGCCATACAGGGTCCATTATAAAAATAATGTGCAGTTTGGGGAAAATATATTTATTGATCGAACCTGTACAAATGCTTAAAATTCTTCAAACTATTCTCCCCCAACGTGAATACACTTGCAGCCGTTTCTGCGACGCCTGGAAGGCATCCTGAACGTCCTCGACGGAAAGGTCTCTCAGGAACGTTGTAACATGATTTTAGATATTTCCCACGGTTTCTCAATGCTTTCCATTCAGCTCACTCTTTAGTCGGGAGAACAACAACGTCGCAAGAGGCCAAGTAGGATCTGAAAGGGGGATGGGGAAGACCAAGGGAAGACCAAGGGAGGACCAAGGGAGGACCAAGGGAGGACCGAGGGAAGGACCGAGGGAAGGACCGAGGGAAGGACCGAGGGAAGGACCGAGGGAAGGCGAGGGGAAGGACCGATGCGAGGACGAGGAAGGACCGAGGGAAGGACGAGGGAAGGACCGAGGGAAGGACCGAGGGTAGGACCGAGGGAAGGACCGAGGGAAGGACCGAGGGAAGGACGAGGGGAAGGACCGGGGAAGGACGGGAAGGACCGAGGGAAGGACCGAGGGAAGTGCCCGAGGGAAGGACCGAGGGAAGGACCGAGGAAGGACCGAGGGGAAGGACGAGGAAGGAACGAGGAAGGACCGAGGGAAGGACCGAGGGAAGGACCGAGGGAACGGACCGAGGGAAGGACGAGGGAAGGACCGAGGGAAGGGACCGAGGACCGAGAGACCGAGGGAGGACCGAGGAAGGACGAGGGAAGGACCGAGGAAGGACGAGGGAAGGACCGAGGGAAGGACCGAGGGAAGACCGAGGGAAGGACGAGGCGAAGGGCCCGAGGAAGGACCGAGGAAGGCCCGAGGGGAAGGAACGAGGAAGCGCCCGAGGGAAGGCCCGAAGGGAAGGCCCGAGGGAAGGGCCGAGGGAAGGCCCGAGGGAAGGCCCGAGGGAAGGCCGAGGAAGGCCCGAGGGAAGGCCGAGCGGAAGCCCGGGAAGGCCGAGAAGGCCGAGGAGTAGCCGAGGAAGGCCGAGGGAAGGCCCGAGGGAAGGCCGAGGGAAGGCCCGTGGAAGGCCCGAGGGAGGCCCGGGGAAGGCCGAGGAAAGGTGCCCGAGGGAAGGCCCGAGGGAAGGCCCGAGGGAAGGCCCGAGGGAAGGCCCGAGGGGAGGCCCGAGGGAAGGCCGAGGGAAGGCCCGCGAGGAAGGCCGAGGGAAGGCCAGGAAGCGCCCGAGGGAAGGCCGAGGAAGCCCGAGGGGGAACCCCGAGGGAAGGCCCGAGGGAAGGCCCGGAGGGAAGGCCCGAGGGGCCCGAGGGAAGGCCCGATGGGGAGGAAGGCCCCAAGAACATAGTTTTGATGCGAGGCTTGCTCATTCGCGCTTTCTTGGGATGCGGGGCGATGATTCTGTGTGCCACTCGGTGCTCTGCCTTTTCCATTCTGGATCGTACTCGAACATCCAGGATTCGTCTCCGGTTGCGACAGAGTTAAGAATGTGATTTTGAATCAAATACAAAATTCTTGAAAGAGAGACAATCTTTCGAGGAGTTCTTTCTAATTTTACATCAACACTTTCGACAGAAGCTTCGCGCAGACCCTGCGCATTTGCAGAACCTTGGTGTCTATCCCATATTTCGAAAATGTGGACATGTACAGAGTGTCAAGAATTTGTTTCCAGCCAACTTTTGAAGGATATATTTTCCCTTAATGAAATCCATTCTAAGTTAGTCGTGTTACAACAGCACATACACTCTCGCATTAATTGAATTTATTTGATTTTGCAAGTAATTTAAAGATTTCTTTGTTGCATATTTCCACCAATTTAAAGTTCAACGAAAATGAGACCCATGCCATTCTTTTAAGCATTCCTTCTTCTATCTGTAGGGGGGAAATTAAAAGTTAAGCTATGCGCACGTACAAGGGTTCAGGCTGCTACTGCGTAGGAGAGAAGAGTGACCCCCATCTAAACTAGCCAATGAGGTGGCCGATGGCTAGGCTCGTCTAGTGTAATAATTGCCATTGGCAAAATAGAGGGGAAGCGAGGATTCGACACATAAGGGGGAGAGGAGAGATGGCTTCGCGGTGAGCGGGCCGTGGATGAGCGAGGAGAACGGTTTTGTCGGAGGTCGAGAATAAACGCACGTGAAGAGAAGCGACTTGTGTGAGGTCGAGTAAGAACTCTCGCGGATAACTTGTTTATGGGAGGTCGAGGAAATATCATTCTATTCGTCACTAATTGAGATTTTTCGTTCCTCCTGCGATTTACTTCCTTTATTTACTTTTGTTTTCCTTTTTGATTTTTCAGCTAATTCTTGAAGCTTTCTTTTAACTGGTGGATCTGTTAAAACTGCCATAAATTCTGTACGTAAATTATTTCTATTCCTATTTTCCTTACTTCTGCAAGCATGTCTGATGTCCTCGTAGTCTTTTTTTTATAATTTCTACACTACTGTACCTGAATCAAGCGATAAATACTAAAAATACCTGCGGGGTAGGTTGTCACATGTCACAAAAAAGATGGGGATGGTTGTCACAACTCCGCCCAGTCCTTTCAAAGAACAATTGTGCTCGAAACACAAACATTGCACTTAATCTCAATCTCGCTACATAATATCGTTGTCCAAATGTTATCAAATCATAGTAAATAGTTGGATTCCAGATTTTATTGAATATAGTGAATATTCAGCGTTAATTATACCAATACATGAATACTTACGTCTGCAAAAACACAAAAACAATGACATCTAGAAAACTATTGCCAGGAACTCGAAACTGTGTACACCACCTCGACATTTTGCGATTGTACCGTGGTTTGAGTTTAGATAGGAAAGCAGCTATAGCCTCTGAGAACGGAAACTTGTGACAACCAACCCGGGTGACAACCTGCTCCGGTCTCTCCTACCTGACAACTTCAAGAAAGGAGACACCAATAATGGTATGTGCAAACAAAAACAATTACCTAAAGACAGTGCTCAAGAAAGATGATTTGTAAATCAGCAGTTGTAGTTAAAGTCATGTATCATAAAACTTGCGCATTGTGATTTTCGGCATATTTGTAGTCAAAATTTCATTAGAATAGTAAATGGCTCATTTGTAAATCAGAATAACTGAATGAACAAATGTGCAATAATTAAAGCCATGCCAACCAGAGAGCGTGTAGCCGGGCAGTTATCACGCGACAGAAGTAAAGTCCAGAATAGCCAAAAGTATGTGTAAAAAAAAAAAAAAAAAAAACCCTCAAGGAAAGAACTATCAGACCCGGTGCTAACAAAATTCCTAATTCATAATACGACGAAAGGGTTACCATAACATTATTTAAAGATCCGTCTTTCAGAAACATTCATCAAGGAAAAAATCTTCCATATTATTGTTGTAGGAAGTCGCCCAAAAGAATTGCACATTTCACCACAGATGGATAGACCGACGTTTTGCCGTCAATCGAGTTTTCGGTATCAAGGACCCACAATACAAGAATTTTGGCTACGACGTGTAAAAGAGAGTAATTTACTATATATTGCAAAAGGATCTACCTACTTTTCCGTTCGCGGGGCCCAGCAAAACGTTTTTCTGCCGAAAATTTCAAGTTTTCCGCCGCACGATTACATAACTTTCTCTTCTTACGAAAGGGCTAGAAAGTAAAAATGTCTCTTCAAATCAGATCATTTACTTTTTGAAAATACAAGTAGTTTTCGCGTAGTTTTTACTTGAAATAAAGGTCTTTTTTACTCTCTCAATATGGCTTTTGCAGCGTAGTCACGTAATGCAGCGGGGAAAACGGCGATTGGTGATTCCTGGCGCGACAAAGGCTAAGGTCCTTAGGCCCGTAAGTGTAGTGCATGTTTTATCACTGGAGATTTCGGCAATATTCCCCGCTGGATGGCAAGATCCGGCACCGACCTACCGTCTTCTTGTGGGTTTTCCCTCAACCAAGTATCCCCCACTAAATGGGCACCGCCCCTGCAGGGCCAAGCTCTAAGCTTCCGTCTTCTGGGATGTATGGTAGAGTAGGGCATGTGAGGGTAGGTGTGTGTAAGGGGTGGCGGTAGGACAAGGAAGGAAAGATTTAGCGTCCGTGGCCGGTTTGTTAGGGTGTTGCTCCAGCATTTGCCTGGTATTGATCGGAGGAACCACGAAAAACTATGGATCAGAGCAGCCAGCCACTAAATTCCCCTGAGCGACTGAATTCGACCCAGCTATCTAGCTAATGTCGAAACTCCCGCCTTAAAATACGTGTTGCAGCCCGAATCCATGTGACAAGGACAAAGTTTATTTTAGAAGCACAGCACTATATAAGCACAACGGAAATTAAGCATAACAAACTCATCTTGAAGATCGACACAAGATGCAAAAATTAGTCTAGGTGTAGGTGTTCAACATGCCTAGTCATGTTGCACAGTATCTGACATAGTTCTATGTTGAAAAATTAAAAAAAGAGGGCCTTTTTTCTTTCTTCTTTTCTGCAATGCTTTCATTGATGTCCTCCATTTGAAACTTGCCTGGTGTGAATAACCAAGATTTTTTTCTGATATGGTTGTTTATATCAGCACATTATTTTCAAAGGAGTAATAAGGGACAACTATTGCATTTTAGTTAATTTGACATTGAATAAGGAAGTTAAGGAAAGTACACTACTTCTTTTGAACCATCCCTTTTTACCAGTGTTGAATTTTCTCTTTCATTTTTTTTTTAAATACATTCAGAGAATTTTCTATGAAGAGTTTATACTGACAAATTAGATAACAAATAAAATCTTGAAATGAATGAAAACCCAAATTGTTACTGAAAAAAAGGTCAATAATGTATCTTTTGGTTGAAAAAACAGGTTTGAAGACAAAGAAAAAAGCAAGTTGTTGATTTTTTGTAGTAAAAGAAAGTTTGTAATGTACACACAGTAGTGATTGTGCATATTCTGACATCCAGTCAGGATATTGATGCACTATGTTTTTACCTCAAAGGACAAATTTGTTCAGAAAAAAAAGAATTAGAAAACAGCAGGGTCTTTTGGAGAGCTCTAGAGAAAGCAGTTATGAACTGCAGTTTTACTTCAGGAGACAAATTACATTAGGAAAAACAGGACCACAAAAGAATGCACCCACACAATAATTGATATCTCTAAATGCTTTTAGTTGCACACTAAAGTAAGTTTTAATTATTTTATTCGTTTGTGTTTGTCTCCTTTCAAGTGACAAATTATTTTTACTGCAGTTGACAATAAAATAAAATTGGTACAAAGGCAAGACACACAATGTGCTAAGTACAAGGGTACAACAAATTTACTTCAAGTAATATTTTTCATGAAAGATATTAGCCATTAATTTTACTTTCAGGTAATTTGATTTAGTTTTCATTAGACCTTGAATTGCAAAGAATATGCTTGTTACACCTTATTTCATTACACACAATAAATTTATCTTTAAACAGAATTTCATTATTAACGAAAATATCATATTCACTGTCACCATGGTGCAAATAGCATGATATACAGATGCCTTCAATATAAATGTTGAAAATTTGTGAAATAATTAAAACTAAATGATAGATGCAACTACCACTTTTGGCACATTCCCATTCTTATTACTGTCAAAGTTCCATAAAACCTTAGATTACAAGTAATTAAAATAAATCCTACTTCTTCTTTGAGAATTTTTTTTTTTCTATTCTTTACACAGTCGATACACAAATGATTTGGATACAATTAAAGACATAAACTGATTCAGTACATTTCAAGTTTTACATCTTTCTATGAGTCTCTTTCTTCAGGTTTCTTGTATGGAAAGTTAATATGCTTGAAAATATCTTTTTCTGATGATACTGGTAGTGTGTCTCCTGGAACACCTACAATGAGAGTAGTTTCTTTTACCATACTTAACTCTAATGGAAATATTCATCAAGGCAAAAAAAACATAAAATATAGTAAGGTCAAATACCAGCAGCATCCAGTTTCCTAAGCGAATACTCATTCAATGTAAACCCATGCTCTTGTGCATGAGCACGCATTCTCTGATTGAAAAGATCAGAACCAGTGAAGTACAATACACTACAATAATATTGATCATGTGGTGTCAAACGAATATCTAGACGCCGTGCTGTAAAGCAGTCATTCTTTGAAAGTTTGCACACGCCCTGCAAATAAATATATGCATCTTTTAATGTTTCACTCGGGTGCATTAGTCATCACATTGCAATAGTGAAAATAGAATTTAATTATGTGCATAATTTCTGAAGATAATAACATACATGAATTACTTTTTATGCTTAAAGCTTATTATCTTTTTCAAGTCTCATCACTTCGCAGTCTTCACCTTTTATCCCTTCGGCCAGGGGCTCAGCACCCTTAGACCCCGGGGTTCCTACATGGTCACCTACCCAGAAACCCATGAAGTCTTGGGTTTGCTTACATTCGTGACTTCATGAAGCGTAGTTAACAAATTTAGCTCGTGATGCTGGCCTGACTTAAAGCATTAGTGTTGTTTACACACCAACCAATGTTTTGAGAAAATTCTTTTAGTATCAGGGACTCCTAAAAAGTATTTTGGCTACAGCACCAATATGAGAAAGAAGAAAACATTTTAACTATCAGATAATCCATAAAAGATGTTTTTCTGTCAAAACATCAATATAATTTCCTGCAGCATTTCATAACTCTCCTTACATGAAGTAAACAAGACAATACAAAAGGAAAATTATAAACTTCTGAAATTAATTTTAAACCGTTTTTAAAAAACTTGCCATAAATTTTGTATCTCCTAAAGATATGGTTTCAGTAATAATATTTTTCTTTTCCAATAATTTAACAACATCATGCAAAAGTTTTGTTTTTTTCTTGGGACTTTCAGAAGAGTTGTATGATGGATGAGTAAGTAAAACATCTATGTCCCCACTCTCCAACTTTCCACGCCTAGAAATAAAAATACACAATAAGAACTACACTCAAGTCACTTTATGAAACAAAACTAGTAATTTCCTCACCTGTAGCTGCCACAGATAGTTATAATATACTCAGAGTCAACATTTCTTACTTCCTTCTTAATTAAGTCTTCAATTTCTTTAATTTCTTTCCTTGGTATTTTTTTCTCAAAGTCTTCCAAGTACCTATATATTTCATAGACTACCTGATAATCATTTATGAATTTTACTGATCAGTTAATAATAATGATAAAATAAACTGTACCTTAAACCAATAAGCTGATGATGGTTAAGCTTATCTTTATGTTTATGCAGATCATTCACAGATTTAATGCCTGCTTCTACTAATTCTTTTGCTTTAGCCGGGCCAATGCCAGAGATACGTGTCAGTTCATTAATAGCAACATTGACATCATCAGATCGGATCTGAAAAAATATAAAAAAATTAAAAAGGAAAGAGATTGTATGATAATTTTGAAATTACTTTTAAAGACTATACAAGAACACACATTTTCCAGCTTTTTTAATTTGCCAGTTTGGAGATATTCATCAATTTTTTTGGCAATTTTTTCACCTATTCCATTCAATTTCCTGGCTTCTTCACCAGATTTTATACGAGTAGGATAATCTGCCAAAGTACGAGCTGCTTTCCTATAAGCATTATACTTGTATACATTTCGATTCACATTTCTTTCGTAATTCGCCAATTCTGGAAGCATATAAAAAATAATTTAGTGAAAGCAATTCAATGCTGCAATTAGTGAGTGTTGAATACAGCGCTACATACAATCCCCACCTGTCAAAAATTCGCAAAAATCATGATTAGGATTATTTTCACCCGAAGGAGCTTTCCTTTTACTCATTGTGGAAACAAATTATCGGTTCAGGCCGCCAAAACTACTTCTGCACACTGCCTTACCAAAAGATTAACTGGGCTACAATTATATGGTACAAAACTTTCACAATTATTACCAATATTACCTCCCCACATGTCCCCTCATTCTATCATTCAAAATACCCATCATACTATGTTGCGACACTGCTCGTGAGCCCAGGGCAGGCAAACTATGTATTAAATCTCGTAACCATATAGCGTTAACCCTGCCTCAAACTGGCCTCAAAGCTGCGCTCGAACGGGTGGAACGTGGAACTAAACAATCGCCGGAGGGGGGGGATGACGTAAATCACTCCACTTATTAAACTCCGGCTCTTATACCGTGGCGCGCCAGGGCCTGATATCACAATGGAAAATCTCTCGTATGGTATAAATAACCTTATGATTTTTTCCACCATGATCTCACGGCATTTCGCGCCTTTCTCGGATATGCCAATGGATGTCGCATGATCATGACCGTATCAAAGCCAGTGAGCTCTATATATGTAGTTTATGTAGGTAAGATCATTGGTCACCAATACCTTCTGTAGTAATAGAAGGTATTGATCAAGCTATGCGATGTGTCAAGGGCACGACCAAGACGCGAAATGCCGTGAGATATTCCATCGTAAAGACAGGCTCTGACGTGTCACGTTATAGAAACCGAAGTGTAGGTGCGTTAAATATGCAGTGCCATATCCCACTCTACTGTAGAGAGCGGTCTTTTTGAACGTACCGTCCGTTTTGTGTAGTTTTACAATTTATTTTAGGATTCTGAAGAAAATCAGGATACCCTGCCAAGGATATGACTCGCAATGAGATATAATTCAATACAATAAAGTTGTCCGTTTTGTCTATATCACCATTCTGTATACCAAGCTGGAAATACAGCTTTGCTGCATTTTCCTTCCACTACCAGCATCAGGGGAGTTTTGAATGCCTCTACACAACGGCCAATTTGTCGGACCGACTGTCGGGATAACGAAATTGGACTCTCGGAGAGTGGCGTAAGTTCGACAGAGGACCGACAAAATACGGGGGCGCTTTATTCAAAGTCATGTCATTAAGATCATTTTGTGATTATAAACTTTAATTTTAGGAGTGAAACATTACTACAAATTATTACAGAAATAAATTATTATTTTTTGTAATTTCATAATACCAAAATTTACTTCTTAAATTGTATTTTCCTTGCAGTTTATCAATTACTATAAAAAATATTATTTTTCAACCACATTGTTGTTTCGTGATCAATTGATAAAATACTTGAATTATGCAGACGATCTTGTGACATAGCGCCGTATTGGCTGTATTCGTGTTGTAAGTAGCGGCATTGGCATGCTCAGTAACCCAGTGAAGGATGGCCTTGCTGTGGTTACGTACTAGTAGTCGCGGATTATGTCGTTTTTGTCAAGAATACTTCTTAAGAGTTTGGTGATATTATTGCTCCCAGTAATACCTTCCAGCTAGAAGCAGGCTTCTGTTAATAGTCGAAAGCCTTTGTAAAGTCTTTGAAAACTGTGTATATCTTCCCTTTCTGTAGTTTGAGAACATATATTTCTCCTAAAAAGCATTGTACCGCTTGGATATGGGACCTTCCTGCTCTGTGTTATTACAATACGATTAGTTGTGCAATTGACACATCGGTTGTCGCGGTTTCATCCAATCGGGAGCTCATATGTCGCTACGGTCGCTACAGTGAAGTCACTATGAGGACGTTCAAGTTCTCGGGTAGATAAAACTGTGTACAGCTGATTTACTTCAAATGCATGGTTAAATAAATCCTAGTATTACTCGCGCAACTTTTCTTGAACGATGACCTTGCTTCCCCCTCTCTGATCTAATAAACAGATGAAGGTGAAAAGCTCGCAGCGAGCACTCCAAACACAAACATATCTTCACTGGCGCAAAATTGAAACAATTTTCTTTTGAAAACCAGAACATCTATCCGTTATTTTCTCAAAAAAAACTAAAGAAATGACGGAACCAGGTAAAGATCTAGCACAGGAGATACCTCTAACTCCTTAAAAAGTTAGAACGCAAATTATTAAGAACGTTTCGAAGGCATGACTGATCTCCAGAGATTGGCATTGCTTAAATTGATGAGATTGGCATTGCATAAAATCTAGTGTCCTATTCCGTAATTAATACCTCCACTTTACCCGCAGTTCTTCAATCCATCATTCAAGTTGCGCGAGTAATAGAGACTGTGGTAGAGAGTCGAAAATGCTGTCGAATGCAGTGCCTGCTATTGCGTGCACAAATTCTCTATTGTTCATTGCGCTTCAGTCATGCCTGACAATGATTGTGACGTTTGTGTTTGGAATTGGCCACGTGGTAAAATTTAGTGTTATGTCGTGGTGTAGCTTGGGATGTTTGTGAACAATACATGGATTATCTTAATACACGGATTATAAAATGTTCCTATTTGTATTCACTTGTTTTTTGTTTGGGTTTATATTTTTACGAGCATTTCTTTTGGTTCGAAAAGACGTTACGTATAATGAACACAAGGAGAAAAAGTATCAACATGTGAAAACGCTTATAGTAATTGGATCTGGTGGCCACACTGCTGAAATGCTTCGTTTAGTTAGAAGTTTAAATCCGAAACTCTATTCTCCTCGTACTTACATACTTGCAAAAGGTGATTTCACAAGTGAATCAAAAATTCATGTCGTTGAAGAAACTCTGAAATGTGATAATGAATCAAATTATAACCTCCAGAGAGTTCCAAGGAGTCGTAATGTTGGGCAATCATATTTCTCTTCTATCTTTACAACATTATATTCAATTTTATATTGCATTCCTGTCATGTTGATTCAGAGACCTAACCTTATACTCACTAACGGACCTGGCACTTGTATTCCTATTTGTCTCATAGCTTTTGTGATGAAAATATTTTATTTGTGTGAAGTTACAACTGTATTTGTAGAGAGTGTGTGCCGTGTTACTTCTTTATCCTTATCTGGTAAAATTTTGCTATATTTTGCTGATGTCGTTATTGTACAGTGGCCTGAACTACAAAAAAAGTACAAAAAGACAAAATATATTGGAAGATTGGTTTAGATTGTTTTTCCTTTGATAGTTAAGTTCTGATTTATTTTTGTGAGACAAAACACATTTATAATTGTATAATCTGCACATTTGCAGTATTGAAAGTTCTTATTAAATTATTATAATTTGTAAAATAATAAATAATTTGCTCTTTTCCAGTGCCAACTTAACTTTTATCATCAGTATGTTATTTCTCTTGAGATCATTTGATGTTACACAATATATTTTTAAAGATAAGAGATGGCTACACTTAATTGTAACAATCCAATTATTGCTTATCACTAAAGATTGAATCATATGCATATGTATTTGCACATTAAGGGTATTTTATGTGCTTTAGCGTATTTTATTGAAAACCTGGGATATAGGGCAAATTTGTCTTATTTTTAAAATATTGTTATAGTTAAACTAAACAATTAATTGCATGTCTTGTACAAGTCCTATATCACTTTTAGCATTTAAACACAATGACAACTACGCTGGACAAGAATGTGTAATGCCTTCTGCCTATTGGAGTAGAGGAAAGCCCTTTCTCTATGGTACCGGATCACAAGAACATTGCAATTGAAATTAAACTCTAACAATTGTTGGTTATCCCTTGCTAGATACCATAAGTATTATGTTTCTTTTGAGATTATAAATTGCTAAGTGTTTTGCTTTATGTCTCAATTGTCTTTCGATATGTACCAATTTTAATGTGTACAAAACCTATAAAAAGTTAATAATTTTATTAATGGCATGGATGAACTTTTGCCTGATGCTATACTTGCTAATGTAGCATATAAGTAGAAGTATTTCCTGGTAACTTTAGTACTTTGGGAACTTAAGTGATCAAGTTCTAAATATATATTGACCAATAGGAGCCATAATTTTGCAACACAAAAGATAATAGATTAGATATGATTGTAAAAATGTTTGGAAAAAATTTTTGTTAATGTCATATTCAAATTTTGTAATAAATTCTGTTGGTTACTTTTGTCTTATTTTAGGTTGCATATTTTCACATATATAACTGTCTTTAATACATATTTCAGCCTTTTTGTTGCCTATAATCTGGTCCATATTTATCATTCTTTTCTGTTGTTGCTTTTTTGGTTTGTGTGTGTTTAATAACCAATTGTTTTGGTAAACCATATTGCCCTGGTCTCTCATTATTTTTGACATTATAAATTAGCTGCTTTTTATTAGAAATTTTGTTTCCCATTACTGATTTTTACTTTGATTTGCAGAATTTTCCTTTTGTTAGAAATGTATGTTAAAATTATTCTGGATGGCTACTGGTTTTCTCAGTTTGAGCTTATTCCCAGCTTTGGTTGGATTTATTTAAAAAAATATTTGTCAAAAGAAAGCAAATACTTTCTGACGTTTGGGCAGTAGCATAGTGTGATCTTTTTTCCTGAGTAGGCTCCAACGCAGATTGTCGTAATATTTAACATTCTCCTGTCGTCATTCATGAAGATACGTTATTAGTTTGTTTACCTGATGGATGCTAGAAGAATGTGAGTCAATTGTCTCTGAATTTTGCTATGTTACTTTAACTTTATAGAGAAAAAAATTGTTCCTTAGAAATCGGTGCCAATAGAAATGAAAGCAACGTTAATATATTGCGTATTACAACATAATTGCCACAGAAATATGACAAACTCAGTAATATGTGACAAAAATGACAGTTATAAGTTAAATAACATTTTTACATTGATTCCAGAAATTTTGAAATTTCAAAAAATCTTTTGCTTTAAATAGATGCAAAAGTTAAAAAAAAAAACAAAAAAGAAACAAACTTGCTTTCAGTTTTCTTGTAGTGAGCTCAATTTTCCAATCTTTCTTTGCAACAAAGACATTAATGACTATTGTGAACATTAAGAATTCATTTTAAGGCTTGCTTCTTCAATGCCAGGTCTGGGAAGATCGGAAAGTCTTTTGTTACTCATTGAATTTGTCAAGTCCATCTTTACCTGATTTAAAGTGCTCATACTTCTTTCTCATGTAGCTGTAGTTGCTAGGTATCAGGGAGAGAGTAATTTAACAATCTCTGATAAGGTGTGTTTGAAATCATTATTATGATCTTTTCCCCCTACGTCACATACAGTTTCTACTGTTTTTTTGACTGAATAAATCTAAATCTACGAGATATAAACAATTATTCAGCAGGCAATAATTTATCTTAGCCCCCATAAATAAACATTAGCTTTCCATTTAACTTCTCTGTATCAAAGCATGAAAAAACAGCACATAAATCTTGTTTCACCCAAAAGCAGTGTGAATTGAGCACCTCAGAATTAATCTGTTTTGATCCAGTTTCTCATTGTGCTTTACAGCAGCAATGTACCAAGCTTTTGTTAAAGCATGGTCAATTGTAGTAGTTCCAGATTTATTAAATTTTACAGTACATATGTTTCATTGAACACTCGTGCTATTTAGCCTTTGCCAAGAAATTTTTAAAACTTTCATCCCTTAATCCTACTTGCACTACTCATTTCTCGAAAATAAGAAAATGAAAACAATAGTGTCTATTACTTGAATAGTCTTAGTATTGTTTATTGATTGACTTATTAATATTTGGTATCTTTATATTAAAGACAATCTTATAATTGAACAAATGAAAATGGGTTGTTCAAAAACACATGCATTTGCATTCCATTATAAGATTTTACTACAACTGTGGATACAACGTTTCGCATTGCCTTTCAGGTATAAACTTGTCACACTATTACGATAATACATTTCTGCTGTAAAAATGTACTTTGGGCGGCGATAGATGGCTGCTGGCAAGAGTATGTGCCAAAATGTCCGTGAGGGGCCCCGTGTTAAGTACCCCCAAATTTTGAAAAAAGGTTTTTCAAAATAGCTGCGCTTTGAATGGAGCCAGATCGACCGGAGAATAACCATTTTGGGGAAAAAAAGTATGTATGGATTAAGTGCTAGTGATGTTCACGGACACACGGACGTTTAAAAAACAACTCTTTGTAAATCGGGGGATCCCGATACGTGAATTTCCGATGAAATATCGATTTTCCGCAGTATTACGTAACTTTCCCAATACTACGTATTTACGTACTATGTATATAAGACCAAATATATTTTCTTTACGTGTATACGGTAAATTAAAAATAAAACAGATTTTCTCAAAAACGGCTCCAATTTTTTTCTTTAAACATTTGGCAGAGATAAATGCACTCTAAGATGACATAACGCCATTTTGCTCTTTTGTTTTTTGTTCTTCAGAAATTATAAAAATGTATTTATTTGACATTATCTCACGTTAATATTTACAACAACGAAGATTTGTTAACGTTCTTTGAATAAAGAGTACATGTGCATTTAATGGGGGTAATTAATTTCACGGTGTAAGAAATATCTTACATTGTGATAACGTCTTATAAAGTATCTCGGAAACAACAGTTTTCTGTGAAAATGAGCTCTTAATTCAGTCAGAAGCACTCAAACGCCAATTTTGTTTTAAACGGCTCGAATTTTTTCTTTGAAACTTTTATACAGATGGTAATGCACTGTTTAAGTTGACAAAATTCATTTTGCTCTATTGTTTTTTCAAAAATTGCACAAGTATAATTTTTTGAAATATTACTTATGCTGTTAATATACACATTTTCAGCGGTTTGTAATAATTATTGCTTTTATGAGTAAAAGTGCTTCACATGACATCCAGTTAAGTTTTTTGAAAACTCAAAAGATAAGATCTTCAAATTTCGAATTTCCATTAACGCTTAAACGATATTTTCTTAAAAACGGTTCCAATTTTTTCAGCGAATATTTCCCAGTAGAACAAATCCTACTCTTCTTTAATAATGTAAAAGTAGTATTTCGAATCTACCATTAAAAAACCGAAAATGGATAATAAAAAAAATGAAATTTTCAAGGCGATAGGTGGTAGTTCAGAGGATGGAGCAAAACCGAATTGCTAGCCAGACCAAAGAAATTAGAAAAGTAGCTAGTACGAGAAAGTCTGCGCCATTCTGTCTGTACTAGTTATTTTCTCATATGTACGGAGTAAAATACGTAGTGTAGAGAAAGTAATGTAATACTGCGGAAAATTCATTTCAAGATTTCAACGTAAAAACACATTTTGGGGTGCTCTGATACCGAAAAATAGTTTGCTTTTTTCTTCAAAATGTTTACCCAGTGTAGGTGAACAACACTACTGCTTATACTATGCGTACAAGTTTTTCCAAATTGAATAAACCCCTGTCGATCTGACCTGAGTCGAAGCTCTGCTGTTTTGAAAAACCTTCAGTAATTTTTGAGGATACTTTCCATGAAGCCCCTGGACATTTTAAAAAATTTTCTCAAAATGACCAATTTTTTTGAAAGAGTAGAGTAACCTATACGTATGAAGATGGCGTGGGTTGTTCTTTGTTACCTCTGACTTTTTGAAAATTGCAAAATTTTTTTTCGGCGTCTTCCTACAACTACAAAATTGAAGATAGAGATTATCTCTTCAAATTAAATTTGTTCTCCATATTTAGTTATTTCATTAAAGTCATGGATATTTTTTTGAAATTTATTGCGTTTTTTATGTGACCTTTTAAAAATTAACAAAATCAAGATTTTCTCAAGAAAGCTTCAATTTTTTAAAATCTTTTGTTAAGGACAGTGCTAAATGCACTCAGTAAGATGACATAAACGTCATATTGCTTAATTTTCTTTCAAAAAATACAAAAATGTAATTGTATTGACTTGTCTTTCACATCGTTAATATGTACATTACCGGCAATTTGTTCACATATTTACGACATTTGCTTTGAAAAATGTCATATCAAGTTTCTCGAAAACTCAACAGATTTCTGTGAAAATGAGCTCATAATTCCGCATTTTCAGAAACACTCGAACGCCATTTTCTCAAAAACGGCTGCAGATGTTTTTCCGTACGGATAGTGCGAAGTACACTTTATAAGATGACATAAGAGTCATTTTGTTGTATTCTTTTGTTTTTCTAACAGAAACGTCTGTCTTGTCAACAGTTTTGACAAAACAGAAAAGGTAGGCCAGATCAAAGAAATTAGAAAACTAACTAATACGAAAAAGGCTGTGCCATTATTCGCACCATTAGTGAAAGAAAGATTTGGTGTAGGTCTTTTAGCCTTAACTTCTAGTTTTTCCTCACGGCTTAAATTAATGAGGTTTCTTGTGAATTGTAATAAAGAATCTATGAGATTGTCGTTTGATAAAGACATTTCCCACAGTAAACAATAAACTTGTATTATATATCAGATACTTATTAATATTACTCTGGATTAAACGCGATGAACTAACGTTCATTTCTCACCTGTCAGATGCAAAGAGCTGAAATCTTAGAAGTCTTCAGCTGGATTATTTCACTATAATATATAAGCTCGTCCAACAATAATATATTAGTCTATAGAATAAGCACATTATTTCAGTGCGTAAGAACTCAATACTGTACTCGTAAGAACTCAACTGAGCTCAATTCTCTGATCGTGCATGTAGACGTCGCAGAACTGTTACCGCCAGAAAGCGCGCCGAAACCCACGACAGTGGTTCGCAATCGTGTTGAACCAAGATTTATTTCACTGACGGCAAAACAATTTTAAAATATTAGAAACAAATGGGTGGGCAACAGGTTTATTATAATTACTGACTGATTTATTTTGCTCTCTTTTGTCCCTGCCAATCAGCAGTCGTTAAGACATTTTATTATATTAGAGTATTTGCCGATCCGGATGTCTGAGATCACTAATGCAGCAGTACCGTGGCTATCTCGGCTGGAGGGATCACGAGTTCGCGTTCCGCCTCGGGCATGGTTCTGTGTTTGTCCATGTGGTTATTGTCATTCATCATCATATCATCTCATACTTCATACTCCAGGGCTAACAACCCTGGGGTGTAAAAATACATTTGGCATGAAAGTGTTGATCCCTTCAAGAAGGTCACGTGCACTTGTCCCCGGGAGAACATGACCCTCCCTCAGAGGGTACAAGTGGCGCGATCGCGTGATCGCAGGATGAGCAATTTGCGACCCCAAAAAATAGAGTAATAATTTTGTTTTTTAAGCAAACGACTCGGAATCAATTTTCCACACCATCAACAAGACATTTATCTCCGAAATAACTTGCTTGTGAATAAAACGATTTTCTTGTAAACAGTACCGATTGTCATAAATCGTACCGCAAGCGGCCCACTGATTCCTGACACCTCTTTCAGAGCCTGTCATGTGTGTGTGTGTGCGTGTGTGTATCTTGGCGTGAGAGAACCCGCGACTGGCCACGACTGATCTCGAGAATTGCAGATGTACGAGAGCAATTATTTGTCTTCCAAAAATAATTTATTTCAATTATAAATATATATTTTATAATCTATGTCATAATTATTTCTCAAATGAACCTTTCGATTTTGCTTATATTCTTTTAGACGTTTGGCAACCCTGAATTTTAAGCTTCTAATATTTGTCAACGCTCTGTGAGTAAGAGTACGAGCCCCTGGCCATCGTTAGCCTCTGGGCTAACAACAAAATCTCACGGTGACAAAGGAGAACGCTTGAAACTGAAGGAGACCAAAATAGGCATTATAAAGACAAACCAGTGATGCCAAAAAAAAAAAATCAACAAATGTTCTCGCCCCCTTATAAACGGTTATGTAATAATATTACATCGTATTTCTGTCTATATCATCGCTTAGGTAGGCGTAAATTGAAAATTGAAGGCGAGTTGTTCCAAATAGACGAGGGCCGTGATGGACTGAAAGCCGAGCTGCTCCGTAGGTGGCAGGCGCACTGTGACTCTTCGTCATAGGCAGCGTTGTCTCCCTAATGTAAAGTCCTTTCGCGCACACTCTCCTCTTCGTCCTGGGCCACAACTCGCGCAGATGATGTCAGAGTACGGACCGTTCAGAGCGAGGTTCACTAAGCTGCGCCTGGCGGCGGATACCTCGCGATGCATCTGTCGGGAGGAAGAATCCTCGATCTACATCCTCCTAATACCCGAAACGGGGCCCGCGGCGGATGCTAATCGAATGGTACATTGGTCGTCATCTACACGCAGACACTGACACTTTCTCGCACGACACAACATAAACACCTCTTCACACTTCTTGAAAACTTAGCTTGCGCTGTAGTTAACAACAGAAACTCTTTACAAGTAGTAGTTACGATGGAACGGATGTAAATTGGAATTGGTTTCCGCAGAAAGTAGATCTTACCGGCCAGAAAGTAGGTCCACAGCCCAAGGGATGGCAATAGGCCGCGGGAGACACTCTCCGCGGGCCGGCTGAGAAGTGAGCTGTGCCCGCCATCGGGGGGGGGGGGCGAACACACAGGGTCGTCTCTCTCCCGGGGACGGGGGAACACGTTCGTTCTTGAAGCTGCGGTGCTATATGAATATATATAATATTTGAACTTATGTGTTGGTAGTCCTAGTTACTGTGAATTTTGTTTGCTAGTTTTGATGGCGTATTCAGTCGGTGACTTGCAATATGTTGCAAGGCTTTGGATACTAATTAGGTAACGCAAACTAGATTTTGTTTGTTAAAACCTTCAATAAAAGATAATAATTTTCACAACAATTTAACAACCACATATTAAAAGAGCGTACACATTATGGATAATTTCCTGAAGCCGAAAAGATTCGATGTGGAACAAACCTCAATCCCTGCTGATAATAAACGGTTACACTAGAAACAATAATTCTCAATTTTTCTAAGCCACATCCAAGGTTCGTTAGATGAAAGTAAGTTGCAGTTTTTAACAAACTATGTAGCTCTTAATGTGTATCAGATAATTATACTTAATTTTTTTTATCGTAGCACCTCGAGGTCACGCACGAAAAAGGGAGAGGGAAGGCAGACTGCAACAAGGAGCCGTAAAAGTGGGAGCAGTAGTGACCTTGCAGCTCCATGTTGAAGTCTGCCTCGAGGCGCCACGATAAAAATCTAAGTATTGTTAATCTAATATATTCCAAGACGCAATGGACACTGTGTGATCTCAACGCATAAAACATAAAAATTAAATTTATAATAGGTACTACCTGGCTACCAGACGAAATGGTGGAGAGTCAGAAGATCAATATCTCCAAGTCTTGAAACAAATTAAGGAATTTGCAACTTAAAAAACGTAACTGCCGAACAAAACAAGAATGAATACATTAGAGATGCATTCATCGGTGGTTTGATTCGTTCGCGGATTCGACAAACATTACTTGAGAACACAACACTAACCCTGGACGCTGCTTTCGATCAAGCTCGAGCTCTAGAAATGGCTGAACAACATTTAGCAGCTTATTCTGATTCCAATATTATTGCCTCTACTATTAATGACGCTGACAACCCAGATTTAAAGACACATGTTGCTACTGTGGCAGTTTTTCAACAACTGAGAAGTGTTATTTTTGCGAAAGAAGCCGATATCCCAGAACGTCGGGCGCTGAGAGAGCTACTGAACGTAGGGCGTGCGGTAAGAAAGGAAACTATCATGTGTATAGGTCGAAAGCGTCCTGCTATCCTTCATCAAATACAATCGCGTCCACGGGCATTTTTTAGCATCTTTCACCTCTGCGTAGCCAAACGGTCTTCAAAAATCAATAGTGTAGATCAAAATAAATGGATTGAAGTTGAATGCGTTAATTGATACAGCAAGCTGTAGCTACCGCAACTCTGCGCGCGGCAATGGAGTGCACAGCGGGGAGCGCGGTCACTTTCAGAGTGAACACATGTAGTGTCGCGGACATGGGGTCGATGTAGAATTAAATTATAAATGTATGATGAGCAAACTTACTTCCATTTTGAAAAGCATGTGAGATACGGCGACGCCGGGCGGTGGAAAAGTTCCAAGACATGCTCAGCACTTGCTCAGCGCGCGCCTCGAGCCCGCACCCAGCTTGGTCGCTAAGGTGCCAGGAGGCGTGGAGCTGCCTACGCAGGAAAATGCGAGTGGAAGGGTGAAGGGCTGAGGAAGGGAAGGTGAGAGGAGAAGGCGACGCGGTGGCCGCGCTTGGACGAGAGCGCGCAGAGAGACCAGACGTGACGCCAGGCGCGGGGAAACCATGAAGGCTGTCGGTGTGGTAAGTTGGTGCCAGGGCGAGCAAGACTAGTTCCTCCCCTTGCAATTCTCAGAAATCAACCTGCTCTGATTTGATTGGAGTCAAAGTAAAATGTAATCAACGTAATAAATTAGATCTATATATGTAACGACCTAGAGTTAATAAACCAGCGTAGAGGAGAGTAATTCTCTTTCTTTCGCCCACACGACCCGTCTTCTCACAGCCAAGCGAGCCGAGTGACGGGTGAGAAGATAAGTAAAGAAGTGTGAGAAAGAGAGCAGCATGCACGCAAAGACCAAAAGAGTTCCAATTGACGCAGAAGGCCGAACTGTGACAGTGGAACGTATCCCAATGGGCAGCAAGCGGGCGAGGCCCGAGCCCAAGGATGCAGGTCAAAGGAGATGGTGTCATACTGACACCAGATGTGTCGCAAGACCACCCAGTTGCAACCGGGGGTGGCGACGTGGTCACAGCGGGTCTATAAATGCGGATGGGCCATGGAAAGAGGGACCATTTTCCCACAAACTTTTGTCGACAGACCGTCGCGAGGACGCCAGTGTGCCAATGCACCAAGACGTAAACTTGCGCCCAGCTCGTGTCGAACAGTGTGTTCGGTAGTTAGCAGATGCTAACGGGGAGTGAATGCTCCGGTAGTAAACGGTACGGCTCACATGCATCTATATAAATGTGTATGTAAATATAAGAACGTATTATGTAAAATTGTATATATATATATAGTGACGATTAAGTATCATCACTATATATATAAATATAGTGATGATACTTAATCGTCACCACTGCAAAAGGTTTGGTAAGGTGCCTCTGGTACACTACTAACGCCTAAACCATACGTAACATTTTTTCCAAAATGAAGATTCCATCTAGATTGACTCGAAACATTTTGATTTTGAAAAACATTCTTCAAAATTTGGGGTACTTTACAAGAAGCCCTCCCGACATTTTCAAAATTTTCCCAAAACTTGCTCCAAATTTTTTCTTTAATTTTTTTTGTCAGAATAGAGTAAAATACACTTATAAAAGTGGCATAGATTAGATTTTCGCTGTTAACTCTGAATTTTCGTATAAATTTAATGCTCTATTCTTTGTTTTTTCAAAAATTACAAAAACTTTTTTTTACTTGTATTCCGTGTTATATATATATATATATATATATATATATATATATATATATATTTGTACTAGCGGCAATTTGTTCATATTATTGTATTTACGAGTACATGTGCTTTAAATATTGTCATATAAAGTTTCTCGAAAACTCAACCGTTTTCTGTGAAGACTGGCTCAAAATTCCGCATTTTCAGAAACTCTCAAATGCCATTTTGTAAAAACCCGCTCCAATTTTTTCTTCAATCATTTCGAACGTATAGTGTTGGTTGCACTCTTTAATATGATGTAATGATTAATTTCGGTGTATTTTTTTTAATTACACAATTGTAAATTTTTTGAAAGATCTCTCACCCCGTTGGTTTTCATATTTCCTACTATTTGTAAACACTATTGTATTTGTGAATTAAATTACTTAAAATAACTTCAAATGAAGTTTTTCGAAAACTCAAAAGTTTTCTGTGAAAAAGGGCTTCCAGTTTCGAATTTACAGTAGCGTTTAAATCCCAGTTTTATAAAAACGGCTCCACATTTTTAAATAAAATTGCTATTTAGGACGAGGTTATACTATACTTTGATAATCCTAAAATAATATTTCCGTTCTACAATTAGGAAACAGAAGAATTAAGAAAATGTAAAAAGAAAAAAGCATTTTGGGCGACGATAGATGGCAAAAGGAGGTTATATGGTAATTCATAATAGCTAGCCGGGACAATAGGAACTTTTCTTTAAACGGAAATTATCTAGGGATAACATGTGTGTAAAATATTATTTCTTGTAATAAATCAGTGTGAGCAATAAAAAATGTGACTAGTGAGCAATATAAAAATTAATATTTGAAGCAGGAAATAAATTAATATGCTGTTTTTTCTTAATTCACTTTTATTTATACATTTATTGATTGTGAATTATTTCATCTTTCACCATTTATTCATAATTCAATCCGCAAATATAGTAAAACAGACATGGTAGAAATATCGGTGCTCAAGAAAATTTGCATAGACATAGATTGTTCTTCTTCCCTATACGTCACACACAGTTCCTTTTTTTTATATATTTTATTTTATTTTTTTTTTTACTATAAATAATGATTTCTATGCAGAGCAGTAATGCATTTATCTTTAGGCAATTCGAACTCAAATAGATGATTTACGATTATGGTAATAAAACAGGGATTTCACGGGTAAGAATGTCTCAAGAGCATTTACTAAAACAGGAAATGGGACTAGCAGCTGATCTCACAGCTACTTGTAGTCACCTCTCTCGGCTTGTGGCACAGAGAAGCATTTCGAGTCATCGAATGACACATTTCTAATGTAGTGTGTGGATGTCTCACTTGTCTATTTTCGAAAATATGCAATCTCCGCATTTTCACTTGATTTTGTCTTCCGAAAGAAGAAAATCAAAGAAATTTTAATTTGAACCTTTGCTACCATCTATATGTGCAGTGGTGAACAAATAGAACGCCAGTGTTTCTAAGTTTCACTGCGCTGGATGTAGATGGTGTACGTATTCAGGTCGGTGGTGGCACGTAGTGGCAAGGGTAGGAGTTGGAAAGAGTTGGAGATTCCGTGTATGGTGGAACGGGTGGAAGTGGAACCGGTCGAGTTGAGGGTAATGTCATCAGTGTTTGCGAGTGCACTGTTTACACATTTCACTTGTTTTTGTTTACAGTTGAAGAAAGTGTAGTATTTTACTTTCCAGAAAAGTAATAAATAATTTACGAGATGTCAGCAAGGGGAGGAAAGAAACGTCAGAAAGCGATGTCCAAATCGCAAAGAGCGAATGTCACGTTCCCGGTGGGTAGGATGCACCGGTACTTAAAGATAGGGACACATCGTCTGCGAATTGGCGTCGGATCACCTGTGTATATGGCAGCAGTAATTGAGTATCTTACGGGTAAGTCAGAACTAAAAATTATTTTTATTTTCTGTAAGCTTATTATCTGCTTTGTTGTTTCCTTGCCTTTACGTGGAAGATAAAATACTAGATGTTCCTTTAATGTCTCGCTCATCATACAAAATGCGTACTGAAAATACAATAAAAAGTAATAACAAATAAATGCATAAGTATTTGTTTATAATGGAATTAAAAAAGTGTGAAACAGATTGTTGAGTTTTTGTTTTTCTAGATTTTGTGTGGAATGAAAATCTTGCTAAATATTTTTTCTGAGTTCGTTAATTTGTAGATAGTGGTTAACTAACATTAACTTACTAAGGTGGTGGTTCTGGTACAGAGATGTATTTATGCTTTATTTTAGCGGAAGTTCTTGAGCTGGCAGGCAATGCAGCTCGGGACAACAGAAAAGGTCGAATTACACCTCGACATATTCTCTTGGCTGTAGCTAATGATGAAGAATTGCATCTGGTACTGAATGAATGTGCAATTGTCTAACAATTAATGATTTCAGATTGCAACACGACTCTTATGGAATGTATCTTTTACAGCTTTTGAAGAATGTGACTATTGCATCAGGTGGTGTCCTACCAAAGATCCATCCGGAACTTTTAGCAAAGAAGAAAGGTGGAAAATTTGTTGTAGGAAATAATGTTCCTCTTAATGTTCCATACAAAAAGCCTATTGCGACTAAACCTATTTCTCCTCACAAAAAACCTTCACCCTCCACTGATCCTGCATCTAGTGGACTCAGAATAAAGAAACCTACCAGCCCACCTCCAGGTATGCTTTCACTGATTACTGTAAGTAAATCATATGTATTGTTGAGGTAATTAAGTAAACGTAAATAAAATTATCACTAAAAAGTAATGTTTCTAAAATAATGAGTGTTTTAATAATATAATACATTTACAGCAAAAGGTGGAAAAGCTAAAGGCAAAACGAAGGATTCACCTACAAGTACATCTACAGCAGGCACTGGAGTGACCATTTTGTCTGAGAAAAAACTATTTTTAGGGCAAAAGGTGGGTACCTATGGAATATTTCTACAGAATGGAGGATTGTTGTTCAAATTGAAATTATTCATTGTTTGAATTTGTGAATTTTGTTACTTGCAAATACCTTCCTGCATAAACAGGGTGACCACCTGCATAAACAGGGTGAAAAAATAAAGGAAAGCGGGAAAAAGTTTTGGCATTCAAAAAATTGATTGTCGATGTAGAATTCGAGCTAACGATTATTTCTAATTGACATATAATTATAATTATTTATATGAAATTTTATTAGTTTTAAGAATCATTTTTAAATAACTATTTTAATTTAATTATGTCATTTTAACTCGTAAACTAACAAATTGTACGGTACTCTCTAAAACATTGTCTAATAAATTGGAAAATTCATGCTTAGTATAAAGTGTAATATCACAAGCTCTCTAAACATTGTGCGTGTGAGAGGGAAAGACACACAGTCAATGATATTAAATTTGCTTCAATGTATTTGTGAAATTTGTGCGTGTGTTGCTTATTATAGGATCTACGCATGTGCACATTAGGACTATAATAACAGGCATTTAATAATATGACCTTAAATGCAGATGAAAAATGCCATCATAGTCGATGGAGATATGCTCTGCTATGCTCACGGTGCCAGAGATAAGCAGCAAAATGCTATTGAATGAAGGCAACAGGAAACAGAATAAGAGCAAAGAGCGGGAAGCAGAGTCGTAATGAGAGATAGTAGACGAAGAGAAAGGCTAAGGAATTGATTGTGGTTAAAGAAAGAGAAGAGATGTGTGTTAAGCAAGCTCACCTCTAAATAAAATAATTATAATATATACATAAATGCATAAAGCGTGAAATCCAATGAGAATTGTTTATTTATTTGAAATTACAATCAAATAATTGGTGCAATTATATAAGGAATGTAGTGGTACTTGTAAGACAGGAAAATTATAAGAACTTGCGGTAACAGAGAGAAAATAAATTTGCATTACTGGCGGCCGTTAAATTTTATTGCATAATGCTTATGTTATCCGATGAATTTTTATCTTACATGACTATTCATTAACCTTTATTGAAATATATCTTAAATAAGTCTGGGAATTGGAAATTAATGACCGTATCAAATGCTCAGTTATGGAGTCATATAGTGAATGAAAGCGTATTTTTGTTTGGGTTCTAGTTCATTCACTGAAAATTTTGAAAGGTAATACTTCTGTGAGTGTACAGTAATATGTTATAATTCCATAAAGACTGGCTATTTTGACTTGGTGGTACTGCTTTGCCCCAAACTAAAAGTATGTGCTACAAGGGTTGTATTGATCTAGCTATTGGAACAGTTGTGTTTTCTGTATTATATTATATTTGGTAAGCAACAGTAATAATGTGGCTTTACAAAATGTTTATTGTTATATGATTTGTTAGAATAATGTTTTCAGTGCAATATTATTATCGGTATTTAGTCAACATTATGCTTTAAACAAGATGTCAAAGTTATTTATAAAAATACATCTGCACTTCTACTTAAACAAACACTAGAATTACTTCCCTTTTAAATACTAATACTAACTAAATACTAGAAATTTAGTCATTAAAAAATTAATGGGTATTTGATAAATTTTGTAGATATTTATGAAAATATTATTTTAGAAGCTGGCAAATATGTAATGATTCTATTATTCTTAATCATCATTTTATTCAGTATTTTTATAACATATATTAAAATTGTTATAAATAAGAAGGGAATTGAAAATTCCCTACTAATATGCTATGAAAATCCTCAAATCCCAATAATTATGTAGATTTTTTTCTCTCTATAATCTTGAGTAATTCAACCTTTTAGATACAGTTTTTTTCCCTTCTACAGTCCTGGCAGTATAATTTTTTTTAAACAGATAAAACATATTTTTAACTGCAAGAAATATTGATTAGCGCTGAGGTGGCCTAATCATGCAAAGGAAGGCAGTGGTGCCTGCAGAGAAGGGCAAGGCCACAGTGAAGCGATGTGTATACATGAGCTAAAAGAAGCATGAGAGATATGCATGGAGAAAAAAGTGACAGTTTGTATGCTAAAGCATGGAAATATTAGGACTCTTCAAATAATAATAATATACAATACAGTAATTGAAATATATAAATAGGAATGCCCTCTTTTTAATGTTTTTAGTGCTCTACATTATTACTATACTAGATAATAATACCATAATAATGTGCTGCTCCCCAAATGCGAGAGTAAAAATATATCTTCTGGCACGCATCATATTGAACCCTAAAATTCTTTTACAAATTGCCAAACAGAAAAAAAGTTTATTTATAAAGGTCAATAATTATTATCAACTTCATGGCAAATCCACTTTATTCAATTTCAGTATTTCAAAAACAAAAAAGGTGTCGTCGATACAACAAATTTTCAAACATTTTGTCCAAATCATTTGAAAATTTAATATTTTTCCTTGGAAAAAGATGTTTGCTTAGCTACTAACTTACTTCGTAAACTGAAGAATGTCAATGGAGTTTCAGTAGCAATGTCTGAAGCCGTCTCCTCTTATTCTGCTTTTGGATTTCTTCTTCTGTGCTAAAGCCCCATCTCTAGGCAAATGTAAGATATTCTCATCCTCTTGTCACAGCAGTCCACAAGTGCTTGTAGAGTGCCTCGGAACCCATGTGTGTCAACAATTCCCATGAATTTGCTTAGGCCAGGGCTCTAATATGTGAAAAATACTGTGGCTCAGCTTGTCGTCCTCAGTAGGCAAGAGATAAGAGACGTGTATCTAGAGGTCAGGCAAGAAATTTCCCATTTGTACCGCTGCTCTAAAGCTGGGAGAAGTGTAATTTATAACTTATATTAAAATAAACTGTTCTCTATTCTTTTATTTTTAGACTAAATATGACCAAGATTTAATATATATTCCATTTATTAATCAATTGTTTATTTTTCCCAGTTAATGGTGGTTCAAGGTGACATTACAAACATAACAGCAGATGCCTTAGTCCATCCAACAAATTCTAGTATTGCTATGATGGGAGATGTGGGCCAGGCTCTGGAAAAACGTGGAGGGAAAGAGTTTATGCAGGTGACTTGATATGGATTCTTGATATATTAAATATTTTTATTAATGGCAAATATACAATACTTATTCATTTTTGTACGTGTTCTATTATAAATTCAGGAAGTGCTGGATCTTCGCTCTTCACATGGCAACCTGGAAGCTACAACAGGTGTGTTTTTCACTTTTCTTTTTATCAATGGGCAAGGCATTTAGGAACCTGGCCAAGTGTGTTTTTAAGGCACAGAAACTTCATTCTCACTTAATGTAGCGTTGCATATTTTGCCATGAATGAGTACTCAGCATTTCAATGTGGCTTTGAAGTAATGGTGAGGTCAGATAGCATTTGGGTGTATGTAGAGCCTTTGGTAACATGCTATGCAGTTTGTAAAAGAAAATATCCTATAAAAAAATGTTACTATTATCTACAAATACTGATAACTAAACACATAGCTCCCAGTGTCTGTGAAAAGTATACTGCAAATGAGAGGAAACAGAAGTTTCTTCTGTCACGAGATGGCTTAGTGTGAGTGGAAAGAAAAATCCATCCCAGCCAGGCATGACCTACCATAAATAAAAGTGAAAGTCTTCTGTAGACAGCATCCCACCCTAAAGGGTTGAAGTAAAAAAATATTGGTCTCGCTTTTAGAGACCATGTATTTTCACTTATCTGTATTCAAATCATATTTGTTTTAGTTACTAAGTTGAAGATTAGCAAAAATGTAATACTTTTTCGAGGGCTTTATTTCGAAAAAACATTATTAGTATTTCATTTTATTTCTCAATATAAATCGTGAAAAATTGAAATGAAATGAGTTTGGATCTTGGCATGTTAAATTCTTTAGAAAATTCATGTCTTGCTTTTATCATTTTAACAAGTTACTTCAATTTTTCACTTTCTGGCAACATTTGCTATGTGCATACAATGAATTAAATTTCTCTTGTGAGCAATCTGCTTACTAATCTTCCACGGAATCTTCAGTTAGTACCTGTTAATAAGAAATGAAGGATTCAAACATTTTGGGAAAATATAAGAATGTCAAGATTGGTAGCAAACACCAATAAAAATATGAATGGGGAAGCTGTTTCAAGTTGAGCACATTTTACGTTCACTCTATTGAAGATCTTTTTGGATATAAATGTTGGGAGTTACTAATTAGTCTTACTAGTAGAAGTTTATCACATATCCAGGTTTCAAAGTATTTCAAGAATTTTGTTTTCTGTGACTTTTGTAGCTGCACTATGTGTTGGCCATAATTTTCCTGCAAAGTGGGTGATCCATGTCAATGGTCCTGCTGCAAATGAAGTAGATGCTACTGAGAAACTTGATAAAACTGTGAAGAGTTGTCTAACACTGGCTGATCAGAAGAACCTTAAATCTCTTGCTATACCTGCTATTGGCAGTGGCAGGTAAGTCATAATTTTAATATTTACTTTTATTAAAACTACTTTCCTCTGCCATGTCCTTAATCTGTCTTCACACTGTCAAGCTGAGGAAAAAATGTAAAAATATTCTGATAGAAAAAGGGTAGAAATCTCTGAGAGTTATGAATATTTAAAAATTCACCATTCTTTGGGGATTTGATTAGGATTTTGTATTTATTTTTTAGCTTCTTGTAATCAAGAGTTTAAAAAACCCCGACTGCAGCGATTTATAGAAAGCGTCATATGTTGACAGCATAGAGCACTGGAGATACCATCACCAAGTGGTTACTTTGAGGGACTCAGGGGAATTCCACATTTTGTCTTCATTTAAAAATTACTGCAGCTAATAATTACAACTTTGTTAAATATAAATGTTAGTATTAGGTTTAGGTATTTAATGTATTCAACAACACCCATTTTTTTCACTCAACCATTTCTGATTATCTTTAAAAACAAATAAGAAAAGGAATTAGAGCCATACAATGCATATTTTAAAAAATCTGTAAGTGCATACTACCCGAAAACAGGAATTGTAGTTATAAAAAGAGACCACTTATGTAGAATAATACACAGGAACAATTAAAACTAGCCAAGACTTAACACACTATGACATTATCTAGACACGTTATGGATGTAAATTTAAAAAATTGATTTTTTTTAAAGAATCATGTTTTTTAGAAACCGTACTTGTGTGTATGGTAATTAATCCTCTTCAGTTACATTAAATTAGTGCATTATAATTTTTAATTGAGCATTTTACAGAAAGTCACATTTGCCCTCCTTATTTCATGTATCTTTTCATCTGAGTTTTCTTTTATGCCTTTTCCTCCTTATTTTTACTTTCTTATATTTAGTTATGAAGTAAAAAAAAAGCATCATGTAATGAAAAGTGGACTACTTTTAATAATAATCATGCAATGAAAAGTGGACTACTTTTGCTTCTATTTGCAGTGAATTTCTTTTTCGAATACGAAGTTGTCTAATTCCACATTTTGTGCATTCTTGATAATGAAAAATTTGTTTTTGCCAATCTGTCTGTACATCTATCCATCATCTGTCAATCTGTGAACATTACTAGGACCTAAACTGTCCCCAATATTTTCACATGAAGTGATATTTCCTAATTAATCTGGCTAGTGTTGCAGTCCCTCAATTTTTAAATGGATATTTTAATTTTTGAGATACTTCCTGTAAAGCATCAATGACTTCTTTTTTTTCAAAATTTTCTCTAAAATGGGTTGAACAGTTTCTAAACTTTTGCTAGAAGAGGATATTGTCATATACAAATGGCACAGGTCCAAATATTTCTGAAACCTCTCAATTTTTTAAAATTGCAATAGTTAAAACATTATTTGTTTCTTAATGAAATCCCCTTTGCTTAAATATTGGTCTGAATATCCTTCCTTGCAGAGAAATCTACATATGCCTTACATAGAACACTAAGACTAGCTATGCTTTCTGCAATTTAAAAGCAGTATTAATTCATTCTGAGCAAATCGATTATCACAGAATTTAGCATCTCTTTTCTGAATTTTGACTATTACCAGATGATTCCTACAAATAGTAGTCTGACTATAAAATGAGACACAATCAGGTGGATACTTCTAAACTTCACAAGGTGGTAATGCAGGATGGAGAAGTGCACAAATGTCCATTGACTAACATCTACTAAAACCTACATCATAAACAGAAGAGCCAAATATGGTTGACATAAAGTGAATCAATACTAAATCTTTTCATCTGAATGATGTGCAATAGAAATTGCTGACACACTGGTAACACTGCTTCTAGCTTCCTCTGCTTTAAATATATTAGCTCTTACACCCATAAATAAATAATTTTCTCTTACCATTAGTTCATAAAATAAGATTAAAATTGATTATTTTCTCAAAAAGCTCATAAATAGAGTAGTTTCAGCCTCTCTTTATAAAAAGGATCTTCTAGAAATTCTTTTGAACCTATTACATTAAAAGAGCATGTTTTAAAGCTTTAAAAAAAAAAAAAAAAAAAAAAACTGCCCCAGTAAATTTCTCTAAGCTTTTGAAAATTGCAAAAGTTTCATTTTCCTCAGCTTCTACATTCAACTACAGTGTTGGAGATAGAGATATTTTTTCTGTATGGCAACTGCTCTTCAAAATTATATGTTTAAATAAAGTCATATACAATTTTTTTTTCAAAATATCAGTGGTTTTCACTAATTTTTTCGTGAAATAAAACCAATTTTTAAAACCAGATTTTCTCAAAGATTCTTATAATTATTTTCTTTACATATTTTGAATAGGATGTTACATGAATGTTATTTTCACGTGGTCCATTCATTTTTTTATAAAAATGCAAAGGTAAGTTCAAGTAGTATTATAATGTTACAATACTGTTATAAATAATGTGAGAAAGTATATGCTGTTGTAGTTACACGTTTTTAATATCTCATCTTACTATGTACTAAGGTAGTAAAGAGAGTATTGTATTGCTGTGGCCAAAATTAGCGACTTTCAAAAACATGTAATTTGGGGAAGAAAAGTATTAAATTTTGTGCCTTTTTGAGGTAAATTACTTCCTCTGATATGTTTTGTAGTCAGAATTCGTGTTTTGATTTGGTCCTTGATACCAAAAAATTAGATGACAAAAAAACATCTGACTGGTCAACTCAAGCGCCTGAACCATTCAAACGATTTTATCCAAAATTGATATTCCCTGATTGATCTGGACAAACTTGAGACCTTGCGAGTTTGAAACAGATATTTTGGTTTTTGTGGGTTGTATACTTGAAGCCTCAACATTTCAACATTTACTCAAATAGGGCTCCAAATTTCTTGATTAACCTGAATCTGTGAAGGCATAAAAGAGGCTTTAAAATGGCACTAATCTAATTTTTTTTAAATTCTGTATTTTTGAAAATTGTCAATTTTTTTTGGCATCTTACTACATCAACAATATTGAAAATGCATACTATTTTTTTTCTTTAAAGATAGGTCAAATAAGGTCATGAACAATTTTTCAAAGATTTGAGTAGTTTTTCGCATGAAATATGACCTTTTTGTGTGAAATTAAGGCAATTTTTAAACATCTATTATCTCAAAAAAGATGGCTCTAAATTTTTTCTTTACATAAAATTTACAGATGTGGCATTAGACACTTAAACATTCCAATTGCCTGCAAACTCTCTTTATTTAAAAAAAAAAATGCAAAAGTTCAATATTTATGATTGAAAATTTTCTTTAATAAAATATGTTGTAATAAGAGATGGTTAAAGTCAATCATGTACAATTTTTTGATATAAACAAATTGTTTTCATATGATTTTTGCTTGCTGAAAAGGCAATTTATAAAAATATTTTTGTCCAAAATGGATCCAATTTTTACCCTTGGATCGGACGTATGATGCTTAAAAAGTGGTGCATAGCCCACCTTGGATAACTCTCTCTACTTTCAAAAATTACAATCAACAAGTTAACCATCGGAAAACTGCAATATAGATGATAGATTCTTTCCCTTAACGAAAGCCGTTCTTTAAAATTAGATATGAAATAATGTAAATTATAATGTAAACGGTTTTTGAAAATTCCAAATGCAATTGTACAATTTTTAAAATTTCTCATAAATGCTAATGTCGAGAAAGTATTGTTAAGCTGCGAAAAAAAAGGAAATTTTGGACAGAAAAACTTGTGTTGTGATGCCATGATACCGCAAAAGAGGATAAATGTTATTCCAAAATATAAGGAATTTCTTCCTCTAATACATTGTGTACTACTCAAAATCCACATTTTGTGAGGCCTTAAAACCAAAAAATTAGTCTACACCAAAATTATCTGTAGAATTTTTATCTCCCAAAAGTCAAAAATTTTTGTCAATGTAAATACACAACATACTGCCTGATGAAATTACATTAACAGTTAGGCGCATTCTTGCTCACATTGAACTTCAATTTGATGGAGAGTGATTTTTTTAGTTTCACGGCTGGACTCCATGAATACTGGGTCTTGAACAACCATTATCCAGCCAAGGGTGTTTTTAATGTGCTCTTCTCATCTTTTTCAGATCAGGAATTATTGTTAATAACATTTACATTTTTCAAAAACAATTGGATTACATTACAAAAGCACTTTGAAATTAAATTTACAACAAAAATCTAATGAAGTTGTTGAACAAAATTGTATGGGTGACCCTTAGTATAGTTAGTATTACATTTTTGTGCAAGGCCAGTAGTAAGTACATGAACACAGAACATGAAGTACACAGTTGATTATATAAAATGGTGTTCATAATTCTTTGAAAAGTGAAAAATTAATGAAGGGATATTTCTGTAAATTTTACTATTTAATTTGTTTTGGAATTAATAAATTTTCTTGTCTTTTAGGGCTGGATTTCCTAAACAACAGGCTGCCCAAACAATCCTTAAGGCTATCAGCAATTACTTTGTGAATGTAATGTCATCATCCTTAAAACAGATTTATTTTGTTCTCTTTGATCATGAGAGTATTGGTATTTACACAACTGAGCTAGCTAAATTGGACTCATAGGAACTTCCAATTTCATTACAGAGTTGAAATAATTAACTTGCTTCAGTGAGGATGAGATGATTTGTACTTGACTTAATACAAAAGAATTTTTAAAACTTTCTGGGAACATTTAATTGATTCCTAGAATATTTACTGATCATTTGGTTTGTCAATTTGATATTTTAAGTGAGGTGTGTGATTCAGATTCTCCAAACCTGTTACATGCCACAGAGGAAAAGCGAAATTTAGGTGCTGACAAAACTTTTCACATGAAACAGCTCCTTTAAGAGTGATGTTTGATTTACAAGGATTTCTGCATGGTAGGCTGGTTTTATCAGAGTATGAATGAGTGAATACATGCAATGAAAAATGTTTTTTTAGTGTTGTACAGCAAATTTCATCACATTCAGGTGACATGGAAAAGTATATTTCCTATAACGTACAAAGATCATTCAATAAGTTCCCCCCTCCCCTCCCCCCTCTCAGACCCCATAAAAAATGACAAGAAAATATTGCAAAAAACTAATGAACAATAAAAATTCATTTTCCATAATTATAGGAGATTGAGAAGTACTTGATTTCCTTGTACTGATTGTGCAATCTTTGAAACAGCATTTTTTTGTTTCAATAGAGGATTCACACTGGCTCAGATTGCAACATACAAAACATTGAGGCATGTAAATTTTGTGTACAGTATTTATGTGTGGAAATTTAATTAAATAATTTTAATTATTTATACAAAGTTGTATGAAAATTGAAAAGTCTCCTTTTGTAAATCTGTCATTCTTGCAATGAGGAAAAAAACATGATGTTTCTCAAAATCAATCAAAAGTTTTTTTAGTCATCAACATACATTCAAATTGAAGAAAAAATGTATTTTTACATTTTCTGCATTCTATCTTAGGGTGCTCAGGGTGTTTAATTGAGTGTATAAAGTGAAATTCAAAGGATATGGAAATATTTATCACTGTATTTTGAAAATTTATTTTTGTTTGTACTGTATATATGTCTCAATATCTCTTCAGTGTGTATTAACTACACACAATTTGTTTAGAGCTGCCATGTGTTTTAGGATGATGTGCATTAATTGTGAGGTTCTTCACATACCTACATTCTTCTAAAATATTTGACTATATCTCGAATAACCTCCAAAACGAGTGCATGATTTTTGTGAGATCATTCTCATGATCATTCAAATCTGATTTAATTTAAAGTGTTAATTTGGATATTCTGTGTGAATGGAGTTAATGTCATTTATAATAATGAATAGATTACTTGTTTTACTTCACTTCCAGTTATTCTTTCCTCAGGTTTTAGTCTGTGTAGTGATACTTCCAAACTAAGAGTATTCTGAAATGTCTGTTGTTTCATTTTTCTTTTAAGAAAATTCTCTTTGAAGACTTTTCTGCATCAAATGGCATTTTAAACATGTTATCCACAATGGTATTGAATATGATACCATGAAACAATGAGCATTACTGCCGATAAGTGATATAATTGGAAGTGATCGGCAAGAAATTGTACCTTTCAAAAAGTTATATTGATAATAAGAAAGGATTAATAAGTACTGAATGAGAAGGTAAATAGGGACAAAAGTCCATGGTCAGCATTTAACAAGATTATAAAGCTAAAGATTATATTGTAATATTTCAACATATTTCTGCAAAAATAATTGTAGTCATCTTTTTATAGATATTGAAGAAAATATTTTATTAATAATTAATATTTTTTGTTGTTTTGTTAGCTACCAGATAATTTTACTTTATTTGCAGTTGTTATCGTTTAGAGAAATTTTGTTGTGTTATAGTTGCACTTGTATAAAATTTTATTATTTTTGACATAATTGTCATTTAATATATTGATAAATTTATTTTTCCTGAATAATTACTTGAATGGACAGAAATTAGTTGAAAAAATCAAAAATCATAAGGTATTAACTGTTCTGCATTTAGCCATATTTTTTCATATGTTCCAAGAATTTATTGATTGTATCAGTATTATAACTTTTTGTTATGAATTTGAAGAAAGAAAATGTTCTAAGTTATTTGTAGTTAATCAGGAATGCCGTAAAATATTTTCATACTGAATTTTAGCATAATTCTTAGAATTTCCTCTGTGCAGAATTCTAGGGATATTTTAAGGGACCTTTAATTACATGTGTTGTGGTATTAGTACATGTTGAATGTTCTGTCATTGTGCTCTTATATTTTCTTTACTTGCTTTTAAGAACGATCATGTAAACAAATGTACTCTTCAAGGCAGTGCTAAACGCATTTATGCAATAATTTATAACTTCAGAAAGGCCAGAGGAAAGTTGACATATTTCTGTTACCTAGTCATGTTAGAAACAAATATTTTTTTAAAACTAGAAAAGAAAAGAAATCTGTTCAGTATTCCAAAGTGTTTTGTGTCTTCAGTGCGAAATGGTGTTGAATTCTGTAAAGAATTGTAGGATACTTTGCAATAATAACTGAGGATGTACATAGAATTTTTCCATCATTTGAATTGTTGTTTAATTTTATTGTTAAAGTATGTTTTAATATTTTATGTTTGATTTTAAATAGTTGCTATCACACCAAAGTTATTGACCATCTTCAGATTGAGTAAACTAGGTAAATTTATCTAGTATTTTTAAAGCCTTTCTTATTCACTTAGGTGATTCTAGTCTACTCCAATTTATGTACATCATTAGCACTGTTGCACCATTTACTTTTGTAGTATGTTTTGTGCCAGAATTTTGAGAAAGTGTCCTGTGTTGTATTTGCAATTAATATGGTTCATCTCAATTTTTGACATTACATGTAAAGTGTATTTTCATTAATCTACTTTTTTAAGAAAAGGAAATATATCACTTTCTAATTACTCATAACGTTTTAAAGACCCATTTCTTGGAAACAATATTTCTACATTTTCCAGTTTTTAATATTTACTTTTCATCAAAGTAAATCTAATATCAAGTTACTGAAAGTTTCCTCTGGTAAAATGTCATTTCTCATAAAACTTTCTAAACAGGGGATCAAGAAATTGCATTGACAAATAAAATAAAGGTTATTCTTGCAAATTAAATATTTTGGAAGTAGAATACCATGTGGCTTTGTATTAATACTGATCTTCAGGCTGTGATTCAGATGTTAACAAAAATAGGTACAAAGTATATCATTCAAAAAAAATAAGGCCTGAGCAAGTTGTGCAGTATTGATTATTCATATTTTCATAATTCAGATAGTTTGAATGTAAAGCACATCAGATCATTGTGAATTTTTCTACATGAAAGAAATTGACTTGAAATTGGCTTATTATAAAGTTCAGCCAAATCCTGCTTAATTTCCAGTTATTTTTAATGAAAATGTGTGTGAAAGCCATGTTATGTGATAGACTGTGTGGACCATAAATTTTCACTTTTTTACATGGTTTTTCTAATGTTTACTAAATGTACACTGCCAGATGTTCAGAAGTATGTTATTTTATGTAGATGTAGAAATTTTGTGTTATTGTAGTTATGAAATAAAAAAACTAAAATTGTGAAAATGTTTCCCATTAAGTTTGTTCTATTCAATTTTTCCATGTAAATTATAAAGCATTTGGATTAAAGGAATTTTTTTTATTTCAAGCTTAGTAATACACGTTCAGAAACATCTAAAACAGGCTACACAATTTCATATATTGTAAATAAATAGTTTCAAAAACACTTACAGGTAAAACAAATTATGGCAGTCTTTCAAATTCAAGAATTATGGTAAAATCTCTTAATGAGAATAAAAATGACTAAACAATTTCCTAATATTTTTTTCTTGTGAGGGCAGAATTTAGTCTGGTTGCTCATTGTCTAGAGATGGAACCTGTTGGTCAATAGCATTGCAATATGATGACCCACATTTTACAAGACCTGCTGCTGATAGCAACCCAATGGCAGAACCAACAAATGCATTTTCAGGCACAACACTTCTCATTACAGCCCAAATTAGTACAGAGCCGAACGTGAACATAACAGCTCCAAAAGCACTGCGGAAGAAACACAATTTTGGATAATCTCTAAATAATGAATATCAGAGGAATAGAGAAAAGTTGTGGGTACCTGTACGTTGTGCGCGGCAATAATTCAAGATTTTGCAAATGTGGTCTTTTGTATGCATATAGGGCTACACCTCCAACAGAACCAAACAAAAGAAAATTTGTAATATCTTTTTTGGGACAGCACCTAAGAAAGATAAGCACGTTATAATACTGCAGGATATTTAGTGTCGACTTAAGTTGTAATTACTTACTCGGAGAATAACGATGGATTCATTACATTTACAGACATCGCCGAGTAGCAAATCACACCATGAAGAGGCAAATAGTGATAAAGAATATTTTCTTTGGTAACGGGTTTGATGAATTCTTCTTTCAATTTTGCCACTAAAGATTTAGTACTATCAGATTGCTGTAATTTTTCTTTTCGGGATGGACCCGGCGGGTCGGAAGCCATTTTCAAGCAGCAAATACTGATCCGAAAATGCCCCTAGAAAATCAACAAGCTACACGCAACTCGCGCTTCTGTTTCCACATGTCGTGACATTCCATTTTGTTTTTGATTTACGGGTATACCAATATTATCCAGTCGAAAGAGCTCATTCCAGATGTCACGAACAGTTGTCTACTGTATGTTTTGAGGAAAATTGAAGATATGGATATTTATTTTTATTGTTTTCTGAACGTTAAATATCACATATTATGGAGCTAATACGCGTATAGACAACCAAAATTCTTCGTAACGTACGCTTTACGCAGTTGTAAGCTCTGTAACGTAAAATGGCGGATGGGGAAGATAGATTAAGGGACGCTACTAACGAAAAACAAGATACCACAATGGTAAAGCAAGAGAAAAGAACGGAAAATTCGCATGTGGATGTCAAGCCACCCGGTGACAACGAAGATTCTGAGTCAGTTGAAGAGCAGCCTTTAGACATAGGCGAACATTATTTAGTTAGGAGATCAGATGATTGGCGTAAGTTATTGCTTACCGGTAGTGCATTGATGTTTTAGTGTGCAAGTCATAAAAAAGTTTATTCTGTTGTTTAGATCCAGCAGAAATTATTCAGACGAGGTATAATGACCAGGAAGGTCATTATGAGTATTATGTTCATTATGAAGGTTATAACCGACGGTTGGACGAATGGGTTCAGAGAGATAGGTATGTATGATGGGTATTTTTGATCATTTAAAAATAAGGATTTTTAGGATTTTATCCTGTCATTGTCTTGCAGGATAATGAGTTCTCGATTTGATATGTCAGACCAACAATGGAAAAGTGAAAGGAACCCAACAGGTGATTTACTTTCTGACCAGACCGATAGAAAAATAACTAGGAATCAGAAGCGGAGACATGATGAAATCAATCACATTCAGAAGGTGAGTTGATAAGAATCTCTTATGAGTTAATCCTGTGGTTCTCGAACCTGTTTCACTCGTAGCATTGATCACGAAGCTTGCAATTTGTGACCTTTGTGTCAAACATTTGAAGTGTAT
Organism: Gryllus bimaculatus; assembly: GCA_017312745.1. Classification (NCBI taxonomy): domain Eukaryota; kingdom Metazoa; phylum Arthropoda; class Insecta; order Orthoptera; family Gryllidae; genus Gryllus; species Gryllus bimaculatus. Next base: position 10,935,561 of record BOPP01000014.1, on the reverse strand, counting down.
GTAATAAATACAGCCCAGAAGTTCAGGCATTTATTGTACTTACAAATGGTAGACAAAAAGGCATGTATTTTTATTAAAATAAGAATGAAAAAGGCATTTATTCTAGCTAAAGTAGGGGTGCAAAAAGGCAATTAAACAATAAAAAGTCAGACTTCACATTTTTATTCTAACTAAAATTTACATTAGCAGTTAACATGTAAGGAAACCTCAATTTCACATGACCAAACCATATGATGGATACAAATTTGTTTTACTCGCAACACTCTTGCTTTAAAATTTTGATTTTGTGGTGAATCCTCCCTATTGAATCTTGAAATGGCAATAATGAAAGCAGAATGATGTTTTCCTTCCTCGCACTTGTGTAATCGCCAGCACTGAGAACTGTCATCTGAAGAGAACAGACTTAAGGTCATATTTAAAGTAGGATGGGATTTCCTATGAGTGAACAAAGTCAGTCGGCAGGTATGAAAAAAAAACAAAAGGTTAAAGTATGGTACACCATACACCCTCAGAGAAGTGTAGGGGAGGGGTCTCCTTTAGCCCTCCCTAAAATGACCCCTACACGCTGTTATAGAAATGAATAAAACTTACGGATAAGCGATTATCATGGCTTGCCCTTCATACGCTTTGTCCCTGCATTGTAATGCCAATTTACTTTCAAAGGCAAGTTTTTTCGCATTGCTCACCTGGATCCAAGTCACTGGGAAGCCCAGACCTTTGGCCCTTGTGTTCACTATAAACATCCTTGAGTGTACCCACCGCATAATTACCAATACACCTTTATAAGAATGCACTTTTCAAGAGCGCTTCCAGAATTCAAACTGTGCATTTACCACCAGAGAGGCACCAAGTGCCGGTTTAAATGAATTTCGTAAGTTGTACCATATACTACAAAGCCAATCAAAATCTTGACTGGTATCCTTTTCCTTTTTTATTTAGGTTTTTAACAATGCTTCTTCTTCCTTAGAAACACAAAATATGATGTCTTTGTTTTGACCAGGCTTTCAGGTGTATATACAACTTGATTGAGATCTGTGAGAGTAGAGAAAAGAAGGAAAATAATGATTAAATAGGCACAAAATAAGATAAAATGGCATAAATAGGCAGCAGAAGTTACAATTGGCCAAAAAGGCAAAATGAAATTCTACTAAAACAACTCCAGAAGCACAATCAAGTGATTCCTATCGTCAAAAAGTCATGAATTAGTAACAATGACAAAAATACTTTTTACCAAACTTCCAGGCTCTAATAATAAGTATTACCACTTCAAATGCTTCAAAGTCACTGTCTATATTACTTCAGCTCAGTTTCTTCAATGGACCTATGTGAATGATATTTTATGAGCATTTGCTCACATTGAAAATATAAAAATTACGGTTTCTTTTATTCATGAATTTACAGACGTGTGCGTCTGCAATTCCTCCACCTATTGAACTATTCTGAAAAAGTTAAGAAGTCCACATTTCCCTTTAAATTACAAAAATATAATTAGTATTCAAATAATGTTTTTAATGAAACAGCTTGTAAGACAATTGAAGATCTTGTTTCCATTGTGATGTTTCTCTATTTTTTAATTTTTTATTCTAGTTTTGTGTATCAAAATATTCTTATGATTGCTGCTAAATATTGTGTAAAAATGGTGTTGTTTCTGTGTTGAATCATATTAGAAAACTGTTCAATCCTACCTTTAACTACTTTCCCATTCTGAAAAATTGTATTTCTTGGAGATATGTCACTTTGGAAATCAAATGTTTGAAATTAGGGTCAAAGTAAAATGTGTACTTTATTTTTTAAATTATATTATTTTCATTGCAAGCTTTTGTAATCTTGTGGCTCACCCTTTAAGAACCATCGAATTAAGTCATTAGTGCACAAATTTAGTGTTATTTCTGTGTGTGCATGTTTATTGTTGATTATAAGATATATATGTTTGCAGAAATTATGGTATGAAATTACACGTTGTACCAACATTTCTGTGATCTTGATGATTAAGAGGCGTGATGACACAGACAGTGATTTTCTAGTGACTTGCAATAGTAGCAGCTTCCCTTATTACCAACTCAGAATGAATAAGTGAAGGGGATGGAGCATCACATCAACAAGGCACTTCTTGCTCTCTTTTATGGCTCATAATTAAAATTCGCTTCATTAAAAGTATCCAGGTAGTCTAGGTATCACAATGAAATGTAAATTCGCTTAAGATAACGTAGAAAGTTCATTCAGCACATATGTGATACGGGCAATAAAGTGTAGCAACACTGCCTTTACTGAGACCCAACTGTCAAGCAGAAAAAAGAACGGTACAACATACAGTTTGTAAACCAGTTGGAACAAGTTTTGTGTTAAGTATATTCCAATTTGCAATTTAAGTATATTCCATTTTTCATTTAGTAATAATTCAATTAGTAAAAATTTGCAAGTAATTGTGTGAGAATTTAGAATGAACCATTTCAATACAGATATGGCTATTCTGTAGCATACTCAGTACTTCTAGGTACTCAGACTTGCTGCATACTCTTGCCAGCTGCCTTGATTGCCGCCCAAAGTATATTTTTTAAAAAATATTTCTCAATTTTTCGGTGTCTTAATAGTGGAATGGAAATATTATTACAATATTACGGAATAGTAAAACCTTGTCTGTTATAGCAAGTTTTTTTGAAAAATTTGGATCTGTTTTAAGAAAACTGGCATTTAAGCCCTACTATAAATTCTAAATTTGAAGCTCTTTTCCACAAAAATTTGTTGGGTTTTGAAAAACTTCAAAGTTATTTTAAGCACATTACTTAACTAATACAATAGTGTTTTCAAATTGCTGGAAAAGTGCATCATAACAGCGTGAGAGATCTTTTGAAGATTTTTTTGTAACCAAGTGTAACTTTTGAAAAAACATAAAAAGGCCCTGATATGAACTTTACGTCATATTAGAGTGCAGTTAGCACTCTAATTTCGAAGGTCCCTTCGAAAAGTTTGAAGAAAAAATTTGGGCAATTTTTGAGAAAATTGCATTTGTATTTCTGAAAATGCGGCATTTTGAGCTATCGGACGTATAGGCAGACGGACGGACGATCAAACGGCCGGACAGACGTTTTGAAAACAAAAAAACAACTACTTTTTCGGTAACACACCATTTGCGAACTTCCGACTCCATTCATAAACCTACTGCTGTGGAAAGCAGGCGCCACCAAACTGAACTTTTATTCGTCGAAGAAAGACAATATGTTGTTCACTTTGCAAAAATTGAATCACAGAACGCTGACGCTGTTCCTCTCTGGTGCACGTTGCTAGTGGGGCAGCCATGTTTACACTGTTCCTACGCCGGAGTTCCTGTTTCTTCGCAATGATGCCGCATAAGAGATATTGGCATACAATCGCAAACATGCGTACCAATATACAGGACACTAGCGCCACATTTGTATTTTTTTAAAATACTTTAACGGTTTACAGTTGTGGTTGCGTAGGTTTCTGCGGCCGGAATTTATGTTGTCTAGGCTACCCGGGACGAGCCGCGTCAATGTCATGGTGGCTAACGTTTCGGCCAACGTATTGTGGCCTTCAGAGCGTACTGCTGCCAGATGGCTAGCGCGCTGGCTTTATATGAAGGAGAAGGGAAGGGCGGGATTGGTCAAGTAGCCAGAAGTGGACATGTGGTGCGGGATTGGTGGCTAAAGAACGGAGCCGTAATTGGGGAGAGAAGCAAGTTGGGATCACGGGAAAGGTGGCAATAGAGAGAGGGAGAAATTCTAAAATGGGTTAATACAAAAAAGGGAGAAATTGTCACAAGAGACCCGCCTGAGAGGCAACATCCCCTGTAAAGAAAGGCTAGCCGTAAGGGAGCTAAAACGGAGCGATGACATCGTCATTCTTCCCGCTGATAAAGGCAACGCTACGGTGCTTATGGAGAGCTCCGATTACCACAAGATGGTCATCATCCTCAGTGACGGTGATACTACCAAAAACTGGAAAAGAATCCCCTGCCTAAAGTGAGACAGAAAGTGATGGCCATCATAGGTGAAGCGTCGCCCATCAACGCGGAAGACAAAAGACGTCTTAAGCTGGCCAACAACAACCGCACACCTTGCATCTATGATCTTCCTAAAATTCATAAACTCGACGTACCGCTTCGCCCTACTGTGAGCGCCATCAACTCACCTTCCCAACACTTAGCCCGCTTTCTCGCCAACAACCTGCCTTGAAACCCCTCACCAACAACCTGCCATCCGCCGTCCTTAACTCCAAACATGTTATTGAACATATCTGCTCCATTAGAACCAATCCTGGTGACATTATCGTGAGCTTCGATGTCACTTCCCTTTTCACAATGGTCCGTCTGTGGTACCATCAAGATCGTGGAGGATAACCTCAAGAAACACCAGCTGCCGACGGAGTGGGCCAAACTCGCCGAGGTCTGCCTGTCTACCGCCTTCTTCCTGTACCGACAAGAGTTCTACGCGCAGATTGACGGTACTGCCATAGGCTCTCCGCTCTCCCTGTGGTGGCGAACCTCTTTATGCCTGCCTTTGCAGAGCAGGCCCCAGAAAACGCGCCTCAAATCCGACGCTCTGGCTTCGCTACGTCGATGACACCTTTGTCATCAGGCCCCACGGTCCCAACAATCTACAAACCTTCCTGGCCCATCTCATCATCTATCCCCGCATCCGTTTCACAATGGAATCACGGCCAGCTCCCCTTCCTCGACGTCTTGATCCCCAGGCGCCCCGACGGGACCTTCGGCCACTCCGTGTACCGGAACCATCAACCCACGAAACGAGGAGTACTCACCACCCTCACCGGGCCGCCCTTATCAGCGACATCGACAGTCTCAATAAGGAAAAAAAGATACTCGGAGAGACTTTCCTGGCCAATGGCTACAGCAAATCTGCCATACAACGTGCGTTAAAGAATCTCGACGCACGAGATGACGCAACTACACACGACGACTCCAACGGACCATCCAGCCCTCCTCGCAAGACAGCTCGCCTCCCATACATCCGCGGTATCTCGGTCAGGATTGGCGTAGAGCCGATATTCGCCCGGTGTTCTACGCCCACAACAAGATCGGGATGAGCCTTGTCCAGGTGGAAGACCGCCTTGATCCACGACAGAACGCCGGAGTGTACGAAATCCCGTGCAGTTGCGGGTTAGTGTACATCGGTCAAACGGGGTCGCCTCTGTAGGAACGACTCTCTTCACCCCTATGCCTGTCCAACCCATCTATTCCAATTCCAAAAAAGAATCCAAACCTATAAACCTACATGCCGCCCAACCTATCCTATGCCCATCCTACATGGTTCAATACCTCCATAATAAAGCTACAGAAAACTTACCGTAACAGAAAACAGAGTCATCCGCCTTATCTTTCCGCCCCCCTACACTAACCGGTTTTAATAACTTAAGAGAAATAACACAATATGCCACATATACTCACATACTCCACAATTCCTCAGTCCAAACCATACAAAAATTCACTACCGATCCCAAGTCAGAAATTTAATCATACCCCACCACCATATTCCTCCGTAGATCCCCCCAGACATTCACGGTAAAAAACACCCCTCGATACCTGCAACTCCCCTTCCCATTACCTAGCCAAAGGGTGGACACGGAACAACCGACTAACGACCGAAAAGCCACGACTAAAAACACTGACCACGATGGACCAAAGAACGACATTTACTTCTGCCAACCTCCCCTACTCCCTACCCACCCTTCCCAATCCTCTCCCCTCCCCTTCCCCTACTACCAAACCCCCTCAATATAAAACTACCCTACAGTTCTCTCCTCCCGACGACATCAATCCCCGTCCCTGTACGTGGGAGAGGAGTTCGCAACTTAACAACGAACACCTGAAAGTAAGATATAAACTGGACGAAGAGTCTCGCAAGAGACCAGGCGTGCATGAACAAAACCCCAAAAGATCACTCACTCACTCACTCACTGGTAAACGAACGCATGCGTGAACACAGGCGCAACGACCGGCTAAAGAACACTCACAAACCGGCCTTAGCTCAACACGCCGCCGAAACCGGTCACCTCATTGAATTTAACAAGACCCGCACGATTAGTTCCGAGGACCGCAGGTGGCCACGCGTCATTAAAGAGCCCCTGGAAATATCAAGGAGGCCCATTAACTTAAACCGAGGTGATGGCCTCCACCTACGCCGTAGGGGACACACCCCTACGGTCGACCTATGACGGGCCTCCATCGCGGCCGCTGATTGGCTGTTGGTACCTTGCCTTAGCGGGCTCTCTTGTGAGAATTTCTGTCTCTTTTGTATTAATACATTATAGAATTTCTCCCTCTCTCTTTTGCCACCGTGATCCCAACTTGCTTCTCTCCCCAATTACGGCTCCGTTCTTTATCCACCAATTCCGCACCACCTGCCTGTTTCCTATTGGTCGGCTAGTTGACCAATCCCGCTCTTTCCTTCTCCTCCAAATAAGGCCAGCGCGCTAGTCATCTGGCAGCAGTACTCTCTGAAGAAGGCCACTATCCCGGATAGCCTAGACAACGGTTTACAGTTCTCTCACTCGTATAATACTCCGTATATACGTGCGTATACGGGAAAGTAAAAAGCAGTGTACTGTTGCACAACACTGCAATACAGTAAAACTTAAAAAGAATTTTGACTTGAAATGTTTCATCACAACTGTCAACAGCTCCTGTTCCAGAGAATTTTGTCACAACCTGTGACAAGTAAAACTTCAGATTTTTGACTGTTGATGTACTTCTAGAGAAATCCCTTTTTAAAAAGTTCACAATCAACACATACGAAATGCAAATGCAACCCTACTTTGCAAGAACTACATGACTACTTGTTACGAAGATGTTTTAAATTGAATAGTGTGGTAGAAAATCGAGATATTGCTTTGTGGGGTACAAAGTACTTTCGAAAAATAAGAGAATTCAGGCAAGAAGGGCGTAAAATGTATTTTTTAGACGAATTAAATTGAATATGCCTATTTTACATGGCGAGACTCGGGCCATCAGGTCCGCTCGTCCGTCTACGCAAATTTCGCTATGCTCATTTCACCCACTAGCGGAGAAGGTATTTCTTGGGCGACGAAACAGGCGATATGAATCAGCTCAGAGGCTTCATTTAGGGTTGAGAATCTTTTACATGCACGAAATCTACTAACATGGGACAGCCGGCTTTACTCCCCCTCCGAAGGAAGACGTACGAAGGATTTTGTAGACGAAACTTGGGTTAACGAGGGGCACGTGCCACCCAAAGCATGGAATACTTTACAAATTTGTAAAGTTAAAAACAAACAAAAAAACAGGCTTTTTAATCAGGCTTATGCACAGATTTGAAAAATCCATCTGGGAAGGGTAAAAGAGTTATCCTGCATTTTGGCAGTGATGACGGTTTTTTTGGATGGTGGTGAGCTTGTGTGTGTGTGTGTGTGTGTGGTGTGTTGTGTGTGTGTGGTATATAGGCGAAGGCGCGCGGCGGTTAAAAACTGCCTAAAACGGAACCCTGTAAAAGCCGTAAATGGCTTCAACCGGAAAATCGCCTCTCTGTGAAGTTAATCATTACTCAGCATAAACCGGAACCTCTGCAATGCGGAAAAGAACTTTGCTATGCGCATGAAGGAGCACACAATAATCTTTAATACGATGTGAATTTCTGGTGAATTTAATACAGCTGTGGCTAGAGAATGAGGACATGGTTCTTGTTGCAAGCTTGTTTTAAATTATCTATCCCTTTAGCAGCGGGGCATTGAAGGAGAGAAGCTTCAGCTGTCTGCGTGAAATTTGACATTGGTGTCGCTTGTCTCTCAAGTCGTATGCCTTCGGGGAATACTCTCTCCTGCCTTCCAGAGCGAGGGTAGGTGTTCGGGAATGGCTTCTATTTACGCGGCTTACTGCTCGGCGTCAAGTCAGCAAGCAGTCCGAAAAGTGAGAAAGGCGTGTATTTTTCAACTGAGAAGCTGTCAATGAAGGGTGTTTAATACTCATTTATTGATGATTCTTCCATAAATATGTTATGTTAATGAATTTTGTCAATTATAAGTATATGATTAACTACTTTCAGCGTAGAAACGTCAATATCACATGTCATATAATTGACTAACTTGCGTAAAACGGAAACCTCCCTAAATCGGAATTGTTTTGTGTACCGTTCGATTCCGGCGTAGAGATTTTATTGTATATTTAAATGATTACAAACTACTCAATGTTGCCGATGATGTGTGGCATCCAAGGATCTGTGCAACTTATATCCCCCTGTGTTTGTCAGAAGGTCCATGCTTCTCTGAGAGGCGAATAAGAACCATGCCACTCATGAACAAATGGCTTCTTGGAGTACCTATGTGAGTGCGTTGTTGTTTCAGTTTGGGGTGATAGTTGATCAATATATGATCATCCGTGTCATATAAGTGTGTGTTCTATAAGTTCTAGTGTTCATCTCTGAAATATATTTGTGTTATCACTGGTTCCCTTAGATGTTTTACACAGTTTAGAGCAGTATATGCTAACCCTTCTATTACTACACTTTCCTTTACAGTATTTATGGTAATGAGATTCTGTTCTACAATCATGTCAGTGTTCAGTGAAGGCCCCATCTGAAGTGAGGGCTTTATATTCTTAGTTGATGTGGTATTCAATTTGGGCATGCTCTGGAGATACAGAAAAGCACACTTGGCATTTAGTTGCAGACCAGTAGCGTGGAAGTATGACAGGCTTAGCATGTTGTCAATGGTTCATAGATGAACCATTGACCTCATCTCTCAGATTACTGCAATTTGCGAAATTTGAAGATTTTCCTATAGAAAACTTTTGAGTTTTCGAAAAGACTTCTCGAGGTTCTTTAACTCGCAAATTCAATAGTGTTTACTAATTGCATTAAATGTGCATATTGACGTTAGAGATATTTAAAAAAAAATAGATTTGTGTGTTTTGAGGGGAAAAATTGATTACATCAAAATGAACTTGTCATTTTTCAGAGTGCAATTGGCACTACCCGTTAGAAATGAAGAAAAAAATTGGAGCTCTATTTCGAAAATGGCGTTTGAGCGTTTCTGAAAATGCGAAATTTTGAACTCTTTTGACGGAAAACTGATGAAATTTCGAGCTTTTATTTGAAACACGTGTGCTCATAAATACAATAATGTGAACAAATTGTCGCTAATAAAAATGTTAACGACGTAAGAGACAAGTAAAAAAAAATTACATTTCTATAATTTTTAAGGAAAAAAAGGATAAATCAATATGGCGTGTATGTCATCTTATAGAGTGCATTTAGCACTAGCCCTACCAAAAGATTAAAGAATAAATTTTGAAACAGTTTTTGAGAAAATCTTGTATTTTTTAAATTTGCAAATATTGCTCGAAAACTGTTTCAAAAAATGTGCATGGCCTTATGAAAAAACGAATTATGAAAAAAAAAAAAAAAAATTTGATGAACTAGTGGTGCTAGACTGGTCACACACTCTTGCCAGCTGCCATCTATCACCACAAGTACTTTTTTGAAATTTTCTTAATTTTTCGAATTCCTACTAATAGAACGGAAATATTTTATGAATAATAAAGAACAGTAAACCCTCGTCAAAAATTGCAATTTGGTTTGATAAATTTGGAGCCCTTTTTAAAAAAAACTGACATTAATGCACTTCTTTAACTTTGAATTTTTGGCTCTTTTTCACGGAGAATTTTTGAGTTTTCAAATAACTTAACTTGAAGTACTTTAACTCACAAATACAATAATGTTTACAAATTCCTGGAAATGTACATTTCAGCGGCATGAGAGACCTTTCAAAAAAATTCACTTTAAAAAAATATTTTTTTTAAACAAAAACAACAACAAAAATTGTGAGCAGAATAGGTTTCTCTAACTGTGAGTATTTGCAATCAAGTGCAAAGGGGCAGAGCAAAATTTTTGTTGAAAGTTATCGTGCTCTAATATCTAAAGTGTTTGTCTGCCGAAAAATACTGAGAGCCACAATTCATAGAACAATTGATTGTATAGGAACATCTTTTTATAAATGTAAACGAGAATCTGAAAAGCTTTTGGTATTTTTTAATGAGGTGTCAAAGTTTAATTTCAACATCCCAAAAATTGTACAAAAGGTAGAGAGAAAAATCTTTGCTTGGGTGAGCTTTTCACGTAGTGGCTAGATTATTCAGAATAAATATCCTTGCGTACGTTAGCCCTAATAAATTGCTCTTGGCGCCATTGAGAACAGATGGGTTAAGAGGCCTTTTTATACAATGCAGCATACAAGCATGTAACTTAAAATAAAAATTTGAGTGTATATCCTAAAATTGTATTTTGTGGCATTTCTTCCAGACTTATGCAGAAATGGATCCAACTACTGCAGCATTGGAAAAAGAACATGAGGCTATTACTAAAGTTAAATACATAGACAGGATTCAAATTGGCCGTTATGAAATAGATACTTGGTATTTCAGTCCTTATCCTGAAGAATATGGGAAACAACCAAAACTTTGGATATGTGAATATTGTCTAAAATACATGCGACTGGAGAAAACCTACCGATATCATATGGTAGGGAAACAATAAATTGCTTCATTGCACAAAAGATAATGCTTTTACTATAAACAAATGTAAAACACATTTTTTTTCCTTTGAATCTTATTGATGTACTTAATGGTATGGTGTACTTCATTGATGTACTTCACCCAATATGAGATATCAGTATTTAATACATATTATAGTGTATACTTTTACAATATTTTGCTTGTGTAAAGTTGATCACATATGGTTTTTAGATGAAAAACACGTTGAGGATGAAGGCTGAGCTTACACGAACTATTGATTTGTGTTTACAATTTGTTATAGTATTCCTTATCACTTTTACATTAAGTAATAATCTAGATGAAACTTTAATGATGAAATTTCTCACTTTTGAGAAACAAGCATTATTGCTGGAAAATTTAGACATTTAATTTGCCCGTATTTTATTAATTCATTAATTCTCATGTATTCTTTCAAACATTATCTTGGGATAAAGTACTATATTGACTTTTCAGTATATAATTACTAATTTTGTTTGCTACAAAAATGAAGTATTGAAAAGGTGTACACATTTCTTATATAAAACATTTGTGTTTTGGGGCAGTATTATATTTGAACTTTAAAAAAGAATGAAAATACAATTTTCTATCACTTTTCCAAAGTGGGGTAATGAATGTATCTCTTCAAATTATACTTTTACCCTTGTTTCAGAGCGAATGTACATGGAGACAACCCCCTGGAAAAGAAATCTATCGGAAAGGAACTTTGTCAATTTGGGAAGTTGATGGCAAAGATCATAAAATATACAGTCAAAATCTGTGTTTGCTTGCCAAACTATTCCTTGATCATAAAACATTGTATTTCGATGTGGAACCTTTTCTTTTCTATATTTTGTGTGAAGTTGACAAACATGGTGCTCACCTTGTAGGTTACTTTTCAAAGGTAATTTTGTTTTCATTATCCCTCTGTAGTACTCACATGTCTGTCTGGTGTTTATTTTTAGTGATGTAGGAATTTAATTTAGAGTAAGAGTAATTTAGTATAGTTTAGGGAGATTAACTGTGAGATTGCGTGAAATATAGTATTTCACTGCACGTAAAAAGTAGCTTGTCATGATTCACCTTTGTTTTGCTGACATTGTAAACATTAACCCTTAGTTGCATGCTTTGCATAAATTCCTGTGTCATAAATTTGACTGTGATGTAGTTTAGTTGGTTTGTGAAAGCTGTTCATGAGAGGGCATTGAGCATATTCTTCTCTCAGAATGTGAAAGCTGAATGAATTGGATTTTGTGTTTCTCACGAGCTGCTAGCAAATCCTCAGATTGAGATATTATATCAATGTGGCCCTTAGTACTGCTATTGTGTATTTTCAAATTTACTTGCCATAGTTATCCCATGTTTAGTGACAAATTTTTGAGTTCATTTAGTCTGGTGGTCAGTGTTGTTTTAACTACTAAGTTGTACTTGTAATCAACAAATTTATTTTAAACATAATATTCATGTTTTGAATCTTAAACTTAGAATTGACAAAATATGTTGCAATTGAGTAAGCCATATATTTTTATTGAATTTCTTATTACCAAATAAACATTTTAAAAATTCTGCCGACGTTAATCATTGCAAATATTCATTAATTGATAAATAGCTGAAAAACAACCCCTAAGAAGCCCAATGGAAAATAGAGATATCGAGAATTCTCGGTTACCTACAAGATCAAAAATTGCATTGTCAACCTCAGATTTGTTCTGCCATATCATAATTATTCATCTTACCTGCAGCATTGTATTTAAAAGTTAAATAATTGTCCTTATTGGTTATGAATTTTTCATCGGACCTGTTGGTTTTCAATGGGATCTTTTCTTTCTTTTTTCTTTCACTGTGAAGTATATTATCTGTATTTTAAAAACATGATCAAGCACAATTATCCCAGCACTTTTACAATCCTTGAAGGAACTTTACACAATTTGTAAGTCATACCGTACACTAATAAAAAGAAAATGGGACTGCGACACAGAATTCCGCACATTTGTATTGACATAGCTTAATCCTAGGCATGTAACTAACAGTTAATTATTTTGCAGTATAAATTATATTGTAGAATTTGAACTCTTTAAAATTCTGTTTAAGTTAATGATGTTTGTGATGTATGACATTGTTTTTTGATGTACTTAAATTTGTTTTTCCTCCTTACCCCAGGAAAAAGAATCTCCTGATGGAAATAATGTGGCGTGCATTCTCACTCTACCTCCTTATCAACGTCAAGGTTATGGCAAACTATTGATAGCATTTAGTTATGAACTTTCTAAAATGGAATCGGCCGTTGGAAGTCCTGAAAAACCACTCTCAGACCTTGGAAAGTTGAGCTACCGATCATACTGGTCTTGGGTATTATTAGAAATATTGAGGGACTTCAGAGGCACACTGTCTATTAAGGATTTAAGGTAACTTGAATTATTTTAGTAATAATCTCTTGTGCCAGATGTCAGTTACATACAAAAGCCTGTGTTTTCTTTTTTAGTGAAATGACTAGTATCACCCAGACAGACATAATTTCTACCCTTCAGTCAATGAATATGGTTAAATACTGGAAGGGGCAGCATGTAATCTGTGTGACTCCGAAACTTGTGGATGAACATATTAAATCCTCACAGTTCAAAAGACCACGGCTTGTAGTGGATACAAGTGCTTTACGTTGGGCTCCCCCGAAGAAGACACAAACTCGAACTGGAAAGAAGTAACATTTGTATGAAGAAGTGAAGTGTCAATTTATCTGTGATATTAGTCTTAAAAGGAAAGGAGAAGAATTTACCAATAATGCAGTGAAGATAGTCTTCTTGGTTCATGTTTGCTTGAATATTTTCTTTTGAATGTGAGTTGTGAATGATGAAAAAAAATTAAAATGTACTCTATTTTGTGTGTGTCAACTGTAAATTTATCAACATAATATCATCAAAAGCTCACCCACTCTTCCCTGTCCTTGCCTCGCGCTGTGTGTGCGCAATGTTTGTGTTCTGTGTGTATGTATGTCTAAAAAAAACATATTTACAGAAAATTGTAGTTACCATGTTTCTTCTGTTTACACTTCTCATAGTTTCAAAACTTTTGTCATTCATTTTTTCATAAACTCATTTGTATATGAGGTCATCCATAAATTACATAAAGTAGGCAAGAGAGGTGTTTGAGATGTTACACCGCATTACATTGGGGCTAGGTAGGGAGTGTTGGTTTTGTGTTACATAATGCTGGTACTTATTAAAAAATTTCAGTATTTTATAAAATCCCTTTCACTCAGTTTTAAGCTAAGATAAAAAAATTAAACTATTTTATAAGAACTGGAAACTTGCATCCATGGCATTTGACCCGCATTTCATTTTCTTTAATTGTTATAAACTTTAATGTGCCACACAAATTAATACAAATTGTAGTACATGAACATATAATTATATAATTCATGGACAGTTTTTTCATCAATGGTATAATAATTGAATCTGTTAGATTACAATGAAACAATTTAAAATTAATCTCTAGAATAATCGAGGATCCAGTTATATTAGTACTGAAGACTCCCATCAATGCAGTGTTCATGTCAGCATTTGCCCGACACTTGAACTTCTTTAATGGTTCTAAATATAAATTTTAATATACATCAAAATTAGTACAAATTGTTTCTACCATCATTAATTATTTTTTTTTATAAATGGAGGGGGGTTGACACATTACATAATTATTAGTGGTGTTAAAGTTTGTTTTACAGGGAGGGGCTATCCAATCTTCAAGTTTGTTATGTCATTTATGACCGACTACAAACTTTGTCAATAGGCTCTACATTAGATACTTTATAACCATACCAATAAATATCATCTGCATCATATTACATAAAAAATGATAAAATTACCAAAATTTGTTCATAAAGAAGTTTTCATTCATATGTTATCAATTTTCAATATTCCTTATTGTCAAGGACTTCTGGGAGTCCTTTAGTGTTAAAAATTTTTTACATGTGTATCATAATAACAACAAAACATTTTATTGTTGAAATATTCAGGATGTATCCAGCATTATAACTTACAATTTACAGAAAGTGTAATTTATTGTAATGTTATTCATTTGCTATGTAATTCATGTAAATTCACTACTTTTGTAGCTAGAAGAAGCAGCATTATTGCAATAAAAAGTTTTGAATTCACACATATTTCATTGAAAATGTTATCTCAAAATTTGTTTCTTTACTTTCTCGCCTTACGAATTCTTTGTAAGGAGAGGAGGATTGCATTTTCTGCCAGAAAAAACCTTATTGCCGGGTTCTGGTAACAAAGTGGATAAATCCTGTAGCTAAATTTACTGGAAAAAACCTCAAACTCGTGGTGTAGCCAGAATCCATGTTTGGTTGATTCTTCATACCGAAATATCGTTTGATAGCAAAACTTCCATGTGGTCAACACTAGCACCTAAACGGTTCAGCCGATTTTCTTCAAAATTGATATTCCTCGGTCTGAATGAACTCGTAGCTTTGGAAGTTTCAAATGAATATTTTGATTTTTTAGAGTACTTCGTGTGAAGCCTCATGTACATTTTCAAAAACTGCTCCAATTTTTTGATTAAATTTTGTTGTATGTAGTGTTGTGCGAAGAATGTTTAAGAGAATGGTTTAGGACTCATTTTTGTTAACTTCCCAGAATTTTCATAAATTGCAAAAAGAAATGTAAGACTACAAAATTAAAGATAAGAGGTTTTTGGCACAGACGAAATTTGTTGTACAAAATTGGGTCTTTCAAAAAGGTCGTTTACATTCTTTTTCGTAAACGTTAGTAGATTTTGCGTTATTTGCGCTTGAAGTTTACGTTGGTACCAATTTTTTCTTTAAATTTTCTCGACATATTTAGTAAGGGATGGTAAAAATTTGATGCTAGCCCCATTTTCGTGTATTGCTCGACTTTTGAAAATACGAAAAAACGTGTGTTGTACAAAATTACTTCTTTAAAAAATATGTAAAAGAACGAGTCGTTTTTGCGTTACTTGCGCATGATATTTACGAAAACAATTTTCTCAAAAAACAATCCAAATTTGTTCTTCAAATATTCTCCACAAAAAAAAAAATTAAACCTGAAAATATTTTAGCTTTAGAAAAGTTTGTTGTAGAAAATTGGGTATTTCAATAAATTAGTGCTATAGCATGGCACAGACTTTCTCGCAGAATTTAGTTTTCTAATCTGTTTAGTCTGAACCATGATTTCAGTTACGACATTCTCTTCCCAGATATTTTCTTTGGTTGCCCAAAGGACTTTTTTTTTTCACATTTTCTCGATTTTACGGCTTCCTAAATCAAGAACTGAAACCATCATATGCTTTTCACTATTATATACCCAGCCCACATACTACCCAGGTGATCGTGGTGGCTGCTTGGTGATTACGGACTCTGCTCTTCGGAGGGCAGGTTCGCTGGTTCGAGTCTTGGTGGGGAATTATTACTTGTGACAATTGTGTGTTGCCGCAGAAAATAATTTGTTAATTCCAGAAACTTTATTGAAAACCATTTGAAGTAATTCTAATCGCAAATGCTATTAATGAAGATAAATAAACTGGAAAAGCCGATCCGGTGGCGGAGAAGGCAGTAGTGCCATAGCAATCGCGGGCTCGAGTCCCGCCTCGGGCATGGTTGTATTGTGTTCGTCCTTTCACCCCCTATCATCATATCGTGTCATCCTCTCAGTTACCATACCATTACAAGCTATAGTGGTCGCTAATGATCTAGAAGTTGATGCGACCTTAAATAAAAAATTAAAAAATCTTAAAATGTCAGTATGTGATTATCGAATTTTCAACTCCTAAACAATTTTCCACATCTCTTATTGATTGAGGTTTGTAAAACGTATGGCTCGACCAATTAAGTGTTGTCTTTAGGCGCTTATGACTATTATGAAGTGCCAATTCTCTGTATAACCCCAGTGGCGGAAATAGTTAAATGTCTTGTTTTGGCTCAGCGTTTCGGGGATAAGTGCCGCTGGTTTGGGCATATTGATTTGTCACAACTCTCTGTTGGCGCAAACTATTGAGAATTTCAGAAACTTTATTAAAAATCATTTGAAGCAATACTATTCATACATACAATCTATTAAGATTCTAAATAAACTGAAAGTGTCTGTATGCCTTTTTGTATTTTGAAATTTTAAACAACAATTTTACAACTCTCTCGTTCTACGTATATTTGTGAAACGTGTCACATTAAATCTATTGTTCAATATAATATTGCGGAGCGTTTAGAAATATCGCGAGGAAGTATATGTGCTTTGGCGGCAGCGCCACTAGTTTTAAAATGTTGAACGCAATCCGCAACTTAACAATGCTTTGCGGATTTACAAAGATGAGGATCGTCTTGATTACAGCTCCCATAGTCTTAGTCATTACATAGTGTGCTAAAACAAATTGTGGTGCAGCTTTGAATTTTTCCTCAAGTTTTTAGAATATAATTATGAATCTGAAGTTTGCTATGAAAATTTGTGTTATTACCCCCCCAAAAAATAATAATAATAATTCTCATTAAAACTAGTGGAACAACAGCACATACTTTCTCATATTATGGGAAACGGCTAGGTAATATTAAAATATTGCAATTTCTGCGCTTGCGCTTCTAACACCTCGGTTATTACTTGAAAACTTCCAATTCAGACAAAACGCCTGCAATGCATATGTGCGTTAATTTTGATTGATAGGAGCAAATGAACTTTTACAAATGAAACAAAGAGGAGTAACTTCGCGGCAAATTATGCAGAAGTGAGCAATGCACTGTTGTCAGCGCAGCATTGTCAAACCTAAATGAAGTTCGTTTGGCATATATGTTTGACGATTATTTTCTAATTAATTCTTGGCAAAATGCTTATTTTCATCTGTATTCAGATTTCAAGTTGTTATGGCTTAGTCATAGTACATCATACACATAAATAACAAACTCTTAATACAAATAAACTAATTAAATTACTAATGTTTTACGGTTTGTAATACTAAATTAATTTATTACCGCCCAAAAACGAAGAGCAGGATAAACCTTAAAGTTTATAATAATGTGATTCAGTGCTTTTATTTCAAAACTTTTTACAAACTAGTGTCTGTGGCTCATTGCTTATAATAAATATTTCAAATAGTAAAATGAACGCTCTATAGCTGAGAAACAGCAACTTGTTTATTATGTAAAAATATAAAATAAATCCTTAAGTTTCGGAAACCCTTGCTTAATTTTCAACTCTCAAAATATTTATCCACAAAGCGAATGTAATTTTTTAAAATGGATAATTGACGTTCTACCATATTGCTTTTTACTCATTGAAATTTTGAAAAACTATAACATGGAATGTATTGCTGGTGAAATACTGAAATATTGCTTGATAAGTGACCCTATGTTCTGTAAAAATACGTACATACTAGCTTCAAAAAGTACATAACTATCTTTTTCACATATTGCCGTCTTCCTTCGAATACGATCTTAAAATTGTTTGAGGCATTACTCAAAATATCGACTCCGATTTGGAACTTTTTTAAAAAAATGAACACAAGTTCTGTAAATATCACCATTATTCCATCTCCTCACATCTTATTTTACACGCTCCAAATGCAAGCAAATGTCTCGGAGTTATCCAATTGCATCACACACTTTATTCATTCACGTAGTCTGTACGAAATGACGCACCAGGAATTATTTATTACCTTCAAAATTATACAAATATAACATATTTTATACCAAAATAACTTACCAAGTAAGCTGGGATAAGTCATGATTCATAATATCTTATTTCGATGCTTGTTACGGTGTTGGAGTCAGGATGCAGCTCGCCAGCACGCTCTTTTACCACCTTTTTTTAAGTTTGAAGTCGTAGGTTTCCGTGGCCTGAGTCACGTGCATGATCTTGGCTGTCCGGGTGACGCCGCGTCGAAGGCTGTGTTGCCGACGTTTCGATAATCTTGTCGTGTGGTCGAAACGTCGGCAACACAGTCTTCGACGCGACGTCACCCGGACAGCCAAGATCTTACACTTTTTTAAATTTGCCTGAAAGTACGAAAACATTTTAAAAATTGGCTTCGGCTATTTTACTTGGGAAAAGCGATTCACCAGATGAACTCTTTAAAGGAGATAAACGTCGTTTTGAGATCAAAAATCGAGTTGTAGGATAAAAGAGCTCGTGCGTATACTCTGCTCTTTCTTTCAGGTATTTGACAACGGAAGATCTTAGAGCTAGGTGGAATGATAACAGAAGAACTTAGAAGTAAAATATATCTAAAATAAGATGTGAGGAGATGAAATAATGGTGATATTTACAGAATTAGTTCATTTCTTTAAAAAATGTCGGTATCGATATTTTGAGTAATGCCTCAAACAATTTTAAGATCGTATTCGAAGGAAGACGGAAATATGTGAAAAATATAGTTATAGCATCTTTAGTTTGGTATCAGTGGAAAAATAGATTGAGATGTAAAGTGACGAAAGTATAAACCGACTCTCTGGCTTGCGTATCCCGCCTGCTCCGCCGGGGCTGGCCGCACGCCACCCGGGCTGGCCGTGCCGCCGCGCCGACAGAGGGCCCACAACAATCAGGTGGGTGACGAAACGGCGCAGAAGGGGAAGGGGGGCGAGGTGTATTCCTAAATTTCACTTTACGACGCTCCTATTCGTCCGATTTGCATGATTGTTACGGCGTTGGATTCAGGAAGTGTTGCCATCGCGCTATACGCCCACAGTTTTAAATTTTTTCTCGGAAGTATGAGAACTAATTTGAAATTCGAGATTTTGCTATATTTTTGGAAAAAGGGCTTCGTAGCGTAAATTTTATTTTAAAAAGGCGTCAAATGCCGTTTACAGTTCGAAAATCGGACCTTTGGTTTAGACGTTATCAGTAAAGTAAATTTTACTTATTTTGGTGCTGCCACATGGTGGCTACAAATTGTACTAGTGTCGGGGCATTTAGCCTTAAGGTTTGCGGATTGCTTGAAGGATATGCATCAATACATTAAGAATATAAATCGTAGAATATAGTAAAAATATTACTAATATCGGCATTTTCAATAGTAAATTATAATTAAATTAATTATTTTTCATATCCTTTGGATCAATTTGTGTTCGAGAACTTTTCTTGTGGCCTGTAGTTGATGGGACCCCTGAAAACATTCCGTTAATTTCACGAAAACTACAATTATTGGGGGGGAAAATGTACAATACATGACCTTTTTAATGAGCTACTTTTTTAGAACAGATTTTAAGACAAAAATGTCAATCTTCCATGTGTTCAATTTTTTAGTTTCCAAATGTTTGTGCAATTTTCGAAAATACGGATTTCAACGAAAATAACACAGCCCTTCTTTCAAGCGTCCCTTCTATTCGAGAGGGGGAGAAATCAAAATTTGGAGCGATTTTTGAGAACTTCTCTTTTAGAAATTGTGCAAATTTCAAGTGCAAATTACGTAAAAACCAATCGTCTTTTGAAAATTGTGCATGACCTTTTTTAAAGAGCTAAAGAGTTTTTAAAAAGGACTTTCTTAAGGCAAAAATCTCTAACTTCAATTTTGTAGTTTTTAAATGTTACCTTTTTGCAATTTTCGAGAAACCTAGAAATACCCAAAAATGGAACTAGCACCTAATTTTGTACCACTCCTTATTACATATCAGGAGAAAATTTAGAGCGTTTTTTGAGAAAAATTGCTCCAAATATTTCGCGCAAAATTACACGAAAAAAACCCTCATAATTTCGACAAATTGAACATTACCTTATTTCAAATTCTGTCTTTAAGAAACAATTTTCATATAGGGAAAAATCTCTTATCTTCAATATTATAGTTGTAGTCTGACTGAATCTTCCCTTCTCTCTACTGTCATTAATGATATCGAAATATTTGTGTTTGCACCTATGGGTTATTTCGTTTACCAATATGGCGGTCACTATTATTTGCCTTAAATTGTCTTTCTTCAATTACCTATTCTATTTAAATAAACATTTGAATATTCACGCAATCATTGCCCACAGGTCGAATCGAAGTGGTCCAGTCATAATAAATCTTATTTAACGGGTTCGGTTGGCTGCCTACACAGGATCTCAGCGGTGAAATATTTACGAATGCTCTTATTTATTTTTTTCTACGTGGGATCGGGAAGACTCCTTGCTGTTACACAGGAATAAGACTTCTGTAGAATAACATGTCTGTTTGTATTCTGCAAAAAACATATTTGAAGACAAATATCCCAGTTGAACAAAAACCCAAAATGAAAGTAATTATGAACAAGACATTATTACGAAATTCCTCATTGTTATTATATATTCTTTTGTTATTTCCTCCCTTAATGTTTATATGATGGCCACCTACTTCTTTGAATATTATCATTTAATCTAATTTTAAGACAAAACTTGCACTTCCTATATTGATTTCAATTCTAAATTAGGCAACATTGAAATTTCTCCTCAACATACAGTCTGAGCTCACATACAGACAGTCGCCAATAGTCTGAGCATACGGCTGCCGCACTTTTTTTCATTCTTGCACGCCCTTCATATTGTCTCAGAGCCCGGGCGCGAATTAATACACAAACGCGTTTCTTCTTGCTTCTTCGGTGCATATCATTCGATTACTCGAACTGGTTACTCACGCTTACGTACTTTATCTGTGTATTCTCTGATTGTTGTAATTATTTTACAAATTTATTTTCACCCCGACGGAGTTTGCTGTGACGTGGGAAACGTTACCTTACGTTATTTGAACTTATCACAATATGTTCTATTTTCTCCGCTGTCATATTTGCTTTTATTATGAATTATACAGTTCACATTTATTTTCACTTCTGATAACCCATCGCAGTAGGAAAAAAATGTTGAATTTTTGTAAAATCAGGGATTTCAAAAATTAGACCCGCACTACTCTCTTAAGCGTCCAGTATCCTATCCGACAACAAAATTTAATAAAAAAAATTGTGCATTTTTTAAAATGTCCGAAGTACCTAGAAAATTTTAAAATTGCCTTTAAATTCCAGGGGCCGCCTTTAGTGCTTACAAATTGTTGGAAATGTGCATATCAACGACGTGAGAAATCTTTCAAACAATTTACATTTGTGTAAGTTTTGAAAAAAATACACTGCAATGTACTTTACTTCATATTAAAGAGTGGAATCATCACTATCTGTTCGAAATGTTTGAAGAAAAAATTTGGAGCCGTTTTTTAGAAAAAATGCATTTGACCGTTTCTAAAAATGCAGAATTTTGAGCTAGGTTTCACAGAAAACGGTTGTGTTTTCGAGAAAATTTATACATTATTTAAAGCACTCATAAATATAAGGTGAACAAATTGTCTCTAATATAAATATTAACGACGTGAGAGAGAAGTCAAAAAATTACAATTTTGTAATAAAAACAAAAGGATATCGCAATATGAAGGTTGTGTCACGTCATAGAGTGCATTTAGGAGAATCCTCACCAAAAGTTTAAAGAAAAATTTTGGAACCGTTTTTTTGTAAATCTTGTATTTGTAATTTTTTTTAAATTGAACATATTGCACGCAATATTGTGCGGAAACTATTAAAAAATTTAAAATAAATTACATTACCTTAATGAAAAAAAATTATGGACTACAAATTGAATATGAAGATAATTTTTTTTTTGTTGAAAGACGCCGAAAAAATTCAAACTTCTGAAATTTTCAAAAATCCAGAGTTAACCGTAAAGATCGGACTTATGCCACCTTTATAAGTGTATTTTACTCTATTCTGTAAAGAAATTTAAAGAAAACATTTGGAGTCATTTCTGAAAACGTTTTGAAAATGTCCCAGGCTTCATGTAAAGTACCCCAAAAAACTAATTATTGATTTTCAATATCGAGAGAGAGAGAGAGAGAGAGAGAGAGAGAGAGAGTGAGGGGGGAGGGGGAGAGAGAGCGAGGGGAGAGGGAGAGAGAGAGGGGGAGGGAGAGAGAGGAAGAGGAGAGAGAGAGAGAGAGAGGGGGGAGAGGGAGAGACGGAGAGGGGGAGAGAGGGAGAGGGAGAGAGAGAGAAAAATTTATCTAACATGTGAGTAAATACGTAAAGTCAAATAGTCAATCATAATCACATTTGGTGATATATTGATGTATAAGAACCAGAGAGGAAGTAAATCTACTGAAATTGTAGTCAAATTGATTGATCCTCTTATTGATTATTGTGATAAATATATTGACTGAAAGGGCGAAAAATTATGTGCAAATAGGCAAACTTGTAAAATAGTTCTTACTTACCTTTCATTATTTACTGATGATTGAGGAGAAGAAATATAAACCTTTCTTGCATTGATCATTTTAAATTCAATGTAACGTAATGCACTTCTACAGGTATCGAAATGTAATTAACAATCATAAATGCTTAATTTGTGGCAAAATAAGTAAGAGAGCTTCCCTACGGTGTAAAAATTTGTACTTCAATTCATTCACATAATGATCTATAATATTTTTATAATTAAATTTGTTCAAAGATTAATTTAAAATGTGTTATTACTCAGTAATGTGGTCACAATTTGGATTTCTTTACGATTGCGAAATATATTCTCCGAATGTAATTGCGCCCAACAAGGTGTCGGAACAGTGACAATTATATATAATATTTTTATAAGTTACTAATGTGTAAGGTTATAGTGGAACAACTCATATGTCATTTGGTTTAGGAGATCTTTTTACTATCTTATGCAAGGGCACCCTCAATAAAAGATCCAAAATCCCACCTCTGGAAGATACTAAAAGTATTAAAAGTACTAAAATTATTTAAAATATTTTTTCCTAATTGGTTAACTACTGACTAACTGTTAAGGCATCCATTTTGTGTCATAAATCCACCCAATGAAATATGTATTAAATTTGTTTTTGTGTCAAAAAAATTCGAGAGCACCGAGTCCCCCAGAAATGAAGCACTGCCAACATTCACAGCTAACAGTTTGTTTTGCTCGTGGTTAATATGTCAGAAATGTTCAATTATCCTTCTTCGTTCATCTTGAATGTTACAAGGCTGATACACTAGGCTGCTACTTCTTTATAAAATTATTCATTAATTAAGCTGTAAAAATATTAATTCACTTTTGGAGTTTTGTATTTTATTTGTATTTTATTTTTTATTTCTTTCCTTATTTTCATTTTTTGTGTGTACAATAAGTTTCTATGAAAATTAATTTTCAACTAATGTTCCCTTTGAAAGTTAAACACTACAACAAATTTAAACAAATAATATCTTTAAAAAAAGTGAAAACTGACAATGAATCATACAGTAAGCATCAAATGTTTTTGCAGAAGTATGCAATAAAAATAAATGGATGTGAATTTAAGAAATAATACATACATAATGAGTAACACAACAAGCTCCCACAAGCCTAAAATCCCATAATAAACTTAGAGCTTAATAATTAAATTTTATTGATATTTTGTATTTAATTGATCAATCAGAAACTCCAAAATTGGACTAACTACATGTGTGCTAAGAGAGTTGCAATTCGTGAGAAGTTATACATTTTTTCAGAACTACTTTATTCGGAATAAGTAAAAATTGCAGAACATTTTGAATTCCTAGTGTGATTATCGTGAATATATAATAATGAAATCCTATGAAATTAATACTACAAAAAATGTGGATAGAAAGGGGAGAGAAAACTATAACATAGGGGGAGAGATAACATAATTAATAAGATAACTGGATATCAATAATTTTGGAAAATAGTTATAATTCGGAAATGAACATATGTAAAGGCTTTTAGTTAGTGTGCAAGAATTATGAAAAATTAACCATTGTGTTGAAGTTTCTTTTGTCTATTTTGATATGGATGTTTTTTAGACACATTTATTACATTATATTCCTTTTTTTCTATCACTTATTTAAATCTCCTTCTAGTCTTGTTTGAAAAGTAACCTTTAAATCATTTTCATTTATGTGAAATATTATATCATTGACATTCCAAAGTTCCCTTTACACACCCTTTTAAAAAAAACAACCACCATCAAGCAGTGGATCTTGCATGAGTGCTGAGCTCAGATTAGCAACTCAATCCAAACATGTCAGGGAACAAGTCAATCATTCTCATTTTTGACTCTGATATTAAGATAGCAGTGTCAGATGCATGCCAGGGAGGGTAAGGTAAGGCAGGCTGTGCAGTGTCACTTCAAAGAATTAAACAATAGGTCACTTTCATAAGGCAGTTATGTAAATTAAAATAAAATTAGAACATTTATTTTTGTCAGTATTGTAGACATATAAATTAGAATATTTATAATGCGCCCAACAAAGTAATAATGTCATTACTCTTCTCTTGTATTGTTTTGAATACAAATATTCTGCTAATTTTAGATAAGTTTGATGATATTAGCTTTATTTTTCCAATTTTGAATTTTTATAGCCTTTTTTCCTTGCTTATTGTCAATTATTTTGAGGCCTCTCTTGCCTCCTAGAACTTCAGTTTCAAGCGCCTTAACATCTGAGAGCTAAAGATAATGCTTGATTTTGATTGAATAGCAGGATTTGATGAGAGTACAAGCAGTGCAGTCCAGAGCTGTGGAAATTTGTTATGAAAGATATAGACAACATAAATAATGTAGATCAATAATAGTTGTATCAATCATTTACAGATGTTCAATCAGCTTGGAAGAAGATGTCAAAAAAATGCCTGAAATATTAATATACATAAAACAAACAGGTGTGCTTGGTAACCTAGCCTATGGGAACACATACTATGGTTTGATATCAAGTCACTCACTGATTTAATACCAACAGGACACCAAATGTACTCGAAGTTCCAGAAGCAAACAAAGTACATTATAAGAAAATTAAATTTATAATTATTGTATTTCTTGGGGGGAGTCATAATTTTCATGAACTCAAAAATCTTATTTACTCACACTCTAAGTGGTCACTCAAGTTGCCTTCCTGGGAAAACAGTCTAACAAACTCTTTCAGAATATTAGCAACAAGGAGAATTATTTGGACAAGTTAATAAATGAGTATATACATAAATAGACAAAGTACTTTAAAGCACAAGGAGATTAGAAGAGAGTGAGGATTTAAACAAAAGTAGTTGAAATCAAAAACTAATGACATAATGTCAATGGAGGACAACCTGAAATACCTTTGGAGAAGAAGTAGGAGATTACTACTAAAAGAATTATTGTAATTTTTCTTCAAAGCAAATTGGTATAGATATTTGGAAATAAGTATCGAGTTCTTGGGATTTGGGCTACTGTCTGTCTTCATGATTTAAATAATGGTTAATGGTTGTAGTAATTAAAAACCTGCTAGTGGTTAATAAAATGTGGTATGTGAGTCCCCACAGATCATCATAATTATTTTTGTTCCTTCATCTGCTCTCTCAGAAGTGCACCAAGCCTTGCAGCCAGCACATTTATCATCAGAACACTATGTATATAATCCTTAAAGAGTGATTTCACTTATCAAATCGAGATATGTCATGATAGAGAAAGATGAACTATTGTTAACATTTAAAATAATTAAGTGTTAAAGAAGATGTAAAATATCTGCCATTTTTTCATTACAGGTAGTTTCTTAATTTTATTGGGATTCAAATAAATTAAATTAGTTTTATTTTTTTAAGCATCTGTCAGTGTGCATTTTATGTGTATTGTGTATTCTAATAAATGTAGGTGATTCATCCAACCTATCATTTGTTATTTTGAGAATCGTATTATTGAAACTCCATGATCATTTTCACTTTTGTATGTATTTGGTAATTTGTTTTCCACATTGTAAGGTGTGTAAATATGAAGTAGTAGTAGTAGTAGAAATAGTAGCAGTGGTAATATCAGAATACCATTAGCTATAACAAATATATTGCATATTTCATTGTTTAAGCAGAAATTGCTTTTGGTGAATTTTTTGACATTATTGTTTAGGAGCACCTAAACACACCTAAACATTATTGTTTAGGAGCAGTTTTGTATCCCACATTCTGTTTCAAGATTCCCCTGAAATTTGATAGTTTCTTTTATTTTAGTAGTTATATTTGTAATATCATCATACATCAGAAATAAATGACATGCTTCCATTTAGTGTTTGATTATGTTGATTTATTAACATTTAATGTTTTGTTAAAGTATAACAAATTCAGTCATTAGCCACTGATCTAACAGTTGTAACAGCTTTACTTTTTGGCTTCTTCTTTTCTCGCCCTCAACAATGTAGCTGAGTTAACAATGATATATACACAGGCTCATCTCAGTAAGTCAACTTTTCCTTGGATCTGAGGCTTTCAAACATAATGTAGGAAATAAGACTGAACCAATCTGTCTGAGTGTTGTATTTCATTTCTGCTCAACAGTGACCAAATGATACAACCATTGGTAGAGAAAAGAGCAGCATTACAAGAACAAAGATATATAAAAAAGGCTAACACATCTAGTGTTTATACTGATCCATCATCAAGAGGCAATACAGGAAGCTCACTTCCAAGAATGTTAAAGAAAAATTAATTACAGGTGGCAAGGCAAATTGTTCATTCTATGTTTTCACTAGGCCTATAACTACAAATCACATTGACTCACTGTAAATGTAGCATTTCATTACCTATCAGTCATACTCAGAGGAAAATGGTCATGTTGTTAGCATTGCATAAGGCTGTATGTACAGTTCTTATTGCACTTTTCCCAGTGAAAGTAAAAATAAGCAATATTGCTTATTCTTACATTAAAAGATGTACATTTATCATTCATGTGTTGAGAAACATACATGACAGACTTATGGTGATATGATTCAATGCATGTTGTTTGCTACCTGAGTATTTATTTAAAAATATCAATACATAATTATTGACACTTTCAAATGCATTTCATAATCAGGTAACAAATAGTGAGACTACTTAAAGGAATTTTTGGAATTTTTTTTTTGTTTCTTTACAAATATTTTATGAAAATAATTAACAAAATTGGCATAGTGTTACAATCCCAACTACAAAACGAGCCAGCTACAGCATATGTATACATTTAAAACACAATGGTCATATTGACCTAAGCGCAAGACAGCATACAGCTGCTGGCTTTACAGAGCCAAGAGGAGTCACACTCAGAGTGCCCTCCCAGGGGACTCAGCCTCAGCGCCAACCTTTTGTAGTGCGTTTAGTGTTTTATATTTCTGAAGGATGTAATTAAATAATTCAGTGATGTTAAATAGAAACAAGATTATAACTCCATGACTATTTATCCTTTTTGTCAAATATTCAAAATCAGTATGGAAATTGGAGGAAATGTGTTGAAAAATTGTGCATGAAATTAAAGATATGTAACAATATTTTGTTAAAGGAAAATTTTGTTATTCATATGTAAAAAATTACTGCCAGCCTGTCGCTCGCCTCTTTAGTTAGAATGTTATGTGCCACTGTATGATGTGTAGAGATTCTGCCAAACAAGATGCTACATCTATTGTAACACCATAGCAGCTTGAACATACACCACTACTTAAGCATTAATGCTTGCAGATATGAGGCAGACAATATTTTCAATGTTACAAACTTGATAATTTACCTCTGAATAGGATTCCCTTTATTATATCTATTAAATATTTTCAAATACATCTGAACTACGTAATATATGTCTCTCTCTCTATTTCTTAATTTGAAGAAAAATAATTATTTTTGCAATTGCATATTACCAACAACTATTTATATTGTATGTACAGTATGGAGGTTAGATAAAACATGGAAGTGAGATGGTAGGGTATGTGTGGACTCACTTCAACAGAATGCACAGAATTACATACAAGCTCATCTTACACGTGTCAAAGTGCAACAGTAGCTAACAATAATAAAATTTTGAGATGAAAATATGATGGCAGTTCTCTTTCTTAAGAGGATTTTTGGAACAAATGCTGAAACCTTTATATTGGTTTCAAAATTTTCTTTAAATTATTGTTAAGAGTATGAATATGTATTTATCATTACAACTGGAAAACCCAAGCAGCTTATACATCAACAATAAAATCAACAACCCTCCCCTTATTTTATATGTAAAACAACAAAACTAACTCTAATCACAAGAAAATATTGTATATTATCTTGCATTTATCACTAGTCAGTAGAGGCTTTGCATTTTCCAATATAAACATGATAAATACAGAGCTTATATACTAATAAAACAAGTTATTTTTAAATTATAACATTTTTTATCAAAAAAGATAAATGACAGTAATTAAAACCCTATGGTACATGCTAATTACTGTACATAGAATGTCACATGGGGTCCCGAACACTAGTGTATGCAGCATCTCTATTTAAGTACTGTATACATTCTTAGGTTTCTGTTTTGTTTGCTTCTAAGAGGCAAGGTTAATGTATGTTTAGTTACTTATTGTTTATACTCAAGCGTATGTTCTTTACAGATTCCCTACATTCAACTTCAAAAATTTAAAACACTAGCAAGTTGTATCCTGCTGAACTTTGGTCTAGGTGACACTACTTTGCGTGATGTGTACTGAAAGATTTCACAATTCTTAGCGTATGCCTACACATTAACAAACATATTATTTAAAATAATTATTTGAAATTTGGTGGTCATTTACATGGCATGGATGGAACATTTGTCCCTAGTAGTGCATTCAGAAATGCCAGCATCCTTACCGATTTGTGAGAAGCAGTTGTTCTGTTTTAAACATAGACCATGGCACTAACTGCCAAATGATGCAGAGCTAACACACAGATATTAACTATATACCATCAATTGCATTACTGAACAAATTTCTTGACAGAAATTTGTTGACCTGATTTACTGAAGATAACATGCAAGAATGTCGCATTCAATGATTTTGGGCTATGTCCAGTAGGGTCTTGATAGCTGATGGTTTTAAATTATTTAAGTGTTCAGATTACATATACTGAACAGATTGGAGCATATTATTACATAGAGACCCTGCTGTCAAATATACATGCAGGTGCGCTAATGCAGAAATGCCTCTGCATTAGATGTATGAATTAGGTCTGTTTGTACAGCAGTTGAGCAACTTGATTACACCATCTTCACAAGTCTCTTGACTTCACTTCATAAATGCATATTCACATTCACTCAATTAAAGGTAGGATTTCTAACATGACAGTTAGAGAACTTGTTAAGAAGGTGTTTCTGTCACAGACTCCAAGCTCCCAAAAGTGAAGTAAATTTTAATGCTAGTTGAAAGTAAATTTTTGCTCCAGTTCAAGATAATGGTAAAAAAGAGATGTTGGATGAATCTGGTTTCTGATGATTTGTTGCATACTAATGTTGTCGATAAACAATGCCACCAATATTAAATTAAAATAAATTGTCAATTTTTGTCATTTTTGCAAGCTTTTTGTTTAAATTTGTATGCTAGCCCTTTGATATTTGAATTATTGTTCATTTATAAAAGCATTAAATTAATTTGACTAACAGATACAAGCTGTCACATTCTGCTGCATTGGTATCATTAAAGCAACATAATTATGCCAATGATACCTTCCTACCAAAGACTGGCCGGCAGACTAACAAGTGTAATTTCTAAAAGAGTTTTCAGGATAGCCACCTATTGCTAGTAATGTCACAACACTTCTGTAGAAAAGATACTGTAAATTAAGAACAGTAACTTTGCTAATCTAAATAATATTGCAAAGAAAAAATAACTCTATACAAAAGGAAACCTAGCAAGGATGTAACAAGTATTATTGATTTTTATAATATCACATTTCGCAATTCATGGCAGACATACGCACTCTCCTTAGTAGGCCTAATGAATATTCATTGCTCCATGGCTCACGTCCTAGGATCATTCGGCATCATGTAGTATCAGTGTAGTATGTTCCAAAAGGGAACTAGAATACACACTGATAAGACAGTATAAATATACTGGTTGATTTTTCCAGAAAAAGTGTTTTGGTCTACTTACAAAAATAATAAAATTTGGTTTATAGGTAACATAGTCTGATACAATTTAATATCTTCACATAAAATAGACATAGAGAATTTTTGACTAAAGAGGAGCTTTGATATCTCAATTATTGGCTCCCGACATATTTCATAGGAAGTTAACAACGAAAAGAGGGCTGAAGTCAAGTTTTGTTTTTCTTAAATATTTGTTACCCTTGATGTGTAATAGATAGAGTTCTGGGAATTGTTTTCAATAGTGAGGGGGTAAGTTCTAACTCACACTTAACAACTCGCTGCATACAAGTGACTTCTCTGTACAAGAACAATCTTATTGTTCATTCAAATGCGATAAATTAGAACGTGGAAACAAAGCAAACATTCTGGCAGTGGCGCTACGAGTAATCATGGACAAAATGTAGATGTCTGGAAACTCCCATTTCGTCTCGGGCTCCGATTATCTGATGTAAATGAGCGACTTTTTATTGAGTTGTGTCAACCCAATCATGGTGTGCAGTTTTCAGAACTAGACGAAGTGATTGTCCTTTTTCGAACAAATAATGGAGACTTCGTGTACTCTATACCTCTTGTTTTAAACACGTTCTCGTCCAAATTGCCCGTAGATACGTAGTATATTTCATGAATTCCTCTATGCCTTCTTTGTTAAATTTATAATAGTATCTTTATTTGTGATTGAACCCAATGTGGGTGTACCGATTTCATAAATGATGCTCCCTTGACGTGTTTTAATTTCCGCAAGTTTTAAGCCGTTATCTAAAAATACTGGTTTCACTCTACTGTGACATTTACGAATGTACAACGCCTACACTGGAGGGTTGCACATGTGCGGAATCGTGAGCCACAGCAGCTACAGAAACTTAAAAATTAAAAAGAACAAGCGGGGCAAATCCCGCCGCACTTTCCTTGTGGGTGTCAAGATAAACGATACTGAAATTTTCCTACGCACGAGAGCTATTGCGGTTGGTTTTTTTTTTGTTACTCCTGCTACCAGATTTCGACAACTTTTCATTTTTGCTGATTATTTATGTATTTATTATTTTTCTGCACAATTGCGGTTCTGTCGGAGCTGGATGTGACTAAGCCCTCTCGTTTTTAACATCGGTCGGTTATCCTACGAGCGAGATTCGGCCGCTGTTGTTATAAGATGGCGGCGATGGCGGGCAACAGAAGGAGAAGGGCTGCCGCCAGCGCTGACGGCGGAGGTCGCAGACCGGGCGCCCCGTTGCACTTGTCTCCTTCGCACGCACAGTACTGGACGCTCACGTCGTGTGTGCCTGAGCGCTGCACGCAGGGGCGACCTTCCTTGAGCGACGTGTCCATCAAATAGCCGCATCCTCGCACCACTCGGAACTTTCCATACACTGCAACAGGAGAACCGAGTTTGAGATTCCTGTTTCATTTTCAAAAAAATAATATGAGAAATATACAGCGATAAATTCGTATTTGTTAAATAGCGAGCAGATACAGATAAAAATCTCACAACAGCCCATGGGACCGCGGTGGAAAAAAACTGTGAAGGTTATTAATTAGGTCTACTTGTTTCGGAAAATATGCAACGGTGTTGTAAATGGAACTCAAATATTGCTTCATAATTACTCCTTAAGGATGATTTTTTTTAGAAAGAAATAGGCAACTATAGGAATTTCTTTCTTTACCATTAATTATACATTTCATGTGTTCCTTAATTTTTGTCACTGTCTAGTTAGCACTATAACAACTTTCAGAACTGAGAGATTCTGGTAGGATCATCATAGGTGATTAGCCTAAATAAAATTGGGATCACAGGCTTTATGAACGCAAATATAGGTCTAAAGAGGAAAGAAACCTGGATAAAGGCGAAGACTTATCTGCTAACTAAAAAAGATCGGGATTTATTAAGATATTTAAGATTAATTTTGTATATTATCGCACGAGAAGAAAAATGACACAAAATACGCTTAAGTAAAAAACCAAAATGCAAGTGGCGTTTGATACTTGACCAAAAAATTCTAGAACGGACGAGCATACTACTATAATGAATCCTGCTTCAACGGCCACCTCGAAAAGGTCAAGACAAGAGTAATTTTCCGTGCAACCGATTTATTTTCCCATGGAACACGTGTAAAAATTCCCTTTGAGCGGCCTCTTGAACCCGATGTTAGCGGTCAGGCACATTTCTTACATTGACCCGATTTAAGTGGCTACCTGTGATTTTGAACGTTTATAGAATAAGCAGCCGAAGAGCAATAAGTTCTGTTG
This sequence comes from Gryllus bimaculatus, assembly GCA_017312745.1. NCBI lineage: Eukaryota > Metazoa > Arthropoda > Insecta > Orthoptera > Gryllidae > Gryllus > Gryllus bimaculatus. Next base: position 10,902,974 of record BOPP01000014.1, on the reverse strand, counting down.
ATTCAGTAACTCCTTGGTTGGGAGGGTGGCCATCTAGAGACTCTTATCTGGCAGAGGGCTAACTTTGTATCAGGGAACAAAGATATTTTAATAACTATCTCTATGATATAACAACGCGCCTACTTTGTTCATTCCACAGCATTCTCATGAAGTTTGCAAACGGTTACTCCCTCTGTGGGATCTTGCCAACGGCCCGCCAAGCACAACGGCGTGCGCGAAGCAGATCTGAAGGTCGTTTGCGAACATCTTCGAGGAATAGCCCTCCTCACCGAAATGCGATTTGTGTGAATTATTAAGAATATTGAGAATTCTGTTTGGCGAGGACGAACGGGGGTACGTGAGTAAGAGACTTGGGACAAACCAAGTGTGCCGTAGCCGAGAGGAGGCAAGTGATCCAAGAGAACGAGGGAGAGGTTTTGGATAGAAAACTTGCTGACATTTTTAAGTAGGAAAAGACAAAAATTAATACAATTATAATAAAAACCAAGGGCACACTTTTAGGAAGTTTTGAAACCTGTGCAGGTAATTAGAGATGAAAATTGCTAAACAAACCACTCCAAAATAATTTATTTGCGAAAAAAGAAAAATTCACATATAAACGGGTTTGCTTTTTTTTAATAGTTCAAGTGCAGTTTGTTATTCAAATTGTATTTTGTAGTTAAAAGTAATTAATATGATTTTCTCACTGCACAGCATTCATACGAGAGAGTATCTCGGGAGAAACATGCTTTTGAAAACGTGCATTGTTTCCTTACAGTACGACATTCTATTTAAGAGTTTTAAGAAGGGTGCTTGTATTATGAAAAAAAACATATTCAAGACGTTTAAACTTTAAAAAATAGCTCTATGTTTGTGAATGCATTTCTGAAAAATCGATATATTATGTGCTTCACTCTGGGTTGCGAACATCACAATAAGATCTGCCCAAACTATTGAAAATGTCTGTCGTCAAACCAGTAAGTAGAAGACCTAGATCCCGAAAGAAGACCTTGTACTTTGGTGAAACCATTCGTAAAGCACTTGGTGTTCGTGAAGAAACAAAAAGGTATGGTTATTGCATAGCAATTCTGAACTTAAAGAATAAAATCTAAACATCATTGTCTAGCCCGGTGGAGGTAATGACTGTTTCTAGTTATGAGGCCCTTATGAGTCTTTATGGGAGTTGGTAACGGTTTATTAATGATAAAACGGATGGCTTAAGGTGCTCTCAGTATTGTGATGTAATTTACACGACAGTACCGACAAATGAGCCACGAGGGATTCATTCAATTTCCAGTAGGTTAATGATCCCAAACATGTTGCTGGAATAACAAGAGCGAAATTGCTCCTGGGTGTCTTATTACGTCACCATTATCATCCGATCTTAAAAGTGTTGAGAATACCCAGCCAATACCGGATAATCAGCTAATAATTTTTACAAACTGTGTTGTTATAAAGAGGAAAGATAATTCATCTGATGGTGGTTAAATATGTTAATAAAGTCAATGACTGGTGATAATTATGGAGAAGTGCAGAAATCGAGATATCTGTCCCGAAGCAATTGTCGAACAATAATGCGACTGAGAGGGAAAGGGCTAAAGAGCGAACGAAATTAGGCACCCTACGAGCACAAGGCTCAATACTTGAAGACAATATTGTTCCGGGAAGTTGCGTCCATTGCGGTACCCACTAAATCTCTTTAGATGCCGTTCTAGTGCGAGGGGCTGGCCTCTTTGTTCGACCGACACTTCAAAATTGATTTTACAAATGATAATATAATCTAACGTTAGTTTCTTTTGCAGTTCTCATGTATAATGTCATGTTACTTTCAGAACAACTGTTGGGAATATGGAAGTTTGTATTAGTGGCCTGAAAAACAGGCACATTTCTGTCAAAGAGTAATAGAAAATGCTATATAAACATGTGTTTATTATATCTTGTAATGTAGTTCATTATGGTTTTTAGAATTTTTAATAAGTGTCATTTATATTCCGGCGCAATCCAGCCGTACATTTCCTTCCATGTTATTAAATAAAAATATCTAATGTATTTATCAAGTAAATTTCATTTAAGCAACAAATATGAATATTATTATTGGCCATCTCGCAGTTCTTTGACACCTGCATGTAAGCTATAAGCGAGGAAATGCACTTAAGTAGATCTGACGTTTCTGAAATTCCGAACAGTTTTCTACTAAAATGATTTCCAAAATCATAATTAGACTCCGAGAAGTTGTAGGTCAAAATTATTTCTGATGGGTAAGGTCAGGGCTAGAGCGGAGGGGCAGAGCGAAGCGAGACAAAGAGGGGCGACGTGGGGTGGGTGGGGCGCTAGAGAAAATAAAATTACTTTTATCGTATTGAGATAATTAATTCCTTTTTCAGACTAATAAATACTTTTGATGAATTAATACCCCGGCAAGTTTCTTCCGCTATTTAGCAATATTTTATAATTTTTCTTTGCCAATTACACATCTGAATATCAAATATATAGAATACGATTTCATAAAAAAAAAGAATACTGGAAGAATAGAGCCTTAGAATCGTCCATCTAGAAAGCACAGTGATACGTCTAGTGACACACAAGATATGTCTCTAATGTTTTAGAGTAAGACAGTGTCGTGGGTAGAAAATATTTTCACATTTTCATTTAAATATTTCAGATTTAAGAAATTTAGATTTTTGAATTTCAGTAATTCTAAAATTAATTTACACATAATTTCTTGAAGTCAATAATTTCTGATTAACCATTTTTGGTACTTATTTAACAAGTAAGAAAAATTACATCGACAGCCCTGACCCAAATGGCAACTCAAAACTTTAAGGTGTTAGGCATTCGCTTGAAAAGTTAATGAAAAGTCAGTCATTTAAATTTAAAATGTGTGGCAAATATATGTAGTGCAATATTAATAAAACATATCAAACTGACATATTCAAAGCGATATTAAACTTCATAACAGCAATATCTCAAAACTTAGAATTTTGAATTGTTGCGTTTTGGATTTGGACCGTCCATATGATCTTTGAATAATATATTAACAATTTCTTGACATCTTATTCGTTCACAACACTATTCCACCCATAAGGATTTATTTTACCTTTCTGAACATTTTTACGGCAGATTACTGCTGTCACATTCATAGGCCGCAGGTGTTCTGGCACTTGTTTCAAGCTGCAGTTGACGAAACCTATAGAATATGGATTGAAGGGGTCGCCGCATTGTGGGTCGTATGCAGAGTTGCACTGATAGCAGATGATGGCCAACCCTGCAACAAAAAAAACAAACAAACCACTTTTAGTGATTTTCACATGTTACATTCACTGTGTAGTTTGAGCAGAGAGGGCCATGAGACTGCGCAAGTTTTCGAGGGATGGCGGTGATAACTCGCAACGACCGTCATTCATGAGGAATGTTACAGTGCCTTGTTGATTCTGCAACCTGCCTTTGGCAGAAATAGTGGTAAGAATTTTTTTCATGTCTTTATGTATTACTATTCACTAATTTCATTGACCTATTTTGATTTCATGTGAAAAACACATCTGTTGGTTGACATCTCCACAACACAAATAGCATGTACTCTTTTTCATGTTTATTTCTCTAAATATTATGAAAATGTCTTCAAAATAATGTTTTATTAACTATTCTAATATTAGGTTAAATGATCTTTTTGTTTGTTTTAATGTTGATTAAGTCTTTTTTTCATTTTATCATTTTAATACTTCATGAATGTGAACTGAAATACCAAATTGACATATCGTGAATCATCAGAAAATAATGTTTTTATTTCCTATTTAAGGCATATTTTATTTCATTAAATAATAAATAAATGGGATGCAAGTTGTTAATTAATCATTAAAAATATAATTAATGCAAATATAACAAAACATCATACCCGTGGGTAGGAATGTACTCAGAAACCTTCTGTTTACGAAAGAAATGTAGATGTTTATCATTTTAAATTTATAGAGCTCTCCACATTGTCAAAATAATGAAAAATAATATATTATGTGTGCAAAACTTCTTTTGATTAACCGAAGAATTAGTAGATATTTAGAAACTGGGTTAGAATAAACCTTTAAGTTTCGCCAGGTCACGAGATAATTTCTTTTCGCGTGGAGAGAGGGGAGTTGAGGGGAACAAACTTTCATTTACCAGTGGGTCACTAACCAATATAAAAAGTTTTTTTTTTGAAAATTAGTGGGATATGTTAATAAAAAAATCCTGGCAAACGTTTTTAAATAATGATTCAAACTACTAGTGCTACAGAATGGCACAGATCTTCTAGTACTAGTTAGTTTTCTAATCTTTTTAGTCCGTGCTAGCTACTCGGTTTTGGCCAGCCCTTTTCGCAGCTGCCGTCTACAAGCTGCCATTTTTTTCACGTTACCTCCATTTTTCGGTCCTCTATTGGAACGGAAATATAACATCAAGAATATTATAGAAGAGTAAAACCTGTCCACAATGCAAATGTTCGTAAAAAAATGTGGCGCCGTTTTTGAGAAAACGTTGTTTGACCATTTCTGAAAGCGCGCTAATTGAGATCATTTTCACAAAAAACATTTTAAGTTTTCGACAAATTTCATTGGAAATTATTTGGGGCACTTCTAACCCGAAATACAATAATGTATAACAACATCCGCAATATACATATTAACGACGTCAGAAAGATTTAAAAAAATGTGCAATTTTAAAAAATCAAAAGAATAAATCAAAATATCAATAATGGCATGTCATTCAATGCACTTAGTACTTTTCGTACAACGAGCTTAAAGTAAAAATGGAACCGTTTTTAGAAGCTGGCGATTGAACGTTTCTGAAAGAATTTTGCGCTCATTTTATCACAGAAGTGTTGAGTTTTCGAGAAAGTTTATAGGTCATCCTATGAAGCACTTGTACTCACAAATGCAATAATGTATACATTTTACCGATAATGTAAATAACACGAGAGAGGTACAAAAATACAATGCCTGACAAAAAAAAGTTATGCACTCAGGAGTGGTCCAAAATTATCCCGTTTCGGCATACATGCATACCAATGATGTGAGAGTGAATGCGTAGATTCACATGTATCTGTAATGTGTAGAACGTCTACCAGAGTGCATTCGCATTCTTACCACCCTGTTGTTGCTCAGATGTTACCCGTCAACTGCTCCGAGTTAGTCAGTGAAGAACGACGTTTACGAAGCTTCCGCGATACCGCGCGTCTGCGCTCGACAGCTTATCCTCTGCATCTGTCAGAGTCCGCGTGGGACTAAATCAGGTTGCTTGGTCGTAATGGGCAGTTGCCAGGCATGTGAGCCATTCAGATGCCACAGTGGCACAATGTTGGAATCAATGGGTACCCGGGAGCACCCATGCCCGTGGTTCAGACTCGGGTCGACCGAGAAACACCACCCCGAGGGAGGACTGTCGTATGGTGCTCCAAGCTGAAAGGAATCTCATGACGTCAGCACCAGAGCACCCGCGAACATGTACAGGCGACTCTACAACTTGCTTGAGTTCCCGCCCTGTGGCTCAACGACTCGCATCCGCCGGATTGAGGTCACACGGCCCCATGCGTCGGTTGCCATTGGCAACAGAGCGCCGTCGTCGGCGTTTGGTTTGGTGCCGTACCCGGCAGGCGTACACAGAGGACGAAGGCATCGCATCATGTTCAGTGATGAGTCCCGCTCCGCCGTAACCTCCGATGACCATCGTGTTCGAGTGTGGGGGCGTGAAGGACAGAGGGCACATGCTTCTCTTATTGTGGAGAGACACATAGGCGTAATGGTGTGTGACCGGGGCATCATGCTGTGGGAAGCCGTCGGTTATGCGTTCAAATCACCTCTAATAGTGCTCAAATATAAACAGACTTTGGCGTCACTGCTATAGACGATCACAGACGTTCTACCCAATATGGCACAGCACCCTGGAACTGTGTTGCAACAAGGTAATGCACGCCCACACACAGCACGTGTATCTATGGACTGACTAGAGCATTTTGAGGTCCTCCCGGGGCCAGCAAGATCCCCAGATCATTGAGTACGTATGGGATCCAAGGGAATACAAGGGGACTCAGTCGCAATACCAACAGCAGGATCTGAAGGAGCAGCTGCAACTGCTGGACGAATTTGCCTCAAGAGAGGGTCCAAAGGCTGTTTGACACCATTCCAAACCGCACAAGAGCATGCAATGCAGCCAGAAGAAGAACGGCACCTTACTGACCCGTTGCCAACTTTCCACCGGTAACTGCTAACGGCTTTGTATCTTTCATTCGATATAATCAGTTCAATAAAATCACATGGTCTTTCAGCATTGGCAGTTTCATTCAGCGTAGCAACACTTCTCTTCTGAGTGTACCCCTATTTGTCAGGCAGTTTAATCTTAATTTAATTTTTGAAAAATTAAAGAATACATCGTAATGATGTTTACGTGGTCATTGATGCAGTACCTTGGCACTTTGCCTACAATAAACGTGAAAGAAAAATGTGGAAGTCGTTTTTCAGAAAATCTTGTTTTTAATATTCGCATATGCCACGGGAGCAACTAAACTGCCGAAAAAATGTTACATGACATTAGTTAAAAGAACTAATGGTGGCAAGCAAAATTGAACTTGAAGAAAGCATTCCTATCTCAATGTGTTTATTATAGGAGACGGCCAAAAAATTCAAACTTTTGTCATTTTGAGAATTCAGAATTAACAGTGTAAACATGACCTATATCAACTTTATTCGTATATTCACTATATTCTTACATGAAACAATATAAAGAAAAAATTGAAAGTCATTGAAAGACATTTCGAAAATGACCTACGGAGATTCTTATAAAGTAATCCCAAAATTTAAAGAACGTTTTTCAATCACAGGAACTTTCGATCGGGCCCATGATTGACCAAAGGAACATCCATTTTTTGAAAAAATCCTATTATTAACAGAATTTCATAATTTTCTCTTATAATACGATTTATTACTCCGTATATTACTTCGTATAACTCTATACGGGATTTAAAAATGAGAAATGCTCGCACACAATCCACATTAGTATATATCACAGCCTATTTTTCACTTAGATTGAAATAATGTTTTTGCATGTAATTGAAGAAAGTGCATAAGGAGATTTAATGGATACGGAAAATAGCCAGTTATTCAAAGTAGAATAACAACATATCACGTAATAATGTTTTATATTTTAACAGTTAAACCAGGGCAGTCTGCTGAGAGACCTTAAAAACGTTATGGCTGCATCAAATTATGTTAAAAGTGTAGCAATTGGCAAAGGCCTTACTTAAATATCTAAGAATTTTATTGAATAAGTGATTCCTTAAATTCAATGAAAATAAAATTTTAAATTAATTTATTTTGTAGTGGAGATGTCCACATTTTTCAGAACTCTTTCCGTTACAAAGTATATTAATACTAGGAAAGTACAAGAGAAAACTAATTTTCTTAATAATAAACTCAGATATTTTGACGCAATGTTTAGAACATACACTCTTACAGTGGTGAAGGTCTTTTTGTCATGATCTGATAATAAATTTTATTCACTTTATTGAGCTAAAATCAGATTTACTAAATTGCAGTTTTTCTTAAAAAAATTCGTTACTATAATGAGTGTTCTAATAATAATGAGTTTTTGTAAGCGAAACCGTATCGTAAATTTACGAATACTTTTGCGAAACACGTGGATGCAATGCATAGTCCCCTACTTAAATGCTACTAACATCGTCTTATACCATTTCTAAGCTAAATTCTCAATTATGAAGGAGAAATTATAGTCATTTTGGATTTTACCAAAGGGAAAAAGGTATCAATATTCGTTATCAACACATTCTTATTTCAATACTCAATTGGTTTATCAAACTTACTAGAGCCTCGTTTCGATAATTAACCCAAATCTCAATAAGATTTCTTACGTATATTTATTTCGTAAATAATAAGTAAATATGAAATGGGTGAAAACCAAAACGGTATGGCCATTTTATTAATTTTGAGACTAAACGTGTTTATTTTACGCTTTATTTACGTTGGCGCACGTAATTTCGTGGTTTCCAATGAATAATTGAAATGCCGTTGTTTTAGTGATGAAAACAAGCACCAACGACTTAACAGTCAATATTGAATTAAATAACAGTTTTCTCAGAATTTATGAAATGTCATTTATAACGTTGGTAGTTTCACCCACTAATATTATCAATCCCTGTGTCATAAATATGTTGGAACGAAATAGATAAAGACTGAACGCATATGAAATCGAAAGTACGAGTATGTAAGGCCTAACTAATTTGTGCCAGATTTTTAAGTTGCACACCTTGCCTTGTCTCTCATTATTCGTAAATAATAAATAAGCTACTTTAAGAGTCTTATAAACATTAATAGCCTCCACGATGATTTTGTAAATCTTCCTGATCTCTCTGTTTTTCGCAATTCGAACAGGCCTTCAGATTTCGGGCGATTCCGCGAGGCGGAAGTAACTTCACATTTTGTAGTGACGGTGAGAGAGATGTCGAATGCAATTGGTTCTCCAGCTCAGCACTAGCAGCTGCATAGGCGGGGAATGAAGGGAATGAGTGGGAGATGAAGGGAGAGGTGGCGGAGGAAGGGAGAATAATATTGACGGTGGACATAGATGCGATGTCGGAAGTGATAGTGGACGGGAGGGCGGAGAACGACGGGGGTAATGATGATAGAGGTGAGGGCGGTAGTGAAAGCGAAAGGGCAGGGGTGAGGATGTGGGGGAGGGCGGAGGCGAGGCGGAGGCGGAGGCGAAGTCGAGGGCGAGGGGGCAGGGCGATGGCGAGGGCGAGGCGGAGGCGAGGGCGAGGGCGAGGGCGAGGGCGAGGGCGAGGGCGAGGGGAGGAGGGCGAGGGGCCTTTTGGGAGGATTTACTCTTGCGGTCACTTGCAAAACGTACTGTGGGCATTCAGTAGGATGGTTCGTACTGATGGAAATGAAAATTATTATCTTAGTAGACATTTTATATGAATTATTCATATTCATTCAAAAGGCAATATATTATGTTAAAACACTTAACTGAATTTTATTATATTTAACTGTAAAGGTTTTTTTCCTGTTTCAAAGCCATGATCTCATTGGGAAACTAAATATTTTCTACATTTACCAGAGGCAACATTCTGTTAATTACTGAGAAATATTGTCAAACGCGTACGTTATTTGCAGCAATTATTTGCCGTTATAATTTTTTCAAGTTTTTGTTTCAAACTCTTTCATAATCTGAGGACTATTACGATCTTCAGTCTCAGGCCATATTTGTTGTCATCAACAAATATTATTTTTTTCAAATTGTATTATATTATTTTAAAATATTTTATTTTCGTTAAATTCCTACCCCTGTATATTTAGTTAGGGAAAGATGGCGATTCTGTATCGCTTATACGACTCCATTATCACAAAATCTCGTAAATGTGTTACTGTTTGGACGGGTCATTACCTGACAAAGGGACGTGAAATATATTCAAGACGAAAACATGAACGTATCGCTACTATATTATTTCAGTTGTATGATACTTTTTCGGCTCTCTCACGCAACCAGTCTTAATAAATGAGCTCTCTAAACAAAGAAATTTCACGCACACGTGAAAATTGCACTTTCACTTTACAAATAGACAGGATTTGTTGAAGAAAACCGCATCGAAATATTAATGTCAAAAGCAACTGTAACACTCGGCAGGATTGCTAAATCTGTATAGTTAAATAATCTTCCTAAACAAAGCGTTCTAGGGTCTTAAACCTACCAATTTGAACGCTGAAGGACATATTTGTTTATGACGTCACGCTTAGAAGCTCAGATTCTCATCTTATATTTATACTTTTTGTGTACAAATTGGTTTGCTTCGATGACGAGATTTATTTTCAAAATATTAATTCAAGATTCGCTCTTGCAGAATCACTAGGAAGTATTAATAGTTGCTTGATACCGATAAATATTTTTTTATGCGAGTAGTGCAACCGTTCATGTACCGTTTCGCCGTGGTCTACAAGTGTTGTGTACCGCATTGTAGAGGGAATTACGATGTTCCTATGCTTTAATTTTAACAATACCCTTAGGAAAAATAAGATTTCTGCTATTTATCGTAGGATTCGTTCCCACGCAACACACGAATGTAAGTATTGACGTTTTTATTATAAGTAGTTCTATATAAGTATTGAAGTTTGTCAAATAACCTGCATTACTCATGCGCTTATATGGTCCACATCATTTTCTACTAATCACTAAGTGTTTATATCTTATTCAAATATAATTGTATTTATCACTCAGTCTCAAAATTTGAAAATAAGCTAATTTCAGTAAATACACATTCATGGACGAGACAGTTTCAAGAGGGGATTTTTTTAAAAAATGAATTAAAAATGAAATTTATGAAAGCTTCGACCTAATCAGGGTGGCAAACATCTTGAAATTCTATTTCGCTGGTCCGGCGCTTCTCGATACTATCCACCTGTTCAAAGATGTACAGAATCTTCAACTACATATGAAATTAAATTAATTACTGATATTCTAGACGATTGAATTGCACGGATGTACCTCTCTGTTCGGTATAGTTAAATAATATTCCAAAGAGTAGGTTGTACATGCCTAATCCTGTATTTTTTGTATGAACAGCATTACTACATTCGCAAAGAGTGGAAATGTCCTTCTAATATTTTTTGTGACTATCAAGGAAAGCGAAAGGGTAACTGTCAAGGAAGATCGTCTATAACTTCAATTCTTGTTTTTAAGGAAATTGTGAATTGTTCTACGAACATCTGTCAATAAAACTGAATTCAATACTTATTCAAAATTTGTTTCAAACACGATTTAATTTTTTTAAATTTAGTATTTCTGTAACTACATTGGAAGTTACCTTTATACATTTTTTAAACAAAATAATCACTTTCCCTTTTTAGTATGGAAATTTAAGGATAAGGAAGAGTGTGGAAGCTTACAAGCGAGTGTTCTCGCCGAGTACGCTAGTATGAGATTATTGTAGAAGCCAAAAGGCGCACTTACAACACGAGACACCTAGAGACCGCATGCGAGCCGCAAACCACGCAGGTGCGTCATAGGTACGTCCTCTTGCCATATAATAAAAATTAATATTTTTCAGGATATACGTATATCACATCTTTGAAGTGTTCAACCCTTCTGGGACACCTCCAATTCTTGATATAAGTGGTAAGACACTGTCTAAACCTGAATTTACAAAAAATCTGCGCTCTTCTCCTGCAGAATTGATTCACCCTCTTCTTTATAAATATTCTTTAACGTCATCCCATCATGTTCCTAGTGCTGCTGTTCAATTAATCACCATTTATGCATCTGCTTCACCATGGGTGAAGCTAGTAGTGCATTCATGCAAGATATGTTACTGCTGTATTTGCAAACAGGGAATACAAGAAACCAGTCGCTATATGGTGTATGGGCAACTACCATTCACTCACTCTCGGATGCAGGGTCCTTCATGGATTCTACAGGCCTCTGACTGTGGATGCACCTTCCCAGCCACATTCAAGTGAATGCTTCTCATGCCCTACCACATTTTGCACTTGAAATACGTTCGAAGTCTGGCGAAGCTTATTAATTTACTTTTTGAAGCTGATTCACAAAGTATAGTAAGCCAAACCATTAGTAATATAACATGCCCTGTTCATGTAGTAGTATGAGTGGTACGCGTTTCTCTGCAACGGCGGTTTTTGGAAGCATTGGAATTTGGACTCACAAGCAAAGATACTCAGTCCAGAGAACGTCTTAAAATATAAAAATTTCATGTTCATGTGCATGAATAAGGGATATCGGGCCGTAGTTGAATGAAGCGCTGAGAACAATGCATTAGGTTTACTAACTTTTCTGGTTTTCGGGAAAATATGTTTAGATAATGATGTGCTAACTTCGTCAGTTTCATTTCTCTTGAGAGGCCATAGCGGTAGTGTCTTAATTAAAAATATTCGGCAGCACTTTTATCCCGGACGAAGCAACTTTCTAAAACTTAGTACTTCTCTCCACTGTTCTTTCGGACACACATCAACTACAACTACGTTTCTGGCCGTTCTGCTTCTCCACAAAGCTGGTATATCTAACCAAAATTCAATTGACATGGTCCTATGATGCCACCACAATTCTTTAATGAAAAATCCTCCATCCTTAATACACCCATTTCTTTCCATTTATTTATGGTTTGTAGCTCTGGAGAGGCTTGAAAGAATTGTACACTTGCACATTGTTTGCAAGTAAAATGTACTAAGGCAGTATGTATAGCACTTCTAACCACCGCCTCTGCTAACACCTTCACGACATGATGTTGGTCCTCAGTGAGTAATTTCAAAACAGAATTAAACGATGTTATGTTTATAATACGTTAAATGTCTTACTATGCGCACGTTTTTGACCTCTCCTTTGTTTGTAGTGGTAGGAGTAGATGAGCGTTCATTTATCGTTGCAAATAAGTTTTCTATAACTCGGGAACGAAAATGTCCTATTTTTTTAAATATTGGGCGAATTTTCGCAAGTTTTTAAATTTAAGTTTTATTTTTTATTAATAATCGTTTACATCATTTTTCAACTATTTAATAGTTAAAATGACGGGAGGGATTCTGGAACTCAAGAATACGTGCGCAGATAATCTTTTCCCCCCTACGTCACACACAGTTTTTACGGTTTTACTAGAACTGAATAATCTAATCTAATGAAAGACTCACGAGTCTACACAAGTCTTGCCTAAGAAATTTCCGAAAGGAAGAAACTTATATAAAGAGAAAGAAAATTTTTGGGGCCGTCTCCAGGTTCCGAAAAGTCGTTTTTTTAAAGTCTGTTCCATCTGTCCGTCCGTCTGTCCGTCCGTCGTCCTTGTCGTCGGTTCCGTCCGTCGTCGTCCGTCTGTGTCCTCGTCTCGTCTTCTCCAATTCTGTCGTCCCGCCGTCCTTCTGTCCATCAGTAAAACTGATCTTCTTCCACTGAGCCTATAACCATAACATAGGAAATTTTCCCAAAATGGATATTCCTCGGGTCAATATGATCGAATCGAGGCTCAGATCTCAATATGGAAATTTTGTGTTGAAAAACTTCGAACCTTTCTATATGAAAATGGCGATTAAGACGTTGTTGTAAAATGAAGCTTGAGTTTGAATTTCAAGCTCCTTTTTCACAGAAAAACTATTGTGTTTTCGAAAAACTTTATTGGAAGGCATTTAATGCGATTCCACACACATCGCTGGAATATGCATATTAAACACGCGACGATATATTTCAAAAAAAACATCTAGTAATTTTTTTTAAAAAAAAAACAACGATTACATTTGATTCAGATTTAGATTAAATTACGTAAAACATGTATGTAACGATGGGAGAAGATACTTTTAAGTCATCTTAAACAGTGGCAAGTGGTGCTATCCGTTCGAAAGTATTGAAGAAAAAATTGAAGCCGTGTTAGAGAAACTTTTGATCTTTTCCGAGAAAATTTATAAGAACATTTAAAGCACGTAAACTCATAAATGAAATAATGTGACAAAATACCGCTAATATAATTATATACTGGACCTGATGAACATGTAAAAAATATATTTTTATAATTTGTGAATAAATAACGACAAGAAAGGCAATCTCTATTCTGTTCATATCTTACGGAAGTATATTTATCATTTCCCTACCGACAAGTTTACAAGAAACTAAGTAGTTGTCACTACAGAATGGTAAAGGACTTCCCTCATACTACTTAATTTGTAATCTCTTGGTCTGTAGCTATTTTACGGTCAACGTCAATGGTCGAAGTAAAAACGATAATATTAATAAACATTTTTTCTTACCATTTTTTATTTTTTCATTTAAAAAAATAATAATATAAATCTTAATAAATAAAATTATAATAATAAAACGAAATGAGATCCAATATTACTCAAATTCTAACTACGTAGCTTCTTAACTGCCATAGCACACACGCATTTTTACGTTCAGGAAGCAAGAGCAAGTAAATTGGGGGGGGTTGCTTAATGTTTATCGTCAAATTACACAAAAAATCATCTTCCTTGAAGACTGTTTTTTGATTAATACAATTTCATTTAAAAATATTGTAGGATTCATTAATTTAGTTTTTAGAAAGATGCCTGAACAAATTTTAATTATTATCAATTTACGAAAAAATCAGGGTTTTAACAAACAACATTTGAAACTTGCAGCATTTTCCTACATATCCTTTCCGTCTATCCAAAAAAAAAGTTCTTTCAAAACTGATGAGCCCAGTTTAAAAAAAACTGAA
>BOPP01000014.1:10758552-10888746 GCA_017312745.1 Gryllus bimaculatus | reverse complement strand
GCCTACAATAAACGTGAAAGAAAAATGTGGAGTCGTTTTTCAGAAAATCTTGTTTTTAATATTACGCATATGCACGGGAGCAACTAAACTGCCGAAAAATGTACATGACATTAATTAAAGAACTAATGGTGGCAAGCAAATTGAACTTGAAGAAAGCATTCCTATCTTCAATGTGTTATTATAGGAAGACGCCAAAAAATTCAAACTTTTGTAATTTTGAGAATTCAGAATTAACAGTGTAAACATGACCTATATCAACTTTATTCGTATAATTCACTATATTCTTACATGAACATTTAAAGAAAAAATTGAAGTCATTGAAGACATTTCGAAAATGACCTAGGAGATTCTTATAAAGTAATCCCAAAATTTAAAGAACGTTTTTCAAAATCACAGAACTTCGATTCGGGCCAGATTGACCAAAGGAACATCCATTTTGAAAAAATCCTATTATTAACAGAATTTCATAATTTTCTCTATAATACGATTATTACTCCGTATATTACTTCGTATAACTCTATACGGGATATTAAAAAATGAGAAATGCTCGCACACATCCACATAGTATATATTCACAGCCTATATTTCACTTAGAATTGAAATAATGTTTTTGCCATGTATTGAAGAAAGTGCATAAGGAGATTTAATGGATACGCGAAAATAGCCAGTTATTCAAAGTAGAATTAACAACATATCAGTAATAATGTTTTAATATTTATAACAGTAAACCAGCAGTCTGCTGAGAGACTTAAAACGTTGGCTGCACAATAATGTTAAAAGTGTAGCAATTGGCAAAGCCTTACTTAAATATCTAGAATTTTATTGAATAAGTGATTCCTTAAATTCAATGAAAATAAAATTTTAAATTAATTTATTTGTAGTGGAGATGTCCACATTTTTTCAGAAATCTTTCGTAAAAGTATATTAATACTAGGAAAGTACAAGAGAAAACTATTTTCTTAATAATAAACTCAGAATTTTGACCAATGTTTAGACAATACACTCTTACAGTGGTGAAGGTCTTTTTGTCATATCTGATAATAAATTTTATTCACTTTATTGAGCTAAAATCAGATTTACTAAATTGCAGTTTCTTAAAAAATTCCGTTACTAATAATGAGTGTTCTAATAATCATGAGTTTTGTAAGCGAAACGTATCGTAATACGAATATTTCGAACACACGTGATCAATGCATAGTCTACATTAAATGCTACTAACATCCGTCTTAACCATTTCTAGCTCAAATTCTCAATTATGAAGGAAAATTATAGTACATTTGGATTTTTACAAAGGGAAAAAGGTATCAATATTCGTATCAACACATCTTATTTCAATACTCAATTGGTTTATCAAACTTACCTTAGAGCCTCGTTTGATAATTAACCAATCTCAATAAGATTTCTTACGATATTTATTTCGTAAATAAATAAGTAAAATATGAAATGGGTGAAAACCAGAACGGTATGCCATTTTATTAATTTGAGAAAAAGTGTTTATTTTACGCTTTATTTACGTTGGCAACGTAATTTCGTGGTTTCAATGAATAATTGAAATGCCGTTGGTTTTAGTGATGAAACAAAGCACAACGACTTAACACAATATTGAATTAAATAACAGTTTTCTCAGAATTTATGAAATGTCATTTATACCGTTGTAGTTTCACCCACTAATATTATCAATCCCTGTGTCATAAATATGTTGGAACGAAATAGATAAAGACTGAACGCATATGAAATCGAAAGTACGAGTATGTAGGCCTAACTAATTTGTGCCAGATTTTTTAGTTGCACACCTTGCCTTGTCTCTCATTATTCGTAAATAATAAATAAGCTACTTTAAGAGTCTTATAAACATTAATAGCCTCCACGATGATTTTGTAAATCTTCCTGATCTCTCTGTTTTCGCAATTCGAACAGGCCTTCAGATTCGCGATTCCGCGAGGCGGAAGTAACTTCCACATTTTGTAGTGACGGTGAGAGAGATGTCGAATGCAATTGGTTCTCCAGCTCAGCACTAGCAGCTGCATAGGCGGGGAATGAAGGGAATGAGTGGGAGATGAAGGGAGAGGTGGCGGAGGAAGGGAGAATAATATTGACGGTGGACATAGATGCGATGTCGGAAGTGATAGTGGACGGGAGGGCGGAGAACGACCGGGGGTAATGATGATAGAGGTGAGGGCGGTAGTGAAAGCGAAAGGGCAGGGGTGAGGATGTGGGGGAGGGCGGAGGCCGAGGCGGAGGCGAGGCGAAGTCGAGGGCGAGGGGCGAGGGAGGGCGATGGCGAGGCGAGGGCGAGGGCGAGGGCGAGGGCGAGGGCGAGGGCGAGGGCGAGGGCGAGGGCGGAGGCGAGGGCCTTTTGGGAGGATTTACTCTTGCGGTCACTTGCAAAACGTACTGTGGGCATTCAGTAGGATGGTTCGTACTGATGGAAATGAAAATTATTATCTTAGTAGACATTTTATATGAATTATTCATATTCATTCAAAAGGCAAATATTATGTTAAAACACTTAACTGAATTTTATTATATTTTAACTGTAAAGGTTTTTTTCTGCTTTCAAAGCCATGATCTCATTGGGAAACTAAAATATTTCTACATTTACCAGAGCAACATTCTGTTAATTACTGAGAAATATTGTCAAACGCGTACGTTATTTGCAGCAATTATTTGCCGTTATAATTTTTTCAACGTTTTCTTTTCAAACTCTTTCATAATCTGAGGACTATTACGATCTTCAGATCTTCAGTCTCAGGCCATATTTGTTGGTCATCAACAAATATTAATTTTTTTCAAATTGTATTATATTTATTTTAAAATATTTTATTTTCGTTAAATTCTACCCCTGTATATTTAGTTAGGGAAAGATGGCGATTCTGTATCGCTTATACGACTCCATTATCACAAAATCTCGTAAATGTGTTACTGTTGGACGGGTCATTACCTGACAAAGGGACGTGAAATATATTCAAGACGAAACATGAACGTATCGCTACTATATTATTTCAGTTGTATAGATACTTTTTCGGCTCTCTCACGCAACCAGTCTTAATAAATGAGCTCTCTAAACAAAGAGAATTTCACGCACACGTGACAAATTGCACTTTCACTTTACAAATAGACAGGATTTGTTGAAGAAAAACCGCATCGAAATATTAATGTCAAAAGCAACCTGTAACACTCGGCAGGATTGCTAAAATCTGTATAGTTAAATATCTCCTAAACAAAGCGTTCTAGGGTCTTAAAACCTACAATTTGACGCTGAAGGACATATTTGTTTATGACGTCACGCTTAGAAAGCTCAGATTCCTCCATCTTATATTTATACTTTTTGTGTACAAATTGGTTTGCTTCGATGACGAGATTTATTTTCAAAATATTAATTCAAGATTCGCTCTTGCAGAATCAACTAGGAAGTATTAATAGTTGCTTGATACCGATAAATATTTTTTTATGCGAGTAGTGCAACCGTTCATGTACCGTTTCGCCGTGGTCTACAAGTGTTGTGTACCGCATTGTAGAGGGAATTACGATGTTCCTATGCTTTAATTTTACAATACCCTTAGGAAAAATAAGATTTCTGCTATTTATCGGTAGGATTTCGTTCCCACGCAACACACGAATGTAAGTATTGACGTTTTTATTATAAGTAGTTCTATATAAGTATTGAAGTTTGTCACATAACCTGCATTACTCATGCGCTTAGTATGGTACCACATCATTTATCTACTAATCACTAAGTGTTTATATTCTTATTCAAAATATAATTGTATTTATCACTCAGCTCTCAAAATTTGAAAATAAGCTAATTTCAGTAAATACACATTCATGGACGAGACAGTTCAAGAGGGGATTTTTTTAAAAAATGAATTAAAAATGAAATTTTATGAAAGCTTCGACCTATACAGGGTGGCAAACATCTTGGAAATTCTATTTCGCTGGTCCGGCGCTTCTCGATACTATCCCACCTGTTCAAAGATGTACAGAATCTTCAACTACATATGAAATTAAATTAATTACTGATATTCTAGACGATTGAATTGCACGGATGTACCTCTCTGTTCGGTAATAGTTAAATAATATTCCAAAGAGTAGGGTTGTACATGCCTGATCCTGTATTTTTGTATGAACAGCATTACCTAACATTCGCAAGAGTGGAAATGTCTTCTAATATTTTTGTGACTATCAAGGAAAGCGAAAGGGTAACTGTCAAGGAAGATCGTCTAATTACTTCAATTCTTGTTTTTAAGGAAATTGTGAATTGTTCTACGAACATCTGTCAATAAAACTGAATTCAATACTTTATTCAAAATTTGTTTCAAACACGAATTTAATTTTTTAAATTTAGTATTCTGTAACTACATTGGAAGTTACCTTTATACATTTTTTAAACAAATAATCACGTTTCGTTAACCACTTTCCCTTTTAGTATGGAAATTTAAGGATAAGGAAGAGTGTGGAGCTTAACAAGCGAGTGTTCTCGCACGAGTACGCTAGTATGAGATTATTGTAGAAGCCAAAAGGCGCACTTACAAACACGAGACACCTAGAGACCGCATGCGAGCCGCAAACACGCAGGTGCGTCATGGTACGTCCCTCTTGCCATATAATAAACAAATATATTTTTCAGGATATACGTATATCACATCTTTGAGTGTTCAACCCTTCTGGACACCTCCAATTCTTGATATAAGTGGTAAGACACTGTCTAAACCTGATTAATACAAAAAATCTGCGCTCTTCTTCCTGCAGAATTGATTCACCCTCTCTTTATAAGATATTCTTTAACGTCATCCCCATCATGTTCCTAGTGCTGCTGTTCAATTATCACCATTTATGCATCTGCTTCACCATGGGTGAAGCTAGTAGTGCATTCATGCAAGATATGTTACTGCTGTATTTGCAAACAGAGGAATACAAGAAACCAGTCGCTATATGGTGTATGGCAACTAACCATTCACTCACGTCTCGGATGCAGGGTCCTTCATGGATTCTACAGGCCTCTGACTGTGGATGCACCTTCCCAGCCACATTCAAGTGAATGCTTCTCATGCCCTATCCACATTTTGCACTTGAAAATACGTTCGAAGTCTGGCGAAGCTTATTAATTTACTTTTTGAAGCTGATTCCACAAAGTATTAGTAGCCAAAACCATCTAGTAATATATACATGCCCTGTTCATGACTATAAGTATGAGTGTACGTTCTCCTGCAACGGCGGTTTTTGGAAGCATTGGAAATTTGGACTCACAAGCAAAGATACTCAGTCCAGAGAACGTCTTAAAAATATAAAATTTCATGTTCATGTGCATGAATAAGGGATATCGGGCCGTAGTTGAATGAAGCGCTGAGAACAATGCATTAGGTTTACTAACTCTTTCTGGTTTTCGGAGAAATATGTTTAGATAATGATGTGCTAACTTCGTCAGTTTCATTTCTCTTGAGAGGCCATAGCGGTAGTGTCTTAATTAAAAATAATTTCGGCAGCACTTTTATCCCGGAACGAAGCAACCTTTCTAAACTTAGTACTTCTCTCCACTGTTCTTTCGGACACACATCAACTACAACTACGTTCTGGCCGTTCTGCTTCTCCACAAAGCTGGTATATCTACCAAAATTTCAATTGACATGGTCCTATGATGCCACCACAATTCTTTACAATGAAAATCCTCCATCCTTATACACCCATTTCTTTCCATCTTATGGTTTGTAGCTCTGGAGAGGCTTGAAAGAATTGTACACTTGCACATTTGTTGCAAGTAAAATGTACTAATGGCAGTATGTATAGCACTTCTAACACACCGCCTCTGCTAACACCTTCACACATGATGTTGGTCCCAGTGAGTATTAAAACAGAATTAAATCGATGTATGTTTATAATACGTAAATGTAGCTTCACTATGCGCACTTTTTTGACCTCTCCTTTGTTTGTAGTGGTAGGAGTAGAGAGCAGTTCATTTATCGTTGCAAATAAGTTTTCTATAACTCGGGAACGAAAATGTCTATTTTTTTCAAATATTGCGAATTTCGCAAGTTTTTAAAATTTAGTTTTATTTATTTATTATAATCGTTTACTCATTTTTCAACTATTTATAGTTAAAATGACGGGAAGGGATTCTGGAACTCAAGAATACGTGCGCAGATAATCTTTTCCCCCCTACGTCACACACAGTTTTTACGGTTTTATTGACTGAATAAATCTAAATCTAAATGCAAATGACCTCCCGAGTCTACAACAAGTCTTCCATAAGAAAATTCCGAAAGAAGAAACTATATAAAGAAAGAAAGAAAGATGTTTTGGGGGTCTCCAGGTTCCGAAAAGTCGTTTTTTTAAACGTCTGTCCATCTGTCCGTCCGTCTGTCCGTCCGTCTGTTGGTCCGTCGTCCGTCCGTCTGTTCGTCCATCTGTCCGTCCGCCCGTCCTTCTGTCCATCAGTAAACTGATCTTCTGTCCACTAGAGCCTAAACCATACATAGGAATTTTTCCAAAATGGATATTCCTCGGTCAATATGACTCGAATCGAGGCTCAGTCCAATATGGAAATTTGTGTTGAAAAATTTCGAGACCTTTCTAAGAAAATGGCGATTAAACGTTGTTGAAAATGAAGCTTGAGTTGAATTTAAAGCTCTTTTTCACAGAAAACTATTGTGTTTTCGAAAAACTTTATTGGAAGGCATTTAATGCGATTCCACACACATCGCTGGAAATGTGCATATTAAACACGCGAGATATATTTCAAAAAATAACATCTGGTAATTTTTAAAAAAAAACAACATTAATTTAGATTCAGATTTAGATTTAATTAGTAAAAACTGTATGTAACGTATGGGGGAGAAGATTACTTTTAAGTCATCTTAAACAGTGCAAGTGGGCTATCCGTACGAAAAGTTTGAAGAAAAAATTGAAGCCGTGTTAGAGAAACTTTTGACTTTTCGAGAAAAATTATAAGAAATCATTTAAAGCACGTAAACTCATAAATGAAATAATGTGGACAAAATACCGCTAATATAAATATAACTGACGTGAGAGACATGTAAAAAATATATTTTTATAATTTTTGAAAATAACGAAAGAATAGAGCAATATGGCTCTATTCTTTATATCTTACGGAGTATATTTATCACTTTCCCTACCGAAAGTTTAAAGAAACTAGTAGTGCTACAGAATGGTACAGACTTTCTCATACTACTTAATTTTGTAATCTCTTTGGTCTGCAGCTAATTTTACGTCAACGTATATGGGAAAGTAAAAACGAAATATTTAATAACATTTTTGTTACATTTTTTATTTTTTTCATTTAAAAAAATATATAATATAAATTTAATAAATAATAATTATAATAATAAAACGAAATGAGATATATTATTCAAATTCTAACCTACGTAGCTTCTAACTGCATAGCAACACCATTTTACGTTCAGGAAGCAAAGCAATAAATTGGGGGGGGGCTTATGTTTATCGTCAAATTACACAAAAAATCATCTTACTTGAAGATCTGTTTTTGATTAATACATTTCATTTAAAAAATGTAGATTCATAATTGTATTTTTAGAAAGATGCTGAACAAATTTTAATTATTTCAATTTACGAAAAATCAGGGTTTTCAACCAACATGAAACTTGCAGCATTTTCCTACATATCCTTCAGTCTATCCAACAAAAAAAGTCTTTCAAAAATGATGGAGCCAGTTTAAAAAAAAACTGAAAATGTCCCAGGGGCTTCATATAAACTACCCTCCAAAATTAAAATATCTGTTTCAAATTCAAGAGGCCGCGACATCACTCAGATCGATTGAGGAACATCAGTTTTGGAGAAAATCTTCGGAAGGGTTTAGCCGCTAGCGGTTTTCACAGACAAGACACGGATGGTCAGACTGACAGACGCACAGTCGATTTGCAATTGATTTTTCGGTATCACAGGCCCGCAAAACATGGTTTCTGGATAAACCACGTATTAATTTTTTTGTAAATTTATCATCTGTATTTATTCCTTTTTTCGTTGCCAAAGCGCTGTAATAAGACTTTTTTCTGCAGAAAATTCCTCGTTTATTCGCTCAGTTACATAACTTTCTCTCTACTGCGGTAGCAGTAGACAAATCAAAATTGTGAATTACTTAATTTTAATGAACCATTTTAAATAATAAATAAGTCATCAAAATTATTTTACCAATATAAAAAACAATTTACACCATAAAAGAATTTAAAGAATTGTAAACGAAAAATTGGTATGTAAAATAACTACAATGTAAGAGTTTGAAATATATTGATATAAATACTCACTGTTGTTTCCTTCCTTGATCGTAGTAGTATCGTGTTTGTACAAAGTGCAGCAAATTTCGTTTAAAAACTCTGATGACTTTTACTCTTTTCGAGTTATATTGCTGAATCACCAGCCCTCCTACCTTATTAAATTGATTATAAGTCTTTATATAGACTAGTTGTGCTATAACAACACATTTTTCCTCGTATTATTACAAACTTTTACAATTTTCAAAAATTCAGAGAGGGTTCAACGAAAATATGACCTGAATCTTTGACTTTGTCCTTAAAAAAATATTATAGTCGTTTTTGAAAAAAATATTTTTTGAAACTTAATGAAATTGAAGCAAAAACTTTTCGGAAACTACTATTTTTTCAAAAAATTGTATTTGACCAATTTTTTTATTCAACCAATAATTTATTTATTACGAATTATATACGAATTATTTACAATCTATTTCAAATTTGAAATAATAAGCAAATAATAAAACAAATGAATAACAATAGCAAATAAAATAAAAAATAAAAACAAAATAAAATTAGGGAAAATAAATGAAATTGTAACGTGGTTTGTTAATTGACAAATGCACATTATTGTATTTTATAAGACTATAAAGTGACAAT
Source organism: Gryllus bimaculatus (assembly GCA_017312745.1). NCBI lineage: Eukaryota > Metazoa > Arthropoda > Insecta > Orthoptera > Gryllidae > Gryllus > Gryllus bimaculatus. The sequence continues at coordinate 10,879,867 of BOPP01000014.1, read as the reverse complement.
AACAAATGTACATTTTTTCTTTATGTTCATAATTCGCATATGAAAGAGACCTGGCAGTCAAGTCCTTGAATTAACTTCCCCAGCGCACCTTCATATGAGAATATCTGTGCCGGCAAGATATCAATAACGGAAAGGGGGTTATCGTCTTGCCCCCTGAGACCGCAGTGCTAAGGATGCATCGCGAATCTTAGTCCAACGACCGCTCAAGATACACCGCTCGCGTACAACCCATCGCTTCTTTTTACTTTGTATACGTACGTATATACGGAGTTATATATGTAGTATAAAGAAAGTTATGTAATGCTGCGCGAGAAAAAGGCAGATTTTCGGCAGAAAAATATTCATTGCTGGGTCCTAATAACGAAAAATGAATAAATCCAGTTGCTAAATTAAGAAATATATCCTCTAACACGTAGTGTAACCAGAATCCTTGTTCTGTGGATCTCTGATACCGAAAAATCAATTGACGCCAAAACGTCCGTCCGTCTTTGAAGGGCCTAGCGTCTACACCATACGTAGGATTGAAGAATCGATCTGGCTCGGGTCAGAGAATGGAGATATTTAAAAACATTATTTAAAATTCGGGGTACTTTATATAAAGCCCCCCGGACATTTTAAAAATTTCTCAAAAACAGATCCAATTTTTTTCTTTAAATTTCTTGTAAGAACAGAGTAAAATACACTTATAAAGATGGAGCAGGTCTAATTTTCACGGTTAACTCTGCATTTTCGAATATTTCAAAAGTTTGAATTTCCGACCTTTTCCTACAACTACAAAATTAAAGATAAGAGATTTTGCCTTCCAATAAAATTTGCTTGCACTTAATCAACTCTTTCAAAACGGTCATTTAAATTTTTAAAAATAGTTTAGTAGTTTTCGAGCAATTTTAAAAATTACAAAAACAAAGCTTTCTGAAAAATGGCTCCAAATTTTTTCTTTAAACGTTTGGTAGGGATATAGCTAAATGCACTCTATAAGATGACATAAACGCCAAATAGCTTTATTCTTTTGGTTTCTCAAAAATTATAAAAATGTAATTTATTGACTTGTCTCTCACGTCGTTAATATTTACATTGGCGGCAATTGAATTACATGACTATATTTTTGAGCATATCTGCCTTAAATAAAGGCAGATTAAGTTGCACGAAAACTCAACAGTTTTCTGTGAAAATTAGCTCAAAATTCCGCATTTTCAAGAACGCTCAAACGCCATTTTCTCAATAATGGCTCCAATATTTTTCTTCAAACTTTTCCAACAGATAATTGTACTGTTTAATAATGACAAAAAGTTCATTTTCCTGTATTATTTAGTTGTTTTTTTTTAAATTACACAAATTTAATTTTTTTAAATATCTCTCCCTTTTAGGCACATTTCCAGCAATTTTGTACACACTATTGTATTTGTGACTAGATGCGCTTGAAATGACTTCATATGATTTTTTTTCGAAAACTCAATAGTTTTCTGTTCTCAGTAGTTCTTCAAATTTCACATTCACAGTAACGCTTAGCACTGTTGTCTTAAAAAAGGCTCCAAATTATTCAATGAAAAGTTTCATATAGTACGAGGATTATATCTTATTTAATATTTTTGAAGTAATAATTCGATTCTACTATTAGGGAACCTACAAATTAAGAAAGTTTTTAAAAATGGATTTTGGGCGGCGATAGATGGCAGCTGAAAAGAGAATGTGGTGAATATCTAGCCGAGACCAAAGGAAATAGAAAACTAATACGAGAAAGTCTGTCCCATTTTGTAGCATCATTAGTTTTTCTTTAAACTTATGGTAGAGATATTGCTAAATGTACTAAGATGACATAAGCGCCATATTGTTCTATTCTTTTGTTTTATCAAAAATTATACAAAAATGTAATTTTTTTGACTTGCCTCTCACGTCATAAATATTAACATTAGCCGTAATTTGTTTTGATATTATTGTGCTGATATGCATATGCGATTTAAATAATGTCGTATAGATGTTCTTGGAAACTCAAAATATCTCTGAAACGGTACAGATTGCTTTCAGAAAAGTTTCTCTCGAAGGGACATATTAAAACAGACTGAAAAGCACACCACCAGTGGCTGGATTCTGTAGTCAGCGGCTAAATCAAAATATTTACGGAGTGAGAGAAATTTAGTCGTAGTCAATATTCGATGGTTAAAGAATCGATCATAGCGATGTTTTGTTTTTTAATTCAATTTGTTAATGTTTAAAGTTATGATTAAACAAAACTGTCTAACGAATTCCCTCAATTTTTTGGCAGATTCGGCCTCGTATTTAAGCGAACGTATAAAGGGCGACTCCCTACTGAAGATCGTTTATAGGTATCCTCTCGAGAAAATGAAGTCGCACCCCGAGCGAACTTCGCTAGAAGTTGGTATATGTGACCTCAATTGCTTGAGTGTATCCCCGTGGGGGCGTCCTGCAGAAGTCGGTCGCCTCTCGGCAGCGGTGATCGATCGGGAATCAGAAGCCATCGTCTGTGACGTCGACTGCGGCGGCCTTATGATAGCGTGCTGGAGAAACGCGGTGCGAGCGAGACAGCTCAAAATCTCCTGCCCTCGGAACAAAAACCCCGGTCAATACTCGAACACACTCCGGATTGCACGTTCCGAGAATTCTGGTTCAATATAAATGTGCATATTTAGGTCGACCATACAAGATTTTGTAGGTAACATAGACAAGAGTATCATTCGTTTGGGAAATGAATAACGATATAGTAAAATTTGAAGCATTTCACCTATCAAGAAGATTAATTTTCAATAGCAAAGAACGCTTATTGGTGTTATTTAATATCCCTCTGCAGGTTCCTTACGTGTGCGTCTCTCACTCACTCACTCTCTCTCTCTCACTCACTCTCTCTCTCCCTCTCTCTCCCTCTCTCTACCTCTCTCTTCCCTCTGTCTCTTTTTTATTAACATTTTCTCTCATTTTCGAATTACTTCATGTTTATATTCAGGAGTACCTTATTGAGATGCGAAAATTATCATTATGAGTAGGACAAAATGGTGAACCTATAAGAATATTTTAGAAAAAACTAGTGATGTCGAAATTTTGATGAAAATACACGTTTTGGGGGTTCCCAATACCGTAATAGGCTTTTTTAATTTGTTTGTCTGCCTGCCTGTCCGTTCGAAAACGAAGCTAAACTATGCGTAGTATATATGAGATTTTCTCAAAAACACTGAAACATTTTCTTTACTTTTTCTGTAAGCGCGGAGCAAATTACTTTAAATCATAATAATTGTGCCATTTTAGTTCAAAAATTGTTTTGGAGAATTACACAATGTACTTTGTAAAACGTTTCACTAATTATTTATTATTCGCTTACTTATTTTGTACTAGCAATGTTTGACTATTCAAAATAATATTTTCTCATTATGAAAATCAGGGGATCTCAGACTGTGTGGTACTGTAGTTTCTCCGGAGATATATGGAATGCTTGTAGGAAGTAGGCAAACCACTCTGATGGAAAGATTTGACGAAGAAAAAATGAACTATTTAACCCATGGGCAATGATATTTGGAATAACTTTGAATAGGAAATTGAAATTCTAGAGTTTGCTTCAACTTTCTTTCTAACACTTTACTATGTAAATTAAATGCGGTGGGAAGAAGCTAGGTACCAATTATTAAAAATACATTAATAATTTAGTTATGTAATAATATTGAAATTTGTCATTCAGGGAATTTTTCGTCGGTTACATTAAACATCCAATTACGTGTAATCTTCGAAAATTTGTAAATTTGGAAAATTTGTAATGGAGGGATATGAAATCTGCGAAGCTTATTAGTAGAACTTTGAGAGGAAACGTTGAGAAACACTAGCCGGAGATATGGCTCGTTTGATGCGCTAGAAACCTAGTCAGGATTTGTTCGAGGCGCCACTCTGCTGCACACCCACACTCCGAGAGGGGCCGGCGCGTCGCCGACGACGCTTCCCGGGTCTGAGACCGCGAGGCAGCATCGATCCCGGGTCCTGCTTGCAAGCCGCCGCCGCGCGCGCGCGCACGTGCACTGCGCCGCCACCCCCGCTCGACGTCCCCGCCCCCGCCCCGCTCCCCCGCGCTGCGCCGGCCGCGCCGGGCCGCGCTCCCCGCCCCGCAGCGGCGGCGGGGGCTCGTACGCCTAGGGGCTGCGCGGCGCCGGCCGATCGATGCTTTCGCCGGCCTTGACACACAGCGTGACCGCGTCGCGCCCAAGGGCTGATCCGCTCTGGACCGCCGCCGTCAAGCTTCGGATGCCGCAGCGGTCCCCTCGCGGTCCCCTTCGCGGTCCCTTTCGCGGTTCCCTTCGCGTCTCCTTCGCCGGTCTCCTTCGCGTCCCCTTCGCGGTCCCCTTCCGCGTCCCTTCGCCGGTCCCTCCGGTCCCCTTCGCGGTCTCCTTCGCGGTCCCGTCGCGTCTCCTTGCGGTCGTCCTTCGCCGCGGTCCCTCTTCGCGGTCTCCCTTCGCGGTCCTTCGCGCCGGTCCCTTCGCGGCTCCCTTCGCGGTCTCCTTCGCGGTCCCCTTCCGCCTCGGGTCCCCTTCGCGGTCCCTTCGCGGTCTCCTTCGCGGTCCCTCGCGGTCCCCTTCGCGGTCCCTTCGCCCCGTCTTCGCGGTCCCCTTCTCAGCCGGTCTCCTACGCGGTCCCCTTCGCGGTCCCCTTCGCGGTCCCCTTCGCGCGTCTCCTTCGCGGTCCCCTTCGCGGTCTCCTTCGCGGTCGCGTCCCTTCGCGGTCTCTTCGCCGGTCCCCTTCGCGTCTCCTTCGCGTCTCCTTCGCGGTCCCCTTGCGGTCCTCCGGTCTCCTTTCGCGGTCTCCCTTCGGCTCGCGTCCCTCCGCGTCGCCTTCGCGTCCCCTTCGCGGTCCCCTTCGCGTCCCCGGCGGCTCCTTCGCGGTCCCTCCGCGGTCCCCCGTCGCGGGTCCCCTTCGCGGTGCCCTTCGCGGTCCCCTTCGCGGTCTCCTTCGCGGTCTCCTTCGCGGTCCCCTTCGCGGTCTCCTTCGCGGTCTCCTTCGCGGTCCCCTCCTGGCAATCGTGAAACCTGAATGCTGCTTTCCGAGACGATAGACGTTAAAGGGTAGTAGGGTTACTTGTAGGTAAAGTATACTAGGGTACAGTATCCGTAGGGGAAGGTGACGGGTATCCGTAGGGATGAAAAAAGAGTCTGTACTGGTTTCACGCATCAAGAATTAGCAAGGTAGCAAAACGTTTATGTCAAGAGTCCTGTTTCTAAAAGCCCATTCCTAACACTTTAAAAATGTCGTCTCGTGTGTTTCTTGTCTTCGTTTCATGTAGTTATCAATGAACTACTCACGTGAACAAATCACGTGTCATTAAGACCTTGCCGTGGTCAACTTAAAAGGCATCATGAAAAAAGAAAACTCTAATCTACCATATCTTTATAACAATTTACGGCTGTAATTACGGCTGTACCTATCCGAACCTCGGTGGTTGCAAGATTGTCCATTTCCGCCGAGTTGAACGAAGGCGTCGTGTGGATGAGATGTGTAGTGTACCTATTTTCCGATGTTTGTGGATTCATTCCACATGCATGTCGAAGCAGCGTCAATAAGAGACACGTCCGCGCATTGTTACTTCAACTTTCGTCTTCCTGTTCGTACACTCAACTGCACCGTTGTCCACTAGAACCCGCTCCCTTGCTCGGGAGTGGAGATCTCTGAGAATCCTGCGCGAACGTGGATATCCCTGGCACCGACGCTTTAGCAACACGGATATAGGGAAGAGGCAAGGAACAAATTTGGCTGAAAACGAATTTCAATTGCTTTATTGAATAAACAGAAGAAGTCGAAAACGATGCGAATGCACGCGTGAGCTCTGCACCAGAGCGAACTGTGACGTCATACCCTCCAGGCCGCGAGCGAGCGAGCCAGCCAGCGCGACTATCGATCAGTGCAGGCGGTGTATAGGGCGGAGACGGCGGCGGTGGTGGCGGCGGCGGCACTTTTCACAAATGTCAAGGGTCACGGGGCGAAGGCCCCGGTGCGGCTGCCGCGGCAGCGATGAGCGCTGCCCGTAGCCCAGGCTTCCGCGTCCCGGGAAGCGAAGCTTTGGCCTTCGTCTCGTGCCCCGATCTCAGAGCTAGCAGCTGCTAATTAGAATATCGCTCAGATTTTTTACCTTTTCATAAGGTGAAACACATCAATACCGAGAAATGCTGATGGCTGATTCAGTAATTTTTAAACGAATTGTTATGTTATAAACAGTTGATCGTCTCTAGCAGAATTACTTTAATGCTTATTGAGTAGTGACACGACCAATTGGAAACGGATCGGTAATCAGTAGTCGATCCCCTGACAGTTGTGGTTAGAAAAGGTAGTTCAACCTAATGAGAAAGCACTTTCAAACCTAGTCCTAACTCACCCTTGGTCCAACTTCATTCCTTGATCATGTAGTCAGCTATGATGTCGCCCGACGTTTATTGTCTTTATGTAAAAAAATGTATGCAAATGTGATTGCTTATATTTACATTTAGCATTATGATTTTAAACACACTTTTCTAATTATTAATCTTTTGTTATTTTTATCATGGTGGTGTTAATCGTGACAGTGGGGATACAGGTAGTGGAATGATGTGTATGTTCTTCAATTTCTTTGTGCCACATGCTACCTGTTCACAATTTAAGAGAGAAAGTAGCAATAAACTAAAGAATATGTTTACAAATAATATGTTCAACCAAGTAATTTTAAACATTGCAGCAATTATTGCATGGAAAGCAAGAGGGGTACGTCCAAAATCGTTATGGCAAAGAATAACACCAGGCGACAAATTTAACTTGTATGTATGGTTCCTTTTACTCTTAAATAAACATAATTCTATGGTATAATATACCTGATTTGTCGTTGCAGTGAGGACATTAATATCTTACTCTGCTTCTCCTACTTATGTTTTACCCAAAAATTGTTTCCGACGTTTAACAAGAGTTCTCCACACTCTTGAGAGCTTGAAAGCACACACAGAAAAGGAATGATAGAATTGCTAAGGAGCCAAAATTACTTTTTATGACCATACTTTTTATTAAATGTCGGACAGGCTTTTAACTTTTTTCGAGAAACAAAGACTTTTACTATATATTAAAATGTGCTAAAGACATTTTAATGAACAACTACTAGTAGTTTAGCATGGCACCTCCTGTGGATATTTTCATGTTAAAAATGTGTATATGTAGGTTCATAATATAAACAATTTTAAATTACATATAAGGGCTCGGTTGATCCATCTTATGGCATCAAAGTTAAATGGAAAAGGATCGATTGTAATTGTTAAAAATTGTTATGCTTAATTATAAAACTAGGCCCAATTATCGTTAATTCGATTAATCAAGTCTCAATAATTCATGTTATGCCAGAAAGACAGTTTATTAATTCTTAGGTTTTCACCAATGTATTGTGCATTATGTAATGGTGCTTTGAAACCACTAAAATACGAGTTCTTTTAGAATGTTTCCAGAATATTCTAGAAGCATCCGGCTACAAATAGTACTAATCGATACGTCTTGTCAAGCGGACTCGAATGATCCATTGATTTCCTGTAAGCCTTTCAAAACGTGTTTTAGTTACTTAAACTCCTTCAAACACGTTTCTTAAAGAAATATCCTCGTTAATGTTCAATAAATGCGGAAGAAGTGGTCAGTTCTCCTCCAGGAGGTCGAGTCGCGTCGAACTACACCTCATTTGTCTCGACGGCACTTGCCATCTGGCCGTGAGCGACGAACGGGCGGGCGCAGGTTATTCGCCTAAAGATTCTAAACGACAATGCACCATGCATGTGTTCTCTAGCTCCATATATCATACTGCTTAGTAACGTTATAGAGACAATCGGAAACTTACCGCACATATGAGGTAGCTTACTGATCTCTCATATCAGTAAGAACTACTAATATTTAACGCCAGTAAGGGATATTGTTCCAAATAACCCAGACCAGTAGCTTTTTCATTTAAATACAGTTTTTTGTTATTTTCAGAAGAATAATCAGCAAATGTTAAAAACAATGACTTAAAAGTAAAAATATTTTTGCAGATTCAAGTTTTTTCGCGAAGTCCCCATCAGTATCGTAACCAGGGAGGGGTACCGGGAATCCCCTCCTAAACTTGCGGAAAATCCGTATAATATTGCATTTTTTAGGGAACAAAATTTAAAGCAGTAATTTGTGAATCCATACACACATTGCGCTTGAAATTGTGTTTCCTTAGTGCCATTCAATATCTGTTTAATACATTTCTTCGGATATAGGTATAAAAGATAGGAGGGCTTTATCACATGACTCGAGCAGATAAGAAGATTTTGAGCTCTGAATGTGGTACATGCGTCAGAAGTAAATTTTGTCAGAGCAATTTTAGTTAAGTTTCAGATTAATGTAGGTGGCGAAGACATATTTGTATCAAAAGGGCAAATAACAATAAAATTGTCACTTTAGAGTAACTGATACGGAAGATTTAGAGTATGGAAGCTGGGACAATGAATTAATGTTACGCCTATACCCCTACCTCCAGTCCCTACTGCGCACACATCTCCCGGTCTATTAGACTTACTAGGGAAGCAAATACATTTTAAATGAAATGTGAAAGCCTTCCGATTTTCTTAACTACAGTTCATAAACGTAAAGGCTACGCTATTGTCCGTGATTACCTTATTATATTACTGTCATTTATAAAACTTTTTAAATAATTGTTGCACTGGCCGGAATCCCCTATGTTTATATTACTGATATTTGCATATGGGTATCAAAATGTGTGAAATATATTTGATTTTTGATTAAAACATTTCCTTATGTACATCAAATTTGTTCTAATCCAAACATTTCTATGATACATTTTTTTCAACGCACACTAAGTGTTTGACAAGCTCAAAATTAACAGCGAAGACAAGATGCAATTTAAACGCGGTGCAGTGTTGCGGGTTGCGGCGAAATCTCGCAATGCTTACGACGAGCTCGAATGACGAATGGTTGGAAATGACACGACTAACGCCTATTTATTACTAGCATCCCAACAACGCACGTTCAAGTTCAATTTTCTGTGAATTATCAATATTAACGTTGTCGCCAAATGTGTGAAATTTTACAACGTATATTAATTTCTAGTGTTTTTTAACAGTAAACAATGCGCTCTATGAACGTTTCCGGCTCTTGAATGAAACCTCTCAATTTATTGTTGTAAAATATCAATATATAACATAATTTTTGTATCAAATGAAATAAGCATTGCGTCTAGAGTAAATTTCAAAACCTGAAGAATTTTTGTTTTTGAAATATACGAAATTTTTTAAAGATTACAACGGTTTTCCAGGTAAAGATAGTGTTACATTTCTTTATTTTCCAAAGTATAAACAGTAAGACAAACTTTCTAACGTATAGATAACTACAGCCAATTAATTCGGAGAAGAGTTAAAAAGTCTTTGAATCTTCGTCAATAATATTGCTTGGTTTAATCCGCAATTCATGGTTAGTGAACCATGGTTGGTGGACCATCAACCTTTCTCCCCACGTTTTGTTTTACTTGATGTAGATGTATTCACTGTACGTTCCTAGTTCCGCGCAGAAAGCATACACTGGTGGCAGTGCAGTGTAGCGTGTGGGAATGTTCCGCTCAGTGTGCTCACTGGATGAGTCATTCTAATTTTACATGACAAGGACACTTTACAATGTGGTTGGAAACATCCGTGGTGATGTCAATTGCTTCCGACGGCTAATGTTGTTAGAAACATTTATTTAGGGGAATAAAAGCGTAACTGTTTTTTCATCACTTACGATCATTTTTTGAACGTTTCGTATTTCCCTTTTATTATGAAAATGTATTTAATTGAGAGTAAGGAGTTGACAGGAAGAAAGATAAGTGAAAATGTCACAATGCGTTCTTCTCAAAGTACGGAATTTGTTTATTTATCTTTGAAAGTAATAATGTTTATTTTCTAATTGATATTTTTCATTAACCTTTTTTAGTATACTTGAAAATTATCGATATTCTGATTCAAGGCTTAAAAGAGCTATGTATTTTTATAAAAGGTATAATTTCTTAATATATGTCATTTAATTCAGGTGTCTCAAAATAAACATTAGAAGTTTTTAAACTCAAGGAGGGGGTTAAAGGTGATACCTTTTTGCTAATGAAAATGCGATGAGAAATGTCTTATAAATAGATCTCTGAATTTTAGGAACAATAAAATTATGATTTAGGTACTCAATATATATAACAAAATTATGAAATTAGTCACTTTCAAGCATGCAAAGTGATGTTTTAGGCACTTAAAATACACTACAAAATGATTAAATGAGGCATTTAGAAATCATTAGACACGAAAAGTTTCGTTTCTGACTGGATGTCAGAAACCGTTCGCGAAACGATTAATTTAGGCACTTATATTTTTCAGAAAAATCTAATAATTTTAATTTTATGAGAGTGATTACAATAATATTATTTTATTCACTTACATAATTAAAGAGCACAATATATAAAGATTCGATTGGAACCCTCCCTCCCTACACACACACGGAGAAGAAAAATCAAAATAACCCATTTTACTTTCTTAAGATTCAAGATCATCATCGTCATCATCAGCAGCAGCAGCAGCAACAAGGTTTGGGCCTAGTGGCCCGTTCCGCTCTCAAGAGTCTCTTTCCATCTTGTGTGGGGTCTGCCTCTGGGTCGTTTCCCCTTTGGTTGTATTCGAGGACAGTCTGGGAGCCGTTCTTGTGGCATTCTGGGTTAGTGTTCGAGCCAATTCTTCCTTGTTGAGTCGATCGTCTCCAGTATGCTGGAGATCTGCTAGATCACCTCTTGATGTCTTCATTTCTCTTAATGATCTAGTAGTGTATATCCCGCTTAGGGTCTCAGGAAATCTTCATTCTCTGCCGTTTCGATCTTTCTTCTGTCTGACCTTTTTGCTGGTCCAATTTGTCGCATCCATACAGTTAGCATTGGACCGCCATAGTTTTTGTAAAATTTTAGTTTGTGTCTTGTCCTGGTTCTTTTGTCTTAGTGCTCTGCGTATAGTTACCGCGCACAATTTCTGCGAATTTTTTGATCTTTTATGTTATATCTTTTTTGGTCGCAGTATGAGATGTTAAATCCTAAATAATTAAAGTTGTTTATTGTTCAATACTTTTCCGTTTATCACCACTTTACATCTGAAATGGTTTTCCCCGTGGGGGGGAATGCCATTGTTTTCGTTTTAGAGGTTGATATCTTTCAAGTTATAATTTTTCCCTGTTAACTCGAGGTAATGGGCAGCTCTCTGTAGGTTCAAGATGTGGGTTCATTTTGTAAGAATTGTCTTTCCGACAGTAGACTTTTGCCTGAATTATGTTTCATCGCCTGGATTGAATAGACGACGCTCCGCGGTGATAAGCATCAACCTGTCAACAGCATAGCCGCAAAGGAAATGAATGCAATTGCCTAGGAGTGCGTGCTGATCGCAGACGAGCGTGAAACATCCTCTTTATATTGACTTGTAAAGAGTTCCTTATGTCCGGTGTGTTGGGTGAGAGATTTCGGTGCATAGTCGATTGCGTTTCGAGAAATTTCACGTTTCGGAAAATTATTTTCGTTTTGGTATAACAAATTCCTAAAAATTAGTAATGAAATATGATAGTTCTTCAAAATTACTAGTAGTAGGCAATTTTAGACAAAAATCAAAATAGGTATCAATCGCCTCTTTAGGACATTTTAGGGACTATTAGATGCTCTCCTTAGGCCTATTTCTTCGTGATTCGTAAACGTTTGCAATTATTTTCCACAACCTCCTAAAGGAAGTAAATAGGCATTGGTTCTAAAATCCGAGGTCTACTGATAAAGAAGTTACACATGTGAAATTTTCCTCGATTGGTATTGTATTTCGCACATCTTCTCATTATCTTCGGTGTTTGGCACTGATCTATTTTAGCACTGATCATGGCACTGAGCGCGTCACATAAGCATTGACAACCTCAATGGACTTATTGCTGCCGCAGTCTTTTGCAAAGGAGATGGTGTATGCTCATAATCGCTATGTAGTAAGCTCAATGTACACGTCATAAATGCGGCACCAGTGAAATTATTTGAGTTTTAGTATACTTTAATTTCAGCAATAAATTTGAGGTATTTTTCTTTCGCTTCAATGATTTTCCAAATGTGTCCAACTTTCTTATTTTTTCATGTTTCCTGTGAACCACAAAAGAAAATGACGGAACCGGAGTAAAATCCACGCCGAACCATGGCGCTGCCAGCTGTTGACTGTAAATTTGAAGACTGGGTTGCGCACATCAAACTCTTCGCCCGTTCAGTGTCTTCCCGAGCACTCACAACTTATCAAGTGCTGAAGAAATCGTATGACTGGACTAATGGATGCCGCAAGTTGTCAATAGTTATCAATCCCTTCATGGTATGCGTAGCAATTGAAACAATAACTGAGAGGGGTATTTTTGAAAATCAAACACGTAGTTAATTAAATGATAGTTTATACCATACTTGTACAAAAATAGTTATTATTTATCGTCGAAGAAGTGTTATTGAATGGTTAATTTACTATAAAATATGTATGAAATAGATGGACGGGTGGATGGATGTGTGTGTGTGTGTGTGTGTGTGTGTATGTAGAGGCAAGAATGAAGAAATCTTGGGGGGGGGGCACTAGAGCGACTGCACCCGAATGTTCGTATTCCTTTTGGCGCCAGAGGAAAAACACACGAGATTGCGATTTAAAGTGTTTCTTCAAAATATGATCGTTTTTTACAAACGTTTTTTGAAATGCATTATGCAATACGAGTACGTCTGGGCATAGTGGCACGGAAGGGTACGAGCGGGGAGGGGGATGCTAGAACTTGGGGGGGGGGGTATGGGACGGGACGGGATGGAACGAGCCGGGACGGGATGGGACGAATCGGGACTGGTCGCGATGGGCAGGTACAGAATGGAGTGGCATGGAGCGGCGATGTAAACAATAATTTTTAATTTTTATGCTATATATAGGAGTCAGAACTTTTCTTGCCTAATAGATGATTGTGATAAATAAATAATATATGTACTATGTACAAACTATGTACAATTTTTGTAATAATGCTTTTGACAAACGGGACAAGTACAATCGAAAAAGGGATAAATTTTTAAAAGAAAATCCAGCTTGGTTGAACGAAAGACTTATTTTGCCATCTGAAATTCCTACCCTAAAAGGTCTTGGAGATTCTTCAAACATAGGACTACAATCACGTGCGACAAACATGCACTACAATTACGGGTCTAACGTCCCACGTAGTTAACGCGCGCGGAATTGATAAATACTCATCCATTCACTTAATGCTCATTAATCAGACTTTCTCCTGGAAGAACGACGAGCTAGTTGAGAACACTGAAAGCCTTGCGTGACGGCGCATGGAGACCACGGAACGCGGTCGGGAAAAACGCACTAAAAGTAATAGAGTTTGCGTGCGCAAGATATTAGATTGAACGGGATTTTCCCTGGGCGACGATAAAGTCAATGGCAACCAGCAAGCAATTAACGGTCGCTCTAAACGATATGAAGTGATTGCTTAACTCTCATTACATCTACTCGGGCACTCTCATCCAAATTAACATTTGCTTTGCTTTTTCAAAACATCTTTTAAAGAAAATAAATGTACGTAATCATACGATATCTCATATATAAAACTCTGCATGTGTTATTATTGAAATAATCCGAAACTTTATGGTATATATACATTATAATTACAACAAAATAGCGTACCCAGGGGCGAGGCGTGGACGTTTGGAATCGTTATCGTAAAATTTGTTTCTCTTTCCATAGTAATGGAAGAGGGATGAGGAAGGAGTCACAATAACTTACTGTTTTGGTTTTTAAACGACGCTTCTTTTTATATTATTTATCCATATTTTTTCATTAAATCATCTGACTTCCCTTAGGACAATATTCAAATTTCTTCAGAAATCTTTTTTACTGTGACCACACGTGTAATTTGAAATGTAAAGTTAGAAACGGATGGGGGAGGGGGAGATGACAAACATTCATTCAATTCAAAATAGTATATAAATTGAAATAATTATTTGCCAACTCCTGTGGGATTATTATAATTCATTATAAGTATTGCTCGTGTGCAAGAACTCGCGCCCCTTCCTCGCATAAAATTAGAAAAGGACCTATTGTGACATGTTAGTTGCTCCTACTCCAGAACTCCACACATTAAAAGAAAGGATCGTGATAAGTAACGCAACGCTCTATCCAGTCATCTGAGCCGAACGGTCGCCACCCACGAGTCGAGACGCTGGCCACTGAAGAGAAAAACTGTACGTTAAAAAAAATTAAAAAAGAGGCTCTGTGGGTCACACTACCGGAAGTTACGATTCCGACACTCTCATAAGAAACTAGGTATTGTCGAACTTTCTAATGTAGACGAATCAAAGAAAGATAGGCAATGCCACTCACTCGTCCATCGAACGTGTGATATTCACTTAAATTTAGATTCTAAATCATTTAAATTGATAAAAAAACATTTAGATTATTTCAATGTTAATAATGAGTGGCATTTGAAATATGTCACATTATCCTTGTATTGACATTCATCAACTTGTAAATATTTCTAAATACCTCTAAACATCCTACATTTCTAATATACAATCTCGAGTTGTTTTTTAGTGGCGATACATGAATGACAATTTCATCCTCTTACTCTCATATGAATTCCAAGTGTTCTCTTTCAATTGATAACACCATGCAACATGAGTTTTGATGATCGAATAAATTTCTGAATTCCTAAATTAGTTTTCGCGTGGATTTCAGTTGTTAATATTTTTTTCTATCACGTAGTTTTTTTTAAGTCAAAAAAACCCATGATTCATTTAAAAATTATTTTTCCAGAAAGGGAAAGTTTATTACAAGAGAAAGAGATTTTATTGTACTAAGAGGGAGTAGTTAGATACACTAGTTACACCCAGCTGCACATTAAAATGCTCATTATTAACAGGCTATTGGTTTGTGTGGATATATTTGTGCTGTAATATTTATTTTGTGCAGCCCATTTAAAAATGAGTTAATACAAGTGATTAAATGATTCAAACTAGTTCTCTCACATTCGTGGAAACTACATAATTGGTAAGCTAAGACAGGATATTAATGTTCGTGAAAATTACTATAGTGTATACATTCTTTTGGCCTAAGGCTTGGTAATCAAGACGAAAGCTGTACACCACACAAAGTATGCTGTTCATGTGTTGAAAGACTGAGATTGTGAGAAAATGGATGGAGAAATCAATGTCTTTTACAATTTCAATGGTTTCGAGGGAGCCAAAACTTCACGTTGTAGAAGTTATTATTTCTGCATGGTTCACATTGAAGGCATAACATTGTCCCCTAACGAACGGATCACGGACCGCCGCGATATTTCCTTGTCCTATCCTCATCCATTACTTACAGACATTCACATTAACATGAACTACACTGCCACACTTATCAGAAGACCATTCGGGAGCTTAGAGCTTGTCCCGACCGGGACGGCGCCCCTCTCGAGAAGGTCCATTAGTTGGGGAAACCCCAGCAAGCCGAAATGTAGGACGGCGCGAAACGTCGCCATCCCGCAGAGGAACGGTTCAAATCACCTTAGCTGTTGATTCGCCCGGAAACACTACTCAATCGAATCTAAGTTTTTGTTTCAGTTAAGCTAAGATGCCTAGCAAATTCCTTCACAATGAACTACAAGTATAATAAAGCCCTACTAAAATTAATAAAAACCTAGTAAAATACTCAAGAATCCGGACGCTCACAAAAACTAAATAAGTTTATACGAATTTCACTCACAAGATCATAAACAAGTTCATATTAGAGCAAATGGTGCGTTTTATGAAACACGGCCGGGAAAATCCGAGTTTTGCTGAAAGGCGCGATGACCAGGAAAACTTACCGCCTGCAAAAGAATACCAAAGGAAGCGGCCAGTAAAGTTTCCGACAGTGCTACGATCTCTCATTTCCATGCGAAAACAGCGATTCTTTTGCGTTCTTCTCGTTGATTTATGCGCATTTCTCAGATTTTTTAGTGATTCTTAAAATGTATGCAGATATTCACAAAATTGCAAATATGCTTTATGATATTATGAGAGATGACGGATGGTAATGAGTTTTCTCTCTGAATTTTCCAAATTCTGCGAATTTGAAATGCAATTTTGCTTTTTTTGTTTTTGTTTTCATCCAGAAGTGGAGAAGAGGAAGATTGCCTTTTCAACGATCTTTAACTCGTGACCTTATTAATAATCTGGTGACGAAAAAAATAACGTTATTACTATTCAATACTGTTTCCTCAATGACTGCGAAGCTCGAATATGATTCGAAATATAAAAAAGTTCAAACCAAGACACGGAATTTTGGTCATTATTATTATTTCTCTTCAAAGAAATTAATTTGAAATAGTGCCATGCAACTGTGTAATTTTCAATAAAAATCTTCATGTAAGACATTTCTCGCGAAAGAAATCATCGAGGATGTGGTGAACCGCCATTATACCGTATCATGAACAGTCGACTCCCTAGGCGAGCGATAGGCAACGATGCAAGCCTTTCGGCAGCGACATCTAAAAACGCTGCTGATTGTAAGCAAGGCGAAATGTATGTGTGTTTTCAAAATCTGTAAATATACATCAAGGCGCAGCTTGATGTACACAAGGAGTGTTCACAAAGTTTCGAGACTTTTTTCCAAGCACGCAAGGGCGCGCAGACAGTTTCCAGCGACTGGTGAAGTAGTGGAAGGTGTCAGTTGCCTCAGAGGCAACCCAGTTGCCTCTGAGACAGCCGTCGTGACCCTAGTGAGGGTGCATTGTACCAGAGCGGCAATAAATTAGAATAATTATTTAAAACTTTGTTAAATTTCTCATAGTTACAAGTTTAACATACAAAAAGTTTCATATTTCTCGCCTAGGAGCAGCCTAAACACAGGGTTGCCAGATCCGTACTGGGATAGTCCGCCATCAGAGGGATAAAAATCCGCCCAATTCCGCCGAATGTCTTGAGGGGTGAAAAAAGGGAACAGTGAAAAACGCGGACTCTGAAACTGAGGGCTGGTAATTTCAAAACGGAAAGATGTTTAAACTAAATACTTTTGTTCACAAAGTCTACCTACCATAATCCATCAATACTTGTAAAATTTTTAGAAAATCATGGACACGACTGCTTGCCTGATTAATTTAATAAAAAGATATCGACTACGATATCTTTGCAAAATTGCTGCACATTTGCAAATGTTCAAAACTAAAATGATTGTGCATGGGAGGAAATGCTTCAGAAACTATCATAATTGGTACAATTTTTAGGGAAAGATGGCTTCTTTGGATGATTTAAGAAAAAAGGCCAAAATACCTGCAAGAAACTATGGATTCCGCCCATCCGCGAAATGCTTTTCTTTTTCAGGCAGGTTGACGCTTTCTTACCACCCAACTGGCCGAATTCCACCCAACATCCTGTTTAAACTGTCCAGACGTTTTCTTGAAAATTCATATTTCGTATTCGATCTGGAGGATCTCAAAATTCTGCGAGTTTAAAGGATATCTCGATTTTTTGCTGTTCTTTACATAAGACACAACATTTTCTAAATTTTCTCAAAAATGGCATCAATTTTTTTATAAAATTTTGTCCTTGACTATTGAACTCCTAAAAGAATGGCGCGGATTGCATTTTCGTTGAAGCTTCTGATTTTTTGAGAATTGGCAAAGTTCGACATTTTTCGGCGACTTCCTACAACTACAGTACAGCAGATAAAATCTGGTTGAAAGACATCTTGAAATATTTTCAAGTCAATTTTCAGAAAATGTGACTATTTTTCACGAAATTTTGCGTAAAATGTAAGCATTTTTTAAACAATTATTTTCTCAAAGCGACTCCATTTTTTCTCTTACGTAACAGGTAAAAATTGGTGCTAGTTCCATTTTTGCAATCGGTGCACATTGCCAAATCAAACTCAGATTTTTCGAAAATTGCAAAAAATTACTACTGCAAAAAAGTACAGAGTTGATGGTAGAGACTTTTGTCTCAAATTAAATGAGTTCTAAAAACTAGATCTTTAAGTAAGGTCATATACATTTAAAAAAAAAACAACGAAAACGAGTAGTTTTCATGTACTTTCTGATTGAAGTTACACCAATTTATAAAAAGTAATTCTCAAAAATCGCCCCGTTTTTTCTTTATTTTTTCTAAGATCGCGTAAAGAACGCTTAAATATGATGCCACTCTAATTTTCATTGAACTTTCTGAATTTTCGAATTAAAAAGCAATTGTTGCGTCTTCGTCGACGCAACGCGCCCCTGAACGCTGGTCGGGCGTTTAGCGGCTAGCACAGAGTAATCCTCCGTTATTCATTTTGTCAAGACTCGTCACGTCGCAGTCAGTTTCTTCTGGCAGAGGCTCAGAGTGATTAAATCTGGGGTTCCCAGACGTCACCCAACCAGGAACCCGCGAAGACTCAAATTCGCTTAACCGCCGTGACTACAGAGCGCAGTAAGGAATTCGGCTAAGGACGCCGAGAATTGCTAACGTTCGAAATTTGCAACAAAATATGAACTATTTCAGCACCACTAATCTTACCAAAGTTATGTTTTACTGCTTAAA
Source organism: Gryllus bimaculatus (assembly GCA_017312745.1). Taxonomy (NCBI): domain Eukaryota; kingdom Metazoa; phylum Arthropoda; class Insecta; order Orthoptera; family Gryllidae; genus Gryllus; species Gryllus bimaculatus. The sequence continues at coordinate 10,861,320 of BOPP01000014.1, read as the reverse complement.
GCAGTGATAGTAGCAATGGCGAACGAGTGCGCAAAAACTTTTGAAAGCGTTTTCACCTTTGATTTTTAATTATAACAGTATATTTAAAAATGCAGGGTGACACCAAATCTGGTCGGGCTTAGCTTGAGACATTAAAAATGGCGGCAAATATAATTTTGACACAGAAATGTCCTTACACACTTTTTGATATCTCGTACCGTTTCTGAGTTAGGGTGTACTATTTTAATGTGTGGAGTAAAAAGTTGCTCTGAAGGCATAAACATGATCATTTGAACCAAATTTTAGAAAAGAATCGGCGATTCCATCTCAGATTTTGGTATGCTGAGTCCCACGTATCCCAAAAGATTTTCTTTACTGTTGTAGCTTTATAGGTGAAATTATTTTTGAGATGTAGCGGTTTCACACTTTTTTACACACATCGTTCATTCAACATTCAGACATCGGAATAAGTTTGATGAAATGCTAAGCATTGCAACTGAGATTGCTAATTCGTGCGATGTAGATGCAGATTTCCCCGCACATACACGCAGAAGAAAAAAAAAACTATGTTCGATTATAAACTTGACGATGACAATACAAATGATCCAATAGACAAATTCCATATACCGTACGAACTGTATTTACGTATAGATGACTATTATTGATGCAGGAAATACTATTATTTATGTAGGAAAGGTTTCAATTGAAATTTTTAAATGATTTCAACAAATTAGCATAAATTAGTAAATTAAACATATTAAAAATAATATATGCATCTGTAATTTAAACTGACAAATAAAAGTGATACAGATAGACCAAACGATATAAACGCAATAGAACTTGCAGATGAACTAAATATAAACACGATAACTCTCAAATCAAAATCAACACCAATTAAAATATTAGAACTCATACATCAAAATAAATTAACCGGGCCATTCCCTAATCTAACCTGATATTACACATTTTATTAACTTAGGTACAATAGCCTCTAGAGAAAGATAATTTTCGCAAATAAAATGTATTAGTCTAAACACTTCCTACGATCGACCATGTCTCAAGAAATATTGATAGCATATCTGGCAATGATATCAATTGAAAGTGAAATTTGCAACAATATATATTTAGAGAGAATCACAAACAAATTTGCAAGTTTGAAAGTTCGAAAAGAGCCTTATTTTATATTACACATAGATATTATTTATTATTTAATTTCACTTCAGTAAATACTATTTCAAACAACAAAACTTTTTTATTCTTAAAGTATATGACAAAAGTATTCTTTGGAAACCGGCAATACGAACATGCGCCAGGCCGGCAAACCAGTGCGCATCGGGCCTCTGCGAGACGCTGGAGTGCTAGTGGTGGGAGTGCATGTCAGTGACCCCCGGCGATGTTTCTGAGAGTCGAAAATGCAGCTTCATTTGGAGCAGCGTTATATAACGTTCTGTGTGACACTGCACAAAACCGGTAAAGAGACTTTTGACACGATTCACAAGGCGTAAAAAGAAGAAGCCATGTCACGTGCAATGGTTTTCATGAGGTACAAGACGTTCAAATATGGCCGCGAGGTCAATGAAAAAGATGGCCGCCCTGCGAGACCTTCGACAAGCCAAAGTGATGAAAATTGGGAGAAACTGCGGGAAATTTTAAACATTGGCCGTCGTCTTGACGTTAGATTACTTGCCGATGAACTGGAATTTACGCCGGAGCCTTCCGCCATTCGAAGGATCAAGTCTGCCGCGTTCGCCCAGAGGTCAAAGACGATGTGGTTCTTCACCATGGCAATGTGCCCTCTGACACGTCGCTCGCCACCAGAGAAGTTTGGGCCAAGTTCAACGAGAGAGCACTGTTGCAGCCACCCTACATCTCCGACCTAGCTCCCAGCGACTTCTTTCTGACCTGGAAAGGAAGCGATTTGACACGATTCCAGCGGTACAGGCAGCTTCGTCGAGATTCCTTGACAGCCTTCTGCACGAAGAGTTCCAGGGAGCTAGTTGCCAATGGAAAAACCGCTGGGAGCGGTGTGTTAATGACTATTGGTCATATGACGAAGAATTTTAGTTCGCTAAATAAAAATGTTTAATTATTTTTTGTTCCAAGACCAGTCTTGATCGGCAAGAGGGGGTGTTTTGATATTCAAGGCTCTCCGACGGAAAGCGCGGGGAGGCAGTGTCGGCAAGAGAATAATTGTGTTCACGCCGAGTGTCATCGGGGGAAAATGGTTTTACACTCCCAGAACTCCGCCATCGCTATTTTCTCTTGCCTTGGCAGTCGTCTGTACAGGATGCGATGTTGCAATGGTGGTTCACCACAATGATTTGAAGTTTTATTATTTGACTTCGTGTAAAAGGATGCAACTTTACACTTCTTAAAATAGGAGTCATTTAACTGGTTGTTGAAATATCACATATTTCAACAGTGTTTTTACCTGAAAACACTACTCAGAACTTGACAAAATCTTCTTACAGCTTATGGATTTTTTAATTATTTGTAGTAATGGAGGCAAAGTGATCAAATTGCCAAAAAGTATTTCTTCAGCAAAATTATGAACACTGCTGCTCAGGAAAATTATGAATTCTGGACTAGTATCAGCATTGTCATTTAATGACTATTACAAGTAAAAGGTCGGGACAAGGCATATGTCCTCAGTGTTGACACAGATCACCTCGAGAGAGTAAATGACGAAATTCTCGAGAATTGGCACTTAGATCACTGATCCCCCACGTTAAACGAATGCCGTTTGAGAGGAAACTTTGAATCGCATAGGGCGTGAACAGTGATAACAGTCTTGAACGTCTGAATCGCGCCGTGCTGCCCCCGGCAGATGCTCAACAAGGAGTACTGTCCCGACGCGCTGCGCGAGGCGGACGGGAAGGGCGCGCTCATGTGCTTCGGGCTGCTGGTGTGGGCGCTGCTGCTGATCGGCCGCGTCAGGTCGCTGTGCGCGCTCTACACCGCGTCGCTGCTGGGCGTCGTGGGCCAGTACGCGCTGCTGCACTGCGGCGCGTGGGTGGCGGCGTGGCTGGCAGCGGCGCCGGCGGCGCCGGCGGGGCGGGCGGGGCGGGCGGCGACCGCCGCGACCGCGTCGCGGATGGCCGTGCCGGCGGGAGGGGGCGACCGCGATAGCGCGAGGTAGGACGCAGGCAGGACGGCCGACGTGGTAACGTTAAGTTGATAAATAGGAGCAGGTTGGCGCGGGCCTCGGCTGCCGTCTTGGAACGACTCCTTCCTCTTCATGTTTTCTATCACCCTTTACTCTTTTTTGCACCAGCATGATGCAAAATGTGTCTGATCGAATAAGGTGAAATTCACAGCTATTTCGTCATGACAGCAACAACGAAAGAAATATTTCGTAATACAATGAAAGGTAATAGAAATTCAATTATGCATTGCTTGATAATTTCAATCACGTTCCTCAATTCCTTGCTCTTCTCCACGTAATTGCTACTCTATAACATTAAGGTCATGAATCAGTTATTAAAGTAGCGCTCAAAGATGTCCTCAGGTTCCTCTAATGGCACACTTCATCAGGGATTTGGGCTTTGGTTCAGTCATACTTAATCACTAATCGATGGCAGTCTTCTAATTTTCAGTCGTGCGAGTCACAATTTTAACGCTTGTACTATGTTAGACGAACATATTGCAATAGTAGAAATTGTTTTCATACTCAAGGGTTGTTTTCGTTTTCAGTTCTTTGTAAAACTATGTTTCGATATTTTGAAAATATGTTCTGTTTTAAAGAATATTGTAAGTACCAATGGGAAACGTTCGGGCCCCAACGCTGGCGGGTCCACGTAAAAGAGGGCCCATTTTTAGGATAAAGATTTTGTAATTGACAAAAATATAAAGCGTTTTCTCTGATACTTTGGAATAGTTGATACAATAAATGATTAAAAACATCTTCAAGAACTATTTTTCCCGCTTCGGTAGCTTATATATTAATGTTTCTACATCAATATAATATGTTAGTAACATTGATTTCTTAAATAGTAATAATAAATTGATGAATATGAATTTGTTGAAGGATATTTTTATTATTTAAGGTACTAATACTTCTTGTGTTTGCTATACCCTTTTATATAGGGGCGGATAAAAGTTTTGAGGACGGGCCCGCATTTATTTCATTACGCTCTTGGTACGTATGAATCCTGTAAAGTCTGGGAAAGAAAATGTCGTATAAAACTAATGTCTGTTTATTATGCATATTCACAATATAAAAGTCTGAAAATTTTTCACAAACAAACAAATTTGTGAATCATGAACTTACAATTCCATGTATACTGGTGGGTTTTTTATCTGCACCGAGAGAAATCTTGATATCCATTAGGGTGAGGTAGAGTTGTCTCGACAGTTTATTCTAATAAATAATGCCGCTCTGCCACCTTCAGCCTGACAGACTGGTTTCCTTCTTTCGACATGGACTTGCCACTGTGAATTTACATCCTATTGGTTAGCTTGACAATTCTTCTCCCTCTCGAAATGTCCACGGGCTTCAGAACGCAGGGCTTCACAACAGCAGGCTCAGCACTTCGAGGTAATAAGCTTGTGGTGTTCGAAACCTTTTCCCTAACAGATCTAACAGTTCAGTTTTGGATCTGAAACTTACCAGCAACAGCTGCAATTTTTTGTGAAAAGTTGTTCCTTGAATCATCATGTACGGCTCACAACCATTTACCTTAACATCAGATATATATAGAAATCGAGCTGCGAACAGAATTTTCTTTCGCGGGGAAACTTGCCAAGTGAATAAGTAATGTACGAAAATGCATTACCATTCCATCTTATACACCTTTAAATAATATTTCACGAAATTCATTAAAGAAATTTCAACGATTTTCACCTCAAAATCCAAGCTATTCATATCTTGTATTACAGTCATTATTAAGTCCTTCGGTTGGGACTACTAATATGAATTTAGTCCACATCATTTGGTCAAAGACAAAATCATGGACTGATTGCAATATATTAAGAGACATTACATTTATTTTGAGAGTTACATTTAGCTATATGAATTAACAAGAAGCAATTTAAGAAAATCAGGATTGTTAGAGTATTTTTTACCAATTTCTTCAAGATGACAATGCCTTCTAACTGTTGATCCAAATCATTAGTATCCTATCTCTTCCATAAATATTCTACGAGAGATTTTCTCGAAGCTCCCTGCGTTCAATTGGCTCAAAAATCTCTTCCGGGTTTAGATGTGGAGGAACAAGAGAAATTTATTATTATCACCTCTTATGGTTCGCGAGGTAGTGATAGACTTTCAAGTCGAAATTTTCACGTTAGTGGCAGGACTTCCTTCCCAGTTGTAAATGTTATAACTTGATCAGAAATCGAGTAACTGCGGATCTCTCTCATGGTGAGTTTCACATAATGTCGTTCCATTTTATAATATCTACATACAAAATTATATGTGTTATACGTATATAATACGTGTTATCCCTCTGCGGGATGTTAGAGCATCACGGCTTGCAATGAATTGAGATTCCCTCTACCAGCGATTTTAAGTATCTGTGGACTTTGTAACAGCCAAAATGAATTTACAGCTATTAAATATCGAAAAGTGTTCATGATTGTAAAAACGTATTATTTCACAGCGTTAATTTGAACTCAACACACCTTCCTTTCCCTAATATTTAATCATAGGGAAAAGTGGCCGAATTAGGATTGTCGCCTCAATTGAATGCGGTGATATATATCTATAAGAGCATTTCGATCATACAAATCGGTTCTAATACTTATGGATGCTATAATGGAATTGGTCATTTCTCAAAGAATAGCAGAAACTTTAACGAGTAGGATTAGTTTATCAGGGTTTTCATAGTGTCTTACAATTTTTGTGCTACACGGAATGACTCAGAATGTGTTACAAACTTCTAGAACATGTCGAAATTAATTACTTTCTGTCGATGTACATATAGTGGGAAATTGCAGATAATGGAGGTATATTCATTTACATGTGACATTTGCCCCTGATTTTAGGCAACCTTGTATGCACAGATGTTTGGCAGGTAAATAAAATCTCCTTGACTTCATTTCTTACGCACCGACTTCCTTCCTAGTTGTAAATATCACAACGGCTTTATCGGAAATCGTGTAACTGTGGATCTCTCTCATTCTGAGTTTCATATAATATCTTTCCATATTAGAATACCTCCACACAGAATTATGTGTTATACATATTAAATTCGTGTTGGGTCTCGTGCTTCAATGTTTTTCATGTGATCCTAGATGCACTCCGTGGCATAATTTCTTCTCGTTATTCAGTCTCCGTGGACGAAGATTGCACCGGCTTGTCCGCGCGCAGGATACTGGAGACGCGGGCCGAGGTGGCAGCGGAGGCCGCGCCGGCGGGGCCGTTGAGCCTGGCGAGCGTGGCGTCGGCGCTCGCCTTCTGCTCGGTGCCCGTGGCGGCGTGCGCGCTGTTGGTGCAGCTGGTGAGCCAGTGCCCGGCGGCCGTGGTGGCGCCGCTGCCCGCCGCCTGGTGCACGCTGCTGGCGACGTGCGCGCTGCTGCCGCCCGACGCCCGCAACTGCCAGCGCGCCTTCGTCCTCCTGCCGTGCGGCGTGCTCTACACCTTCCTCGCGCTGCTCTTCATAGTCTGACGCCAGAGCCGCTCGCCACGCGTCGCGCCGCCTTCGGTCCGAAAGGCCCGAAGAGATTCTCTGAACTGCCTCTCTCTTTTCCCTTGAGACTTGATAATAACCGAGAAGTGCGGAATGTGGGGAATACTTTCGTCTCCGATAATGGAACAGTCATTTTGCGTAGTAATTTCAGTAAATAACTTACTTATTTTCAATAAAGCATGTTTCGACGGATAAAAATGATATCTCAGATTTGCTGATTGAAAATAAGTTGGCTGTGGAAGGTAGAAAGTAGAACGTATAAACCGGCGAAGAGATATACTGAACGCCAGCTTCTTTCTCTACAATATCTTCTCACAATTTTCCAGAGCAGGTTTTATGTGTATTGGCAGTATTACCAAATGTGGTCGTAATCATTGAATCCTATGGTATCGGAGCCTCAACCCAAGAATTCGTCAATGCAAATTGGAACTGCAGCGGACCGTTTGAACATTCTTGATTTTCCAGAAATTGAGGCGTCTGTCTGGGCACGGTCCATGCTCGAAAGGCGAAAGAGACAACCATCTCCGGACTAACCAACGACGACCGCCCGGAGCGGCCGCATCGGATGCCCTGGCTTCCACGGACGGGCGGGCGCGTATTGATCTAGTTCTTCGCAGGCAGTCGGCAGCACGAGAGCCCGCGGGCCTACCTTAGTCAGGCGATTGTCTTGGGCCTTTATCGAACCCCAGACGGCGTCGGGCGGGCGCCAGGGCGGGCGGATGAGCGGGGGCGTGCAGGTAAGCCGACGGGGAGGGCGCCCCGTTTCCGGAGGGAAGCCCCGAGGGGATCTGCCGTCTCTGGGGGCACGCGGGGGCGGGGGCACGGGTGGGTGCGGGGGCGGCGTTGCGCGGCCGAAGCGCAGAGTCGGTGGCGCCGGCGCCCAACTAGGCCAGGTTGGCCTCGGTGGCGAGCGAAGGCACAGCCGTCGGAATCGATAGCGGCGACCCAGTTGCGGCGCCGCGGCGCGCCTGAGGTGTGAGCCGCGCCGCCTGCCCGCCTGCCTGCCCCCGCTCGCCTTCGTTGGGCTGTCCGCGCCACTGGCCGTCCGTTTGACGAGCACGCGTCCTCGCCGGCGCCGCCGCCGCCGCTGCCGCCTCCGCAATTTAACTGTCAGGCCGCAACGATGCGGACGGTTTAGCGTGAATTTTGACCTCGCGCGAGTTACAGCGTGTTCCGCTGCCGTCAGCAATAGAAAAAACAAGCACGCGCACACAACCGCGCACGTACATCAGCCTCGCAGGGCAGAGTTACGCGCAAAGATCTAAAATATCCCTTTTGGCGATTTAAAACTATTAAATGAACTTGAATTTTAAGCATATAGATTCAGATACACGCAATCGTAATGCGTGTAATGAACGGCGCGCGTGGTGCTAGGAACGTTATAAACAGAAATTTGGCAACGCTTTGAACTCCAAAAGCCCTCCTGGTGTTACAATAAGTATTATGACGTAATGAAAATCCTTGTTTCGAATAACGATTTTCTGTGAACTAAAAGTTTATTTCCATAAAGATTTTTTTCTGTAAGGCACATTAATTTAACCCATAGAACAACACTTTCAATCATAAAGTGTTATTGAATACTCGCATGGGTATTTCTTCACTTCCAACTCGTTCCAGAGACACAATGTTTATAGAAACAAATTACGTGTCAATTCCATCGATCGATTCTAGTTAGGTGGCAACTTCATATTCTTAAAATTTTGAACTCAGAGCGTTCTTGTTTAATTTGAAGTAAACGTCTTGCAGCTCAGAATAGCGCAAAGCGGACGGGCAGTACCCATGGCTCACAAAGGAGTCCACTGCACAGAAATCGAGTACTTGGGCGCCGTTAAGATCAACTCGTAATAGTCGAGAAGTTGGAGATGTGTTAGATCAGTGATAACGCAGCGGTTTGCAACCAACTCGTGAGTTTAACCCCGTGTACGCTTCTATTTCGTGCAGAAATTGTTACTTTAGAGGTAACAACCAAATACTAATTTTCATTGAACAATTTAAAAAAATATAAGCGTAAAGATGATATGGAAAACCTATGAAGATGGTGGGGATCCTCCTAAAACTAACCCGCCAACTTCTCGCTAAACTCAGGTAAAATACGTGGACAGAGAATTTACTGAGTGCGTTACTACGTTTTTTTGGAACATGTATTTTTCGATATTGAGAATACCAAAACCATTATACATGGTTTCTGTTACATCTAACATAGTTTTGTTATTTTGAAACCAATATCCCAAGTATAATTCATAGAAGAGATTGACCTGCCAGTTTCGAATATGAAATACAATATACATTGAAAAACAAGAGGTCACTTTAATTTAGTTAATTACTGTCGATTGCAAGTTAAGTTAGTTTCAAATTTATTCAATACAAAATTGTATCTCAATGTCACTATGAATTTAGAATTATTGAGACATTATTTTTGTTTATGTGTATTAAATAGGAAAATTAATTTTTAATCTTCATTTCAATATAGTTGGGATTACTGATTGTTTAAATATAGTGATTATTAAAAAAATGTATTTTTCAAAAAATCAATGCTCGTTCATTAGTTACAATGTACCTCCTCCTGTTCTTTATCAATCTGATATTTTGTTTAACATACATGAGAATTGTGACATTTTTTTCACATTAAATAAATGGCAATTATGATTTCAATGATTCAACGAGCAATTAATATGGCAAAGTAAAAAGTCAGCTAGACAAAAAGAATTCAATAGAATTGTATTGGTATCAGAGATTCTTAACTTATTACACAAAAACCAAAAAAGTGATACTTTAGCTGGCTGCTAATCGTCACATAATGAAATTTCTAAAGAATAAAAATATTGTAACGGTTGACCATGTAATTTTAAAAAAAATATTTTTTTAAGGAAAATAGCTCCAGTACAAGAAGCTTTTTTTCTCGTGCCAACTTTGAAGATTTATACATCCGTGAAAACTCGGAATTATATCTGGGTTAATCGTTCTTCTGGGTCCCTAAAGTTGTTCTTCCAGACCCCTACAGAGTAAACGCTAGTCACCAATTGCAGCTCTGTGCTTCACCTCTCAGCACATGCCGACACGCTTGTATGCAATTGAAGAGTCGTGTTCTACAATTTTAACTAACTTACTGTGACTTGTGAAATTAGGAGAAAGAAATGCTGCTACTGCGGATGTATTGATGTTAAAAAAATAATTCTGGAGTACGTTTTGTACCCTTCGTACTACTTAGGTTTACAGTTCTAAAAATAACAGATGACGTTGTTCGTATTGAATATTACAGCGAAAACCGGTTTGGCAGTCTCTCTTCCTTAACCGCTTTCGAAGTATCTGGTAAAATACCGGGAAGTCATGTTGTAATGAACGTTTGATACTTCGCCGATTTTTCTGCGTGCAGGCGCGTATTTTTCCACTGCATTCTTACAGAAATCTTTTTCATAAGGAGAGCAGACATCGCGACGAGGCCGGCTGAATTATAATCGGCCCGGGCGCACAGCGATCGATTCCCTGCTCCGCAGCGCCACCTGCCCCCGTCCCCGCCCCCCTCCCCGTCCGTGCGTGCCGCGCCGCGCCGCGCCGGCGGCGCCTCGCCTCGGGAGCCCGCGTCCTCAAGGCGCCCCGCCCCGCCGACCGCGCGCGTCCGCCACGCGCTCCTCGCCTCGCCGTGCCCCGCGCCTCCCGAGGCACGCGGCGGCGCCCCCGTGCGCGCGCGAGCGAGCGCCGCCCGTGCCTTTCCCGCCAGACTGCGCGGCCGCCCCCACTCACCGCCGCCGGCGAACACTCCAGCAGCAGCAGCAACAGCCCGGCTATCCGCCACGCCCTCCATGGCCGGTCCGCGGGCGCGTGAAGCAACGGCGGCGGTGGCTGTAGTAGCAGCGGCGGCGGAGTAGCCGGGGCCCGCTCGCAGGTCACTGCCGCAGAGAGGCCGCCGCACTGCCGCCTCCTCGCCCTCTTCCCCCGGCCGCGCCGTCGCCGTCCCCGCTCCTGCTGCCCCCACATCGACCGCGCCGGCGTGGTCGCGCCGCCGCCCGCCGCCCTCCCCGCGCTTCCCTGCAGGCCAACGCCGCGCTCCGTCCCGCTCCGCTCCGGTCACCTAAATTTTTGCAATTACCCCAAAATGATAATCGAAAACTGACATAACGGTCGCACATTTGTCCGCTCCACTGATTTCGACCGACAACAAATTATCTATGCAAATTCAGAGACCAAGTTTGTTCACTTCTTTAGACACGCTAGATGTTGACTTTGTGATATAATTATTTTTTTATTAAAAACTGAATAACAAATAAATATCATATATGTTATTTAATAAGGCAATATTATTCTAAATAGAAATATTACTTGTCCTTGAAATGCAGGGGAAAAAAATTTAATGAATTATGACAAACACTATACTTGTATTAACATTGATTTTATGGGTAACGAATGTAAATAAATTTAAAGAACATAAAAATATGCACATGCACAAATGCATACAACTTGTCCGTCAAACATCCTTTTACCTAGCACAAGTTCCAACATTGTAAAACAAATTTTTTTTGTGGAAAATTCTTTGATTTGTTCTCAGGAATAATCAATATCATAATATCTCTTAGTTGGGACTTTGTGCACCCTCGAACATTAAAGCACTAACAATCTTCTGCGCATGCACAGTTCACGTTTCGCATTACTCAACTGCATCTGTGCATGCGCAGAAGATCGATAGTGCTGTACGCTGTGCATGCACAAACAGCCTAGCAATGATTCCATTAATTAGTGTGATTAAGCAATGCAAAAACAATCTCACTGGGAATTTATTAACTTAAAACTGTTTGAATATTATTCTTTACAATTATAACATCTTAAAATAATTATTTGAAGACAAATGTGTGTATCAACCAACAGACTGTTAAATAATGTCACGACCATTTAATTACATTACGTGGAACATCATTAAGATTCAGGGAACTCATGGTGTAATGGCCAGTGCACATGTCTTTCACTTTCCAATCCAGGTTCAATTCCTGACCAATTTATGTGGGATTTGTGATGGACTCAGAGAGTTCTTGGCAAGTTTTCTCAGGGTTCTCCCATTTCCCTTCCTCTCATTCCACATGTTGAACGTAATCATTATCACTATCATCAATTCATTAAGCCATCACTCATGGGCCTCAATGATCTCAGCAATTAAAGCACCCCTAAATCACAATAAAAAAGTTTAAATGAGTAAGATACAGCAACTTTGAAAATTCTTCAATTTACTGAGATAAAGACAATATTGTACTTCTTTCTTTACAAATCTAGATAACATTGTTGTAGGGGTGGATAGGTCTCCATAATAATTTTCTTTTATCAGATTTTATAAGTACCATCCATCTTTGATAAAAAATATTTGTCTAAACTTCAGTGCTATGGAAAGGTTAAATCTAAAACATACAGTCAAATTGTAACCACTCCCTGTTCATTAACTTTATGTATATCCAGTCTGTTCAGCTCAATCACACTTCTAATTTTTATATTATATTCAGACTGTAGTTTTTACTACCTGTATTTTCATATTTAAAAAAAAATCTTAAACGTAAACCACCACCATTGTACTGTTTTCAGTACATCACTCCAGGAGTTCTCTACTTTATATCCCACCTAAAAGAAAACTAACTCCTCTCTTCCTTGGAAGCAATTTAAGACATATAATTGCACATTTGTTTTGGTGAAATATTGTTTCCTCATTCTGACAGTTCATATTTATTACTGAAATGTCCTCAGAATTTTTACACCTTGAACATGCAGTAATTAAAAAGCTGCTAAATGTCACTTGAATATTTTCATAAACACAAATTACTTTGAACAAGCTAATTGTTCACAGACAATATTAATATTGTGATTCTACTGTATCTAATGAAAAAAAAAATGAAAGAAGTAAATGTAGTAGAAACAAATGACCTGATATTTCAATATGCAAATATAAAAGTGATTAACGAAATATTAACTAGATGTGCTCCAGAAAAACTCTTTTTCATTTTATCACTTCAAAGAATACCCTCAAATATAATTTTTGAAGATATACCAATGAATTGTTAGCTTCTGACTTAATTCGCTACCAATTTGTTGTTGTTGTTTTTTTTTTCGTTTATATTTTTTTATTCAAATACATTAAATCTGAAGTATCCATCATATTACAGGGATACCCACCCTTTTTTCAGGGTAAGCAAAACTTCCCCCAACAATCTACTTTACTTCCCTGTCAAACTGTCTTAATGCATTTCTGTTCTCAAGTTTTTCTTATTTAAAAAAATGTTTTGTGAAAGGGAAGCAAAATACATGATTGTTTATCTCTTGCTTCCATGAAAATTTGTTGGAACACTGTGCAAGACCACTTCTGGTTCAGTCTCCGAGCATTTAGTTGTCAAAGTGATTCACAGCTAACAACACAGTTACCCTTGAAGTGCTACTTAAAACAGCTGGTAAATGCTGTGGAAAATCTGATCTGAAAGCCCTCTATACATACAACAGCTTCACCTTGCATCTTTGCATATTATTAATTAACAGTGGTTTCCAGACCAGATCAAGACCTAGTGTGAAGTGAGATGAAAATAAATGAGCTTTTTGAAATAACTGAAAAAAATTGCATGAATACATTAGTTAAACATACAAGCTTTTAAACAATATGGTTTTCAATGACTATTTCATCCATGTGTGCCTGTGGTGTAAGTAACAAATGCTAAGCAAGAATACATTCAAATTAAACTAATCCCAGATGTCTATCGCCATATTATTATCAATATGCACTCCACTGATCAATTTATTTATCTTTGTGTTGTTATCGATAGCAATTGTTTAAGGTCCATGTTGTAAGCATCAATATATATTTGACAATGTTTAATATTGCAATATCATTTTCGCAATTTTCAAACACTGAAATTCAATCTATTTTTGACGACTCAGTGCTGAAAACAACAAAAGTAACAGAGAAAGTGTGTGGAAGCAATTTCAAGAATTTTGTGAAGAAAATACAAATTGACAGCACAAACTACTAAGAAATAACACAGATTTTGAAAAATAGGACAATTAATATGCGAAGATTAGATAGTGAAGAATACAAAGAATATGATACCAAAACTATGTGGAATGTCATGACCAAAATTAGACAGAAAAATACTTTAATGAGTGTAAGCGTATGTTCAATTCATTCGACAAAGACAAATCCCACTAATTCAGCTTCTACATCTTTAATTTCAAATATTTCCATGGAATCTCAAGCCATAGAAAACTCAACTTCCCACAACTTTAATAACTGTTCTTGTAAGAATTTTTGTAATAATTGTTTTTTGAGTTTTGTTACCATAAAATTGAAATGTAGTTGAAATCATTTTCTGCATTAAACTGTTATTCCTCCTTGGATATAAATGTTATTCCAAGAGGGATTGATCACTCCGAGCTGAATGAAAGTTTCATGTAATCCAGTATCAATTCCGAGTAATATTTCTCTTTTTTGTAATTCCTGTGTGCCCTTTTTAATTATCCATTCGATTCATGTAATGTGTTAATTTGTGAAATAGTTACACTAAATATCACTTGACGTGCTGTGATAATAAATATATTCACTCCTCAGTATGCAGGTTGTGAATTAACTGGTTACCACAGCACTTCGCATATTACTTATGATAATCATTAAACAAGTGGAAAAAATACTGGCTTAATTTCTAGTTTTCTGGAAGTTCCTTTTTAAGAAGTGATAGACCTAAAATTTTAAAATCTGCATGACTATTTGCAATGTCATCAAAAATTACTCTGCTTGCCTCCCTGGAATGTAAAGCCATAGCCACGTAAAGACGTAAGAATCCTACAGTCAAGTTCAAATGATCTCCCCCCCTTCCTCTGTATAATTAAAACATGCATGTGGCATGTGTCCATGAGAGCATACTCACAAACAACATACAAGATTATGAAGTGGGGCAATGGGTATGGAACAAACACAGATAAGGTTTTTTACTTAACTGCATTACATACATTCTGTAGAAAAATGTGAAGTTTAATGTCTACAGTTATTCTACAAACTGTATAACATATATATATATAAGAGCCAAATAAAATTTGCAAAGAAATTTTTGGCAACTGGGTTTTTGAAAGGAATATTTTTCTACATCCACATATTTATTAACGATGTGAATTCCATATAAATTTATTCAGTTGTTTGATAATTATAGCACCACCAGATTAATGACTTTCAAATGAGTGAGAGATTTAAACTCTAATTAAGTTTCAATACTTTTCTAAATCACTTACATCAAAATACATAATCACAATAAAAAATAATATATAAGTATTAGCTGCTCAACTACTTCAATAGTTGACTATATTCCACACAGCACCAGTGCAAGGCAGTAGAAAAATTGGTAACTGATCTTTCAACTTAAACATAAAGTACAGCATAAATTAATGTTGTAATTGTTTCGATGTAAGTCACTCACATTCCACCACAACTACAGTGGTAAATTTACTATTATCCATTTCATGAAATTTTATTAATGATATTTATGTTAATATGAGAACAAATTACTATTAATAGACTAAGTGATATGTTAAAAATGCATTATAAAAATGAACACAAAATATAAGTGGTACCATTCCAATATACTTGAAGTCAAAATGCAAAAAATGTATTAATGAAAAATATATTATGAAGCATGAGAACATTAATGCGACTTACAAATATAATACTCTAATATTATCACAAGTTTAAAAAATGATATGGAATAAGTATAGTAATCAAGAGTATTCTAAACACAAATTATGCAGAAAACTTTGATCACATTCATTCACTTTGTAGTGTGCTATTCTCACTGAACTAAACAGAAACTAAATTATATAAGTGTTTTTGTAGTATACACAACAATTTCAATGAAAAGAGAATGTTTAATTATTAATGAATGTTAATATCCATGCCAACATGATATTTTTTCAGTTTGCAAGTTGCATATTTCTTACGATTTTATGTGGGAACATATTTCTTCACTTTTAACATTACAATTCACAGTTTTGGACATGAATACAGTGCAATTTTAAATCTCAATAGAACAAACTTAGCATAATAACTTCATGTTGAAGAAAACAAATAGAGCCCTGACATCCTTTCTGTTTTATGATTAATTAACAATTATTTACCCTCACTCTTGAAATTGGCATGAGTTAATAAGCTTATTTCTCTTCATCTAAGCAATAAGAAACATAAATATATGCTAACATACATTTTACATATATATTGTACATTTATCTGTCCTAGTCTATTTTTTGGTCAACTGACATAGTAAAAAATTGGTTACTATTAAACTTTTATAGTAAAACATAAAATTAAAATTAAAATTTGAGAAAGTATTATAAAACTCAAAGTTTTTGATTAATAGCATAGAATATACAAAAATGTCAACAAACTCATACATATTATGTAGATGTTCAAGCATAGCCGCCCAAGCGTAAATACTCAAACCTCAAAATATTTTTTTTATTTTAGATTATGAACATAGCACACTTCACAATACATACAATATGACTATTTGTACTTGTCACAGGCATATATCTGAAAAAGTGTGCAATGATTTTTAGGCACTCTCTTGTGCACAAATATTTGCACAATTTCAATTGATGGAAGCATGTGGACATGGTGCTGGAGCATGTGGACATGGAGAGTCTTGTAATGATGCAATGGGGCACGTTGTCAATAAGTTCACAGACACCAAAATGGGAAATGTGAGTTCTGAGTCCAATACCAACAACACAACCTGTAAAAATTTGTTTTAAAAAGATATTTAACTAGACATTTTAAGATATCATAAATCAATAGTAATAATTATTTATTTTAATATCCAATTTAGTTTAAATTTATAATTTTATTTATTTAGTTTAAACTAAATTTATAATTTTGTATAAATATCTCATTTAGATGCATGTTTTTAACACATCCTTTATTATATATTGAAAGTGCAATTTATCATCTTGGTAGGGATTCTCCCCCTACTGACACCTCATTTGTTAAGACTGCTTAGTTGTGAGAGCCACAAAAGGCGTCAATGCTACAGAAAAAGTATATACTGTATTTGAAGACGATACAAAGCTTTCTCAGGTCTCCTTTTTGATGTAAATTTAATACTTTTTTTTTATAGAAACACACATTTATTCTATTATTATCTTATGAAAATAAATTTATCTTTAATTAATTTAAATGCCACTTTACACCTGATTTTTCAAATTAGACATCAAATCAGAATAAAGTATATTTTTAAAATTACTGAACACAATCTATCAAAACATCAAGGTGTTGATCTCTAGAGACAAACTTGGACAAAATGCCTATACTTTATTGCTAAAGACTTCTTAAAAGTGAATTAATATGAGTCCATTTCACAGTATTAGTGACATTTAGGGCAAATATGAATTTTAACTATTTTCTTGAGTAGTATTTAAAATGCTACTTTATCTGATCTGATTTATCAGATTTGCTATTTTAAGTTTTCAAAGAGTGTCCATTATTTTTTTAATGCAGTTGAAAGATAATGAAACATATTTTGAGACAATTAATGGAATTTAATTAGAATACAAGTAACTACTATTTTTATTTTATTCAAGATTATTGAGAAAATGTCACAGAATCATTGAAACTTGATGTGAAAACTTTAAACGAGATATAGTAATTATAAAATGACAAAAAAAGATATCTTGAGGTAACACCTAATTTGTTTCTTTTCATAGCACTCATTAGAATTTAATAGATGTCATGCTGGACTTTGTTAAAAAATTCACACTACCTTGTGCATTTCAGGCTGAGTGAAGGAATTGTAACCAGGTTACAGTAGATAATTAAAATTAGACTTCTAGCAGTTAAAAACCATTGAGATGATTCATAAGGATTAAAGCAATGTTGCAACTGATTTTGATCCACACATTTTAGCATTGTTTAAGTGAGTCCCAATGTCAGTCATGGTGAAGAGATCATTTTCAGTACTAAAAAATGTTAACTGATAGAAGTCAGAACTTAGAAGTAAAAAATGTAAAGTACCTGGGCTTAATTGGTAATCAATGCCTATTTTCTTAATAATTGCCAAGATCTATTGTGCATTGGCAGAGATGGCCCCAGTGGAATTTAATACATCAAGAATTATGTAGTATACATTGTTTTGTTTGAATTCAGTTGTTACATTAAGTATTCAAAAGCCATGTTGTCCACATGCATTTGGGGATATTATGTAATTCCAATTAAGTCTATTACAATTTAAAGAATTTGATCAATTTTGTACATCAGTGTAAAATATGAAAAACTTACATGTGAATTCTTGATAGGCTTGTGTTACCATATAATGTCAGCATTTATTTGAAAACATGAATATTTGGACCTAATGATACTTTGAAATTATACACTACAATTAGTTTTGGAAAGAGCATTTTTTATATTTTTTTAGTGCCTAATGTTTTTTTTGTTTTTATTATTATTATTTTTTTTTTGTGTTGTTTCTACTACACATTTTAAATAATTTACAAAAATCAATGTTGATAGGATTTCTTTCCTTTTTTCCCCTTCTCCTTCCAAATATTTAAATCAGTAAAATTTTAACCATAAAGACATTGCATTCAATGAAGGTCTATTAGTAAATAAAATTTAATTTACCTCTTCATTTTTAAAAAATGACATTGATTTTGTGCCAGTTGATTGAGTTTGCTTTATTTGTCGTTGTTCATCCAATGATGCTAAAGTGATCCTTAAAAACAAAAAAAGATGACACAATAAGAAATTATATTTAATAAGTGAGCATACATGAATCTTAACAAAAAAATCTCTGAAATTATCAAAAAATATACTCAAAGGTTTACCACTGCAAACTTTCAATGAGGGTGTTATCTACTTGAACTAAACTAAGAATCAGGGTCAACCTATGTAAAATAACTTGTCTCCAATTTGTATGAAACTTTTCCAGAAATTTTCTTTATATTTAAAAATGTTTGGAAATATTTATAATTGGTGCTGTGTAACACAGTAAGGGTTTATATCATGTGAGTAACATTATTTGTTGTATGGCAAGGATTTCAGGGAAGCTGCCCTAAATCCCATAATTCCAAAGTCAGAAGCTTAAGTCTGTCAGGATCAGATTTCCCAGATATGACATTTATATTGAAATGTGTTGTGATTATGTGAGAAAATATGATGAATAATGAGTATGAAGATGATGAAATGAAAGACAGGGGAATTGGGAGTATCACAAGCAAACCTCCCACAAATCCACTTTTTCCACAACAAATTCTAAATGGAATAACTCGAATTTGTGTATCTAGAGTCGAAACCTATCTCTAGAGATAGAAAATTGGCACTCTTGTTCAATGCTATAGGTTACCAGATATGAGCATCAGTATGACATTTTTGAATAGCTGACAAGACTTTTGCACTTCATGACGAAAATCACCATCAACAATAATTTTAAATAAAGTGACTATGATTTAAAGACATTTAAAAAAATTCCATATGTAAACTTAAAAGTGAAATGCTAAAGTTATTACACCAACAGACAAATGCAATTTTTTAAAAACATTTTGTGAATGAATTGTCCTTTCTAAAGCTAAATAACTAACATAATCTTTAACAATATCTGCCCACTTGTACATGGCTTTGAAGTTCCTAGTTTCATATCTGAATTATGTATTCTCATCGCATTTTAAATGCCTTCCAGATCAATGCACTAAAAATATATATTGCTCTGAACTTTTATTTAAAGTATCTCTGAAAAAGTCTCATCAAAGCACATGGTAAGTATTTTCATGGATGCTCTCCAGAAAAAAGTGTCAAAAATATAATTAACCATAGAATGATTAAAAGTCAGTATTAAAAAAAAGTTATTTATTAATTTATTAACTGATACATTCTCTAATATACCTGTTCATAGACGTTTTTTGTTAATATGTTTCTATTTCTTTCCAAGAAGTGAAACACACATTTTCTAAAAGTCTGGTTTGCTTGTTTATTATTATTATTATTATTATTTAGATTTTTAAATGAGTGAATGTTTTAGGATATACATATGCATACATATACACACAAATATGCAAGAAAGACTTGCTTTTCAAAACTTACAAAACTATAAAATTTTCCAATTGTTAATAGTTCGTGTCTTATTATAAAAAACGAGCACTCACCTGAACATGAAATGCCGTCTCTGCTGCATACTCAACATAACTTCAGAATCAGAGCGTTGATTCCTTTTGACTTTGAGTACTCTACCATCACAAGTCCAAACAAGATCAAGACCAAAATTAAAACCTGTCCATCGCCACACATGTTCTGTTTCATTGTGTATAACACGTCCACAACGAAGACAATCAGCACTGAATTCTTCAAATGTTAATTCTTTTGCACTATGAATAAGAATACACTTTTTAATAGGCATTATTTTTTTAAATTAAAATCGAAGATAAACTGATTGTTTGTGTTAAAACATACCCTCTATCAATGCCTTGATCTATGCGTAACATAAGATTCCAGTTGTTGTATATAGCAGGGTGTAACCAGGAAGGTGGTAATACATGCTCTGAGTGCAAAAGTTGAACATCTGTATGGTGATCTACCAAATGTCGAAGGCGAAGTGCACGAAATGGTGGTGCATACTTAGACCCCTCCTTCGTCAATAAAAATGGTGTATCATCTACAGCACAGGATACCCAATTTTTTAAAAAGATTTATTCAAATGAACATTGAAAAAGAGGAACAGACAGACTTATTGTCACATCATGCACATAAGACAGCCAAGAACAAGTTTCCAACCCTGTTTGAAAACACTATATTATAATAAGAACCAAAATCAAAGCAATAATTAATTCATAATATATAGTAATAGTCAATATTAAGCCTACCATCTCTTTCTTGGAAGTATAATTGGGAAGCAATCAAAGCTTCCTGAATAGAGCCTCCTTCCCATTGAGGTGCAACATGCAGGTATACCCAGTACCGAAGAAGGGCATAGACTGAGAACTCCGTTTGCATAACAAAAAGATCAGGAGATTTTACCAATTGTGTCATAAGATCCACACTGTAAAAAAAATAACTTCTCAGTTAAAAAAATATATTATCCACAATAACAAAAAGGTTATTTCTTTTGCAAATTCTTGCTACAAATTTCTACACATATTATTATAATTTCTGTAGGAATATATGTATAAATGCATATCAAAATCTTCAAGAGAAAAGAGCATAGTATTAGAGACGGATTGCGGAGGATCCTCCTGCCCCTACAGAGAGTATGTCTCCAGATCGAAAACTATTAATCTATCCATGGCAGGGGCACAATCAATCAATTTATAGAAGCCTTATTTATTATTTCTAAACTGTGGAATAAAAACAATTACAAAAGAAAACTTTAACAAGCATTCTTAGGATTCATCCAGACTGTG
This sequence comes from Gryllus bimaculatus, assembly GCA_017312745.1. NCBI lineage: Eukaryota > Metazoa > Arthropoda > Insecta > Orthoptera > Gryllidae > Gryllus > Gryllus bimaculatus. The sequence goes on along the minus strand of BOPP01000014.1, from coordinate 10,840,330 downwards.
CTGTAAAAGCAAAGATAGTACTTGATTTACTAATTCAGACATGGATCCATAAATTTCCTGGTGTTGTTGATTTTGTTTCTCCACTTTTTTTCCCTGAAGAAAATTACCAATTTGCACTCAGCATGGTATGTTTAATAGTATTCTACAAGTAAATATAAAAGTACACGTGAAGTATTTAATACATAATAATATGAAAATTCCGAGTTTTAGACTACATCTTGATGATTTATCAAGAATGTTTATAACTTTCTCATACTTAGTAGAAGAGAGAATGAATAGTAGAATAGAGAATGTATTATAATGCAGAAGCAAAAAGAATCAACTTATTCAACAGGAAATTCTTATTTTGATAATCCCTGATACCCGTAAAGTGAATTTTCTGGCTCCAATATGTAGCAAATTACCTTCCCTAATATGCTACGTAATTAAAATTCATGTTTTATGAGTCTTTAGATAAAAAAAACAAAAAAAAAAGATTTTTTGCACAATGCCTCCTTGTCTCTGTCTGTAAACAACATAGTGCCAAACATTCATAGAATTTTCATCTCATCCCATTTTTTTGTTGCTCCCAGGTTGATCTGGCTGATGTCTTAGCCCCTCTAATTTGAAATGGATTTTAATTTCAGGAGTTCTTTCCATGAAGCTCCAACATTAAAATTTTGAACAAATGGCTCTAAATGTCTTGCTCAAATATAATGAACACACACAAAAACAGCGCAGGTCTGATTTTCATTGTATGTATATTCTTTTGTAGTGATATGTATACACTTTTTGGAAACATAAAAACCTACAATTTATACTAGTATTTAGACTTTCTTCACAGATGTTAGCTTGGTTAAGACAATGCCTGCAGAACTTAATTACCTAGCTTCACATCCAAGCCTTTCCAAATGGTTTTGCCCATTTGTAAATTATTTTTGCCTGTTCAAGTACTTCTATGAAATTACATAAATTGCAAATAAGACTAGAAAACATGAGCTTTTGTAGTATGACAATTTTATTATTCAATAAAACTGAAAAAGATGAACAATTTAATGTAATAAATGACCTTAATTTTCCATTTGTTTAAAAACGTGAAATAAACACTGTATGAAGTAGAAACAGTCACAACCTACCCAATTTGAACTAGCTTCTTTGGACAATCACATATGTGGCATAGCAGATTGACAAGTAGCCACTTGAAGCATGCCTCTTTAACATTTTGTAAACCATACTCACAACTTGATTCATAATATGTTAATACAGTCTGAAACAAAAGTTTTATATAACAAGGCTCTGTAAAATGATGAAAAATATTGTAACCTGTCTACAGATTGCATTCTTTATCATTGTCACACACAGTTTTTAACTATTTTTCATGGTAAATCAATACACCAACCTCTGTATTAATTGTCTCAATCATTATTTCTGTACATTGATCTATTAGTCCATCCAGCTGAAACAGAGAGGCTGCAGCAAGCACTGACACAACATCTGCTGGTTCCAGGGTTACTTCATCCAAATATAAGGATCCAAGAACAATGTACATTGCTGTAACAATATAACTCCTCTTAATTTGAGTCCACATTGTCATACCAAATGATTGAACATGAATTTAAAAAAATGTACCATCTAAATTGATCTTAGGATCTACAATTTCAATCCTCACAAAATCCTCCGTTGCTTCTTTCCAGGCACCAGAAAACATGCTAGCAAAGTATGGACTCTACAACGAAAGAACATTTTTAAAATAAAGGTATATTTTTAATTAATTTATTAATATTACTATTAAAATTATACAGACTTGTTCATCACACAAAAAACATATCAATCATTTTTGAATACCTGACACAAATATATCCTATGTAGTTTCCATAATTTCCCAAGAGCAAGAACTTTTATATCACTGTTTTTTCCTTCTTTAAATAATGCTTGATAAATATACTGGGCTGTAGATGCAAGTTTTTTCCTGAAAAATTGATTCTCTTCAGCATTAATGCACACAAACATACAGAAAAAAATAATCAAGCTGTTAATGCCATACATAAAATTTATTGTTTTCGTTTTAATGACAAGTGGCGCATTCAAGGGGGAGGGGGGCATCGACTCCCCTGTGGAGGCAAGCCCCCTTAGAAGCTGTAGACACATATTCAAAAAAAAAATATTTTACTACTTTTCTACAGTAATGAAAGTCATTCACTATCTCGACTGAATACGTTATAAATAACGATAAATCAACAAATAACAATAGTTTTAATTCAGCATAAATGAAAAGTTGTTTGCAAGAAAACATCACATCACCTGAACACTACACCTATAGACCTCCAAATAGAAATATTTTGATGGCACCACTGATATTAAAACATCAAACATTCATTTAAGTTCATAACATAAATTAATAACTAAATACCTCTTCGGTGTTCGCATAGTCTTCTCCAACACGAGATTTGATTCCGATTGAGAATCACTATCGTCATCACGCTTACGTTTTCTGCCGACCCACGAGCGGACAGTTTCGCCCATTCGCGATGATGAATAATCAGTTAATAATTTGCTCCAACTTTCACCCATTATCACTGGTAATGTTCCCCAGTTTAAAAAACACTTACACACCCATTAAGTTCACAATACATACCAATCCACACACAATTTCACATGACTATTTTCAGCTCTCAACTAGCTCATCGACGAACAACGTCTTGTCCACCATTAAAGTATTATTTAGCAACCGTATGTCACAACTTAATACTTCCGGACACCGAATGTCTTTCTACGGGGAGAAAGTGCAGAATAGCACACCCACGGCACTTTCCACCCGCTAGTCTAAAAAAAAGGATGACAACACTCTTATTTTGCAGTTTAGGAAACACTGAAAATGTAACTGGCAAATGACATTAATATTGTCGTCTTTCAAAATTCGCTCATTGGCATTACATGTCAACCAAGTATTAAATACATACAGTTCTAAACCTAAATAATATATTTATATATCAAACAAATATCTTGCACTCATTAAAACTACTTGAAGATCTAAAGAGAAATTTTGGAGTTGCATGGTTGGTCTACTGCTAATGCAAATACCATGTGACGGGCAATGTTTTGTCCCTCCAGCTGTGAAGTGTTTGTAAACAATACCTTTCCGAAATGTATCATCATATCAGCGGGCATTGCCAGAAGTTATTAGTGAATGATACGTCTAATATATACTTGTCTTACATCTTAAAACACAGAATTAGAAACAATTCATATCTATTTTTTAATGTATGTTCAAAAGCGAGGTTAAGTACACATATTGGTTCAAGAAACTTCTTGGGCGGAAAATGTATTTATAAAAATGAGTCAGCTGGCTTCTCCTCAAAGCCATTAAGTGAAAGGGTTATTGTGTTTCCGTTATCTGTTATGACTAATTTATCTGGAAGTAAGAGTACTGTTCTTCACATCAGTGCAAGGAATTTTTCGGAACAAATAGATATATCAGGACAGGGTTGGCTTTATAAAGGAATGTATGATAGTCCACCGGTTTTATATGCCCAAGAACTCTTACTTCATGTCCATGACATTTCTTGCATGCCTTGGTGGGCAACTATTGTTATGACCACAGTGGTACTCCGCACAACAGTAACTTTTCCATTGGCCCTTTATCAGGTAATAATTGGCTTTCAATTATAAAACCTCAGACATTTAGCCTGTATATTGTCATATGATTTATATATGTGTTTCCCATATTCTATCAGAGAAACTTTTGTTTTCTTACGTTATAGAATTATATACTGGCAAAGTTGGATATACTTCAGTTACAATTGAAAGAGATTTCAAAAGAAATGGGTAGAGAAACCAGTTTAGCTGTGAAGAAGTTCAATTGGACAGAAAAACAAGCAAAAGCAGTCTACATTCGTTCTGTTTGTATAGTTGTCGGTGATTGAAAAGGTGTCTGTGGTAATATTGTTTTCATTCTGTTCTAATGAAGAAATATCTTTTAAACAGATGAAAAAGCAATGGCGGGAAATGATAGTAAAAGAGAACTGTCATCCAGCTAAAGCTGGATTACTTATGTTAGTGCAAGTGCCAATGTGGATAAGCTTGTCATTATCTCTGCGCAATTTGGTTTTTATGCTACCCACACCAGATCCAGGTACACCTTATCTAGTATGTTACGATTAGTTATTGAAAGTTATGGCACTAAAAACTTATGCTTTAAATTCTGAAAAGGCACTAAATAATTAAAAATAAGCAAGTTTAAAAGCAACAGAAATACAAAGAGAGAATTCATTACTATATTTCATTGCATTTGCAACTAAAATAGCAAAAATCTGGGGCAAAAACAAAGGAATAACATTTCAATTTACAAACTTAAAATAATTGGACTAAATAATGACCAAAATAAATATCGTAATTTTCTTTAACTTCCAGAACTGGTATATGAAAAAACCTAATGTTCAACTCTTTGAAATACTAGAGCCTTTCATACCTTAGAAGAACATCTGGCACAGTAAGATATCAATATTGGGAAGTTGGAGTTATCAACTTGACTCCTAGACGTGAGCGTTTTGGTTGCGTTGTGAATTTGAGCCCAGCTCTCAACCAAGTGTTTGAAAGAATTGGGCTTCAAAGATTTAGTATTACATCACATTTACACTTACATGACATTTTCATTATAGACGTGAAAGAGGTTTGTTAAATTTAGACAGCTATTGTCAGTAATAAAACTGAAAACATTTTAAATTAGATTAGATACAAATAAATTTGTTAAAAAAAAGACATTTTTGATAAATGTGCCTTAAGAGGCATTTGTGTCAAAAGAGGCAAAATAAAACTTTGTCGGGTAGTTTAATTTTTCTCACCACCTATATTATAAAACTTTAAAATACTATGTTCATTAACATAAAATAGGCATTTTCCTAAACATCCCATGTTTTGTTATGAATGAAATTTAAAAATTTATTATCAACTCAACACCGTCAAGAAGCAGAAATGAAAAATCAATCATTATGAGGTTGTTGTTGTTATGAGTTTGTGAATTCTGAGGGATCTTTGTTTGAAATGTTCATTTAATTTAATTTGAGTTGAATATTTTAATAAAAAGTTATTAAATACCATTTGTGAAACTTTTTAGAAAGTTCTCGTATTAAATGGTAACTACATTTCTAATTTTAAAAGATGTTATTAAGAAAACTAAATCAGCTGAAATTGAATTAAAAATTAGTACTTTTCTCTGTAAATAAAATAATTTAATATTATTTGAAATAAATTTATAGTTTGAAAGATCATGTTGACATTGTATTTTAATGCGTATTTATGATATTACACGTAAATTTGTACCACTGACATAGTTGTCTTATATTTTCCAACTAGCGGCACAGGTGACAGCTTGGGAACTAAGTGGAGGTGGAGCGTTGTGGTTCCACAATTTACTTCTTTCAGACAGTACATGGATTCTACCAGTTATGCTAGGACTTGTTAATCTAACTATAGTAGAAGTAAGTAAGAAACATGTATTAGTGTTAACTCTTTATAATGAATAGAGCCTGGAAGATCAGGCATTTATTTTACCTAAATGAGGCATGAAAAAAAAACAACAAAAACAAACATTTATTCTGCGTAAACACAGAAAACATTATAAAATCACCATTTAAAAGTAATAAGTGTACAAATTAATAATTAAATTGATTCACATTTTTATTCTAACTCTAAAATTTATATTAACACTCACATGGAAGGAAACTCCCTTTTCTTTGTAATCTTGATTGCACACAACAATTCGGGAAGACCACTACAAATTTATTTCACACGCGATGGTCTCTATGAAGAGCTATTGTGATTCTCTTTTGAATCTTGAAGTGGTATCAGTGAAAACAGAATAATAAAAAGACATTTTGCCAAACTTCTGGGCTCTAATAATGAGTAACTACTAAGCATGTAGGCAATACTTAGGCTTGATTGGTTTACCTTATTACCCGTACCTTGACACACTCTTTCCAACTAAGGAAAGGAAGTGCTTGGTCAGTTGAGTTTTATTTTAAATAGTTTATACTGTTATTTGTAAAGATTGATAGTGCCATGATTCAAAAATTTAGAAATAAATAGATAGATGAAAAGATTGTGTTGTTTTTTTCCAGGTACAGAATTTGTCAAGAATTAAACAATCTGGCAAATTTCAAAAGATTCTTACCAATATTTTCCGTGGAGTCAGCATTGCTATGATTCCTCTTGCTGCTTCTGTTCCATCAGTAGGTTATATTAATCGCCATTTAAAATTGATAAATAAGATTAAAGTTAATAAATAAATTAAAAAGTGACAATACATACTTTTTTTGTGTGCTAAGAATAGCATTCATTTGTGTAGTTATTAATATTCATTACTTACTTACATTGTAAATTAAAAATTATAATTTTCTAAGTTAAAAACTTACAAAAAATGTTTCAAATTGTAAGTAGCATTTTTAAAATGTAAGTCTTGTTTGATTAATTTTTTTTTCTAAATTTAAGACTGCTATTCTTTTCTAGGCCATTTTATATTAATGTATTAAAATATTTTTTTCTAAGGTGATAGTGATGATTATTATTGCATTATAATCATTATTTAAAAGAAAGTATTATGTTTTTGTGAATAAAAATCAGTTTTATTGTTTAGATTAATTGACATGCATGATTCAAATATTTTTAGTAAGTTTAATTTTTAGGGTTAGTTAAGTGAATTCTTTGGTAGAATTTTTTTCACATAGAACTTCATTTCAAGAGGATCATTGTTTCAAGATTACCTGAGTAAATTTGTACTGGTTTTTGTTACAGTGTCTTTCCCTATATTGGGTTACTTCAAGTACAGTAGGACTACTTCACAATCTTCTTCTTCTCTCACCTCGTGTTCGCAGTTTTGTTGGTATTCCTCAAACTAACTTGGTCTCCAAGCAACCATACAGACATATTTATACACAGCTCCTTACTCGCCTTGGTTTGACAGCTTCACCTCACTCTTCTAAATAGACTGTTTCACGGATTTTGAATAAACAGCTGCGTCACAAAGAAATAAAAATCTTAATGAACCATTATATTCCCAGCAGGTTGAGACTAATAATTTTGACAAATTATGCTATTTATAGCAGAGAAAGAATAGAAAAATAACACATAGTTTTAATCTTGATTACATGTTAGTTAAATGAAGAATGCTGCTCAAAGAACTGTTAAAAATGTTAATTATTTCATCTAATTTGAAACTTTTAATACGCTGTTATTTATTAATTCATGTACACAAGATTTGTTGATGAAAGATATGAAAATAAAAAGAAATTTGATATATCATCTTCTGTGTTGTCTTGAAATGAGAAAAAGTATGGTGTCTTATTGTAACTTGCTCTCTGATTCAGAGTTGACCTTTGAGTTCATGACCCACTGTGTGCAGATAAGTAACGATAAACTCATGCTGAACTGTCTTGTTTAGAGAGTGTATTTGCTTCCATGTGTGAGAGTGGTGGGTGATGATTGGTTTTCCAAAATGTTACTTTTTCACCCAATATTATGGGTGACTTTATGTTTCTGGAATGTTGCTGAGGTGATTGTAAGTTTACTTTTGCAACAATATCATTGGTTTTGCTATGATGTAATTAATCAAGCATACTAGTTTCTTTACTCAAAAGGTTCATGAAAATATAAAATCCTTACAATTTGGCTGAGGAGGAAAAGAAAAATGTGCTCTTCCAAGTACTTTCAATAACCTGTATATATTCATGTCCATTGTATTTTTTTATTTATTTTTTGATACATTTTCTCTTAAAGATCTCTTTTATAATCAATTAAAAATTGTAAAATATTTTTGATTATCTGCTAGTTTTATCAAAAATTCATCCTTTTTCTTCTCTTACATCCATGTTGCAATCTTGCCAATATTTAGTATACATAAGAAACCCTTTTTTATTATATAGAATTATATGTTACAATGAAAGTGAGAAATAATTCATTTCATTGGAACTCAAATTTAGGACTTAAACATTTGCTTTCGCTTTTATCTCTATCATTCAAATCTAGGAAGAATATCCATTGTCCAATTTTATAGAATGAATTCACATGCTATACATTTTTATATATGGTATTTTGAAATATCTTGTTTGCAATCTTGTATGAAATGACAAATGACTGGATTAATATACATATATACAATACACATACACATGAGTAAAAAATATATTTTGACAAAGTCCTGAACAAACAACTATTGATCTACAGGAACTGGGTAATCCAACTGTGTTTTAAAATGTTTTGATGCAATAAGGACCTATTCTCTGTCTCTCTCTCTCTGATATTTTCAGTTTCATTCATAGGATTAAGCTCTACGAGGGCTCCTCTTGGAACAGGGATGCGAAATAATAACATCAGTAACGTTTCCATACCCAATACAGTCCGACTATTAATTTATCACATATGATTATGTAAGACAGGTGTTCATTTAATGGGATATGAGCTAAATTTATCAAGGAAGTAGATACTACAAAGCACCTTCCATGTTTTATGATTTCTTTGTTCCTCAGGAAGATATTCACTTGCTTCATGAAAGTAAGAGAATATTCTTGCTTTTTCCAAAATGTCTTTCACTCTCTTATAAAGTGTGAATGTGTTGAGAGGGTTTTCATGACCACTCCATCCTGGATTACTTATTATGCAATATGATTTTATATATTTTATTTATTTGAGGTCTCATCTTCCTAGAAAAATTAAGAAGAGGTTTTAAAGTGTGTTTTATCTCAGAGAATAATAATAATTGTTATTTTTAATATTATATTAAATTTTGGGTCCAATTTCCCACTAAGACATTGTTTCTTATAAGTTTATTCCCCAAAGAAATGTAAAGTTGTTTATATGAATTCAAAAAAAATCGAGATCTCTTGTTGGACTTATTTGTCTTTTGTGGTTGTTCGATTAGAGGATAACTTTGCAATATTTAATAGTTTAAGTTTAGTTACTTATCTTCTAATTTGCTTTTCTGGACAGAGGTGGCAAGTTAAATTACAACATCAGCAAATAGTAGATTGGGTTAACTATTTTGATGTTTATGGTCTCTCTTAGTGAATCCTGAATATTTCTTAACAAATACATAAATATTGTTAGTGATGACTTTAGCTTTACGTATTTTTTTTAAATAGAATGAATTTCTTTCATAATTCTCACTTTAACTGAGGATAATTTTTAATCTAATGTATATGTATTTCATCTTCAATTTTATAATTTACTTACAAATGTGAAAAGCTGTAACAATCAGTTCTGCAGCATTCATTTAATTTCTCAGTGCTGATTGTAATAGCATATTACATTTATAAATGAACTATTGATTTGAACATCCATTTTTATTATTACATTTAAACATATTTGTAGTGATCTAACTATTGAAAATCTCAATCAGGTCCGAAAAATTGTTTTGAATGAATTGCTTTAAAATTTGTGTCAACTTTTATTGTGTAATTGTATGTTCTATTACGTGATTTGTGTTTACCTCTTATACTTTTATCTTCCTTGTCTGTGAGTTCTGATGTGTGAAATGCAACATTTAGAGACTTTGTCAATTTTAATCTTTAGATTCACATGATAGTCCATTTACTACATTTTTTAAATAATATTTTGTTTACAACCATGTCTGCTACTATGATCATTAGAGTAAAAACATCAGTGTGGTGATCATGGGCATCACTTGGGGTGACAAGAAAGGCAGTTGCCCTCCAATAGTTTACTTTCTTGCTTTACGTAGCAAATAGAATGTATTGTAATACAACTGCAGAAAGAAGCAATTTTCTGTCAGAAAACTCATATTTGAGTCCTGATATCGAAAAAGTGGATTAATCTTGTTCCTGAATGAAATGAACTACTTCCTCCAATGAACTGAATGTACTGAGTGGCAGTGAGGGTACCCGTGCAATTACAACAATCCATGATCGTGACTAGGGCACAGGAACAAATTATAATATTAACAATCAGAATAATCAACTTTTCTTCCAAAACATTGATTAGTGAAATGAATGATTTACATTCATTGGTAGCATTAGGGAGATACTAGCAAAGGTCATTTTCATACGTATACTGCTTTATCCAGTGAACTGGATACACCGGGTGTCCACCAGCTATGGGCCTCCCCATAACTTCTAAACGGTTCATGATATCAAAATGCAGTTTTCACACAACATTGCATAATCATGGGGTAAACAATAAGCTGTAGAGATATTGTTTGAAATATTTTTAGTTTTTGAGAAATTAAATCATCTTACATTATTTAAATTGAATTACATATTTTTCTCACCAGTATTGGCAGATCATAAAAAGAGAAATCCAATGATGTATCATATGTTTGCATTTTGATAGAATTAGAGTATAAAAATAGACTTTCTGACATGTGATTTTAAATGGTACAGATCATTTTTTCTGTAGCAGCCCTTGCACCTGTTGTCTTGAGAAGGGTGGCCTTCACAGCGGAAGCGAAAAGCAAAGGCAACAGTTGTAAGGGCTACTAAAAGAAATTTTGTCAGGTAATTTAAAATCACATGGATATTAAATTAATCAGACACAATTTCTTTTAGTAGCCCTCATAAAGTATTATTTTGTAGTAAAACTACTGTCAAAATATTAACAAATGATACATCATTATATTCTGATTTGTAGTGATATTGTAGCTCTGATTCCATTGCTTATTACGAAACATACGAGTATTTTGAAGGAAGCAATCAAACAAATCAAACTATTAATGGGTGATCAACACATTGTTAAATCACAAAACAAAAGCAATGTGGAACATAAAATAGAAACACTATAAAAACTATGTTCTGCACATCCCTCAAGAAGTAGCAAATACGTTCAATAGATATTTCTCAGAAATTAAAGGAAAATTAATTCTTCATAATTCCTTAAATAATACAAATATGCAGTAAAATATCCTCACAACACTGAATGCAAATTTCATTTATATCACCTGCAGAAATACTAAAAATCATAAATCAATTGAAAATAAATTCTCTTCAGGACTGGGTAATATCCACGACACCCTCATTTAACATTCTGCAACATACATAATAGAACCGCTCACTCATGTTTCTCACTCACTCAAAAGCTTTCGACATTGTTAACCATCACATACTGTTATCAAATCTTGAAACTTTGGGAATTAGAGGCATTGCACATCAATAAGTTAAATTTTACCTTTCTAATCATTGTCAAGTAGTCACAATGAAGTGCATTGTAGATAAAAAGATTTCAATCCATTTTTCCCAACCTAGAATGAAAAATTATGGAGTGCCACAAGGATCTATCCTACAAAACAGCCAAAATCCTATTTGCAGATTACACCAAATATTATTATTAAAGCAAATAACCCAACGAACTCTACAAAAAGAAGGCACAAAAGATTCTAGAGGTACTCAGTAAAATGGTTGCAAGAACTTAAACTCATGCAAACACCAGTAAAACTGTCTTCCTTAAACTTTAAGGAGTTCACTCTCTTAAGAAAAGCCACCAGCCACAATTGATCATTAAAAAACATGCCTTGCTTAAAATATCCCCCAAAAAACTCTCCTTGGATAACCATTCAAGATAATCTAAAAATAGAACCTCTACACATCACAAATCTAAATAACAAGCTCACCAAGTCATGGTTAATGCCACTTAAGTCAAATTCTTGCTTTAGATATCTTATGAACAGAGTAACTTTGCAAGTGTTCATAGCATTTAAACATAATGAAATCATGTCCAGGGAAGTTCTCCGATAGTATTCACACATTCATCATCCCAAAACGAACAATTGAAAAATAAACAAATTTGAGCTCTGAGAACCACTGTTTAAAAAATTACAAATCCTACCATTTCCCATGCATGTACGTATTTTGAAATATTAATCTTCACAAAGAAGACCCTTATGAGAAACCAAGGAATTCTGGGTACTCTAACATAGAAGCTCATAACTGTAAGACTGAAAATCTGTATGACCTTTGCAGTGAAACTTCACTCCTTCAAAAAAGTAGCCATATAGAAGGCATTATGCTGTAACAAACTCCATAGTATATTTAAAAGCTTAAACTCAATATGTACATTCAAAAATAAACTGAAAGTTTTCCTGTTAAACCATACATACTAAAGTACAAAAGAATATATAGGTACATCATAAATATGCATCTACTATATAAATATTAACTAGTAGGACTACTAATAACTTGACATATCCTGTTCCATGTTTGAAACCCTCAAAAAGGTTGGATATGAAAAGTGGACCCAGTTCATGCATCAAACTCATATGAAGGCTTTTTTTTTCTTCCCTTCCCCTTTTAATTAAAAAAATATTGTTTTTTCAATTTTTGTGTTCTTACACTATCATTTACAAAATTAATTAGCATTGTATACAGTATTATTATTAAATAGTATTGTATACAGTACCAAAATTGAATTGAATTTTAGTTTCTGTATTGCATTTAATTTTTATAAATATTTGAATTGTATATTATATGAATATACATAACCTGATTTGTGATACATTCCTTATGTTGTGTTTATGTATAATATTACTCTACTTCATTGCTAAAGATGTTATGAGTTGGTTGAATATAAAATTTACTCCGTTGCAATCAGCTTCCTTCCTACATCCTAGAAACAGATGTAGAGTCTGTTGGTGCCTCTAAAAAACATTGCGGAAAATGTGAGCTGTTCCCCACAAAGTAATGCATTTCCCAGTCTTTTGATTGACTGACCTGGGAGTTTCATCAAGTTCTTCCACAAATTTTGCGGATCAAATCCCAGAGCTCCGATAACTATCGGGACAAACTGTGCTTTTACGCCCCGCATTCGGCTGATCTCGGCTTCCCAACTCTTGTATTTAAGAGGTTTCTGTTCTTTCTTAGTAACGACGTTTTGATTAGACAGCCCAGCCACGTCTACAAGTAGCCACGTTTTTTCTCCAAATTGCGGACAACAATATCCGGTTTGTTTGCCGCTATCGTGCGATCAGTTCGAATTTGTTGGTCGGAGAACCAAGTATTGTACACAGACTAACATACGTCACCGATTATGGTGAGTGTTCGTACCACTTTGAGCATGTGTTTGAAATTTCGAGGGCGATACAGATCTGCCAATGGAGGTAACTACACACCCTGACGTGTCTTTTCAAGTATTCGGTCTTTGCTAGAATTGTACAACTGAGACGATATGATGAATGGTTTCTCCATGTTCCTGGCAATTCCAAATTTATATTCCTTGGAAATTTTGAAAACAACTTTATCATAAAGTATTTTCAACTCCTGATCTTGGGCAACTATTACAACTACTTCCGATTCTGGCTTCTTCCCCTTTTAAGCAACATAATTTTTTAAAATCTTAATTGATCTGCACCTTGTCAATTCTTTTGAGATATTGTCCATGGAATGGTTTGTCTCCCCACGATTTCTTTAACATGTTTTGTGATTCATTTTTCATTTAAGTAGCATGAGAAGTTCATTGTCGTATGTTATTCTGCGTGTCTTGTATAGTTTTCTTCGCAATGCTTCTGGCCACACTTACAATGCCTCCGTTTCGCATTCTTCTATCAGATTTAGGAAAACAGGAATCTTCGATCAGATTTAATGGCTTGCCTCATTACAGGGTCATCTTGATGACTGACTACGTACTTTCTCATCCCGACTATTATTACATTGCGCCAGGAGGCTACAATTTGTGTGAGATATCTTCCTCCTTCTCTACGTGACACACGTCTTGTATGTTCATCAGCTCGAGAGTGGGTGACGTCGCATTGTAAACAGTTTCCTGGATTGTCGATCAATGGTTCGAATTTCTTGCCCAGTCCAGTCCACTAGCCCGAAACTGTATTCGGCTACAGGCACCACCAAAGTTCCTATTGCAGATATTTTATTCCTGGAATTCAGAGCGGATTCCAGGACAAGTCTCTCTTCTATAATACTTCCTGCGAATTTTCTCTTTCATTGTATTGTTCGGGATGATCTCACCTTCCTCATTGTCCAAAAACTTGTAAGTTTTATCTGGCTCAATTCCTTGAATCACAGTGTGCATATCAACTTCAATGTTCTCTAACATTGTCATTTTGCCTCTCTTTAAATTTATTTTTGCAGACTCGACAAGACGAAACGTCATGCAGATGTCTTGGTAAAATCATTGATGACAGGCAGCAGTTGGGAGAGAATCGCTTCATTCTTAGCAAACACTTTAAGATCACCCATGTAAAACAAATGTGATACTGGTATTTCATCACCATGAAGCCTGTAACCAGTCAGTGTGCAGCAGCTGTCTTGATAGTGGAATCAAACTAATGCAAAACAGGCGAGGGGCTAGCGAATCTCTTAGGCAAATTCCCCTATTAAGATGAATACTTCTTGTTTCTACCACATCCTTTCCGCTGTGCATTAGTAACCTGGCACTTGTCGTCATACTAGCCTCGCAAAACTCATTAAGACTAGAATGAAGCCAGGGCCTTTAAAATCCAATCCTATGTTACAGTCAAAAGCCTTCTGATATTCAATCCAAGCCATGCTTAAATTACGTTTTCGTTTCCTTGCATCATTCAAGATGACTTTATTTAGCAGCAAGATTTCTTTATAGTCATACTAACCTTTACGACATCCTTTCTGTTCAACTGGCAACAATTGTTTTCTTCTCTAGATATTGTACAATTTGTTAGCTATAGCTGCATTTATAACTTTGTACATTACTGGCAGACAAGTGATTGGCCTACAGCTATTCGCTAAAGAACCGTCTCCCGCTTTGAGTAGCAAATAATTGATGCTGCGTGTGAGGCATTCTGAGAGTTCCTTTAGGGTTTATAAAATGGTATAAACAGTCTTTGCTATATGAGAATGTAATACTGTTATTTTCTTAATCCAATAATTCTGGATTTTATCAATCCCGGGGGATTTCCAGTTTCACATGTTCCTAATTGCGTGGAAGAGGCTCTCTTCCGAGAATTAGTAAACATGTTTCACTGTTTCCACAAGTTCATCGGCAGCATCAACTTCGGACGGACGTCAAGTTGTGTCTTGTAGGATCTGCTTTCTTCCCAGATTTGCGTCCAAAATGTTACGCGTCATATTTTGAAGAATTCCATTCGGTATTGCCATTCAAATTTTGAGTCAGATTGCAATAGGATCTCTTCACGTCTGTTTCAAACTGATTCTGTAGCCGGAAATCTACTCTATGTTTGAAACGTCTAATTCGTTGATCCCTTGCTTGGATTTTCTCTTTTAGCTTCTCAGCTTCCATTAGCCTCGTTATGACATTTTGAATTTCGCATTTGGTATCAACGTGGAGTATTTTTCGTTGAATTTTAGACGCGTGCGTTGATTGAGAAGATGCATCGTCTAAGAATGATATTTCACGGCGAGTGTTGCTATCCGCTTCATAATTCTTTTCGCCCATACAGGTACAGAGCTTTTACTCTGTCTGGCTGCCGGCCATCGATGTTCTTGGCTGATCCCAAAATTATCTGATTTACCAGATATCCAATTGCATATACGATGGGATTGATTTCAGTAATATGTAGATCTCTATCTTCGGCCTGTACCACCTCATTTACTTTATCACTTTCTTAACTTTAGCATTTTCGTATATTCCTCACGGAGCACGAGATTTGAATAGAAGTAGACGAACTCCATCTCGCGTTGAAGATTATGCCCTTATTGTGTGATTCATAGTCAGATGAAGTTCCACCACTCTGAGTATCAGCAAGTTGTTCTGCTGTGAATTTTTCCACTGTGAAGTGTGTATCGTCGTTGACTGGCAAGCTTCTTTGAATCTAGGGTAGGTCTCTCATCAGGATTTCACTCTCTCTGTATCTTGTAAACTTCCATTTCCCTGATTTTGAGCCCCCATTTTTCGCCTTTGCGTAGTAAAAGCATCGTATCACTTCCTTCAATTTATCCTAAGTCCTTCTCTGACGAAGGCTTCGAGCTACTGCCGGCTCTGGGTCCCTGGGGCTAACATCCGTGGGATAGCCAGACGTTGACAAAGTGAAATAAGCTCGTTTTCTGAGCAGGTATGGGATATTGTTAGAACAAGGCACATTCAAATTCATTACACTTCTTGTTCTATCCATTTTGCTCATTGGTTTATGTGAAGTTTCGCAGGAAGCAAATTCGAGTTCACAGATCACACTTAACCAATGGGCTATTTGCTGTCATCCGTTACTGCGCCCCACAGTTGCAACGGGGCACCCTCCCCCCATGGGGATGGGTCCCTCCGATCGCCAGTTGGCATTACTAAACCCTTCGGGGGTTTCATCAGACCTCCGCTGGCTAATTGAAGGTTCGGGCTTTTGGTTGTCAGAATACATTGAACCACATAAAGTTCCTTAGATTTTTCCTTCAAATAAAATGTGTTGTCCATAATTTGTTCTTTCATTAAGGTCATGTACATTTTTTTTGAAAACTTTACTAGTTTAGCAGGTTTTGAGAAAATCTTGTTTTGAATTTTTTTTAATTGCACATATTGCTCAGAATATTGCGCGAATGTTAGGAAATTTTTCAAGAAACATTTACATGACCTTAATGAAAGAACTCACAATGGAAAACAACTTTTATTTGAAGGAAACATTTCTGTTTTAACTTTTGTAGTTGTAGTAGGACGCCAAAAAAGGTATTCAAACTTTTGCAATATTCGAAAATTCAGAGTTAACCGTGATAAACAGACCTATACATTCTATAAAGTTGTATTTAACTTTATTCTTACAAGAAATTTAAAGAAAAAATGTAGAGCCGTTTTCGAGAAAATTTTGAAATCTTTGTAGTTGTAGGAGTTGTAGGAAGACGATGAAAATATAAATATCTTGCAATTTTCAAATATTTAGAGTTATCAGTGAAACTCTGACCTATGCGATCTTTATAATTGCATTTTACTTTCATTTCACAATTTTAATTCATTTTTCACATTTTCATTTCATTTCACATTTTAATTCATTTTTTTTAAATTTGCAACTTTTTGAGAAAATTTTGAAAATGTCCCGAGATCTGACGTAAAGTACCCCCAAAAATTAAGGAATGATTTTCAAAATCCCAGAGCTTTGACGCATGCCAGATCGACAAGGGTTTAATCAGTTTGGAAAAAATTGTATGCATAGTTTAGGCGCTAGGGTTATTTACCTACACTAGACAGACGGACGGACATTTTGAAAAAAAAACACTTTTCCGGTATCAGAGGACCCCAAAACGTGTAATACCGTTGAAGTAGCGAAATCTCTTGTTCAATCCTCTGGCCAGCTATCTATCGCCGTCCAAGTTACATTTTGAAATCAATTTCTTAATTTTTCGATTCTAACGGTAGAATATTACTTTAATAATATTACAGAAGAGTAAAAGCTCCTAAAATAAGGAAATTTTTGTTCAAAAAAATTGAGATGCTTTTAAGAAAATGGCGTTTAATAGTTACTGAAAATGCGAAATTTAAAGCTCTTTTTCACATAAATATTTTGAGTTTTTGAAAAGCTCCAAACGTTTTGTATGGGTAATGCAAAATGCACTGTTTAATAAGACATAAAGTTGATTTGGGGATATTTTTGGTTTTTAAAAATTGTACAAATATATTTTTTTAAATATCTCTTACGTCGTTAATAAGCACATTTTGTATCAATAAAAACTATTGCAATTCTGAGTTAAGGTGCTTTAAATGACTAAATAATATTTACTCCTTAGTTTCTAAAAAGAAGTAAACAGGTGAAAAAGCGAGGTGTTTATAGGAGTTTGTGGCATTCTTAAACCGATTTTAAATACCATTTCATTGAAGCAAATGTTCTTACATTGAAAGCGAAAATTGCTTTACTAAATCTATTTTCTTCGATAGAGCCTAATAGAATAAATAAGTAAATGTATTTTAAGTGGCATGTGAATCTTCGTGCTCACGAAAACCTACGTGTAACATATGTGTTGTTGAGAAAGATTGTTAATGCCATACTTGGTGAATTGATTGTGTAAAAATCTGTGGGCACAATCAGCATTATATGGTTAATTGAAGACAATCAAAAGATGATTGATTCCAATCATTAATAGTCATATGTATTAGTTCTGATTTATCTGATTAATTGATATCAATATATTTTTCTATGTTTTCAGAGCTCTGGATCCGCGAGCCATCGGAGGGTCCAGAGGAATTCCCATTCACAAGCTGGAGATGGTTTACCCACAGCACGTCGAATGCATCAACCGTATAGCACCGACTTGCAGTACTTGAATCGGGATAATTGGCCTTTTGAAAGCAAAAATCAGTTCGAATCGCCTGACTCCGGCCTCTTTACTTCGGATGTAGGCCCTCACGATTATATTCCATCCTCGCACAAGGGAAAGAATCCTTCTCGCGACTCAGATCACGTCGTTCATTCGCATTACTCGTCAGTCCGACAACAGCCTGAAGTTCTTGTCAGACCCGAGACCAATCCTCCCCACGAAGAGACTTTCGCCCAGCGAGACGTTATAGAAAATAATGGGCCTACACAGAAAACCAAAATTTATAATTCTGCTCCTAATAGAAAGGAGATAATTGATTCAAGCGTAACTAAGGTTCCGAAAGAGAAACATCCACGCCAGTTTCAGGACGAAAAATTTAAAGATCCTCCAATAAATAAAAAACCTACTAAATATTCGTCACCGTTCAATTACAATGACGATGTTAGTGATGATAATGATTCTGACTACTATACAAATGGACCTTCCGATCGCGAAGAATATTCCCCGCCCGACAGTCAAATTCATCAGGAAAAACAATTCATTGGTCTATCAACGACTGAAGTTCCTTTTCGGCATTCCACGTTTGGGCTTGAACATATTCAGCGACCGACTAACACGCCACCCATTTTTAGCTCCCTGAGACCGGCTTACGAGTACGTTGAAAATAATTACTCGCCCTCTGAACGACCGCATGCAGAGAACGGAGAGCGGCCAAGCGACGGTTTACCGACGTGGTCGCAACTCCCTGCGCCAGCCCGCGCAGCGTCGTCACCCGCGCCTCCGCCCCCCTCCCCCGCGCCCTCACGGCCACCCGCGCGCTCCTCGGGCGCGGGGCAGTGCCCCTCGCAGGCGACCGGCGCCTTTCCGTACCTGCCGGACTGCAGGCGCTTCGTCAACTGCTGGCGCGGGCGCGGCTTCGTGCAGGCGTGCGCGCCGGGCACGCTCTTCAACGCGGACACACGCGAGTGCGACCACCCGCACAAGGTTCACTGCGAGGGCGGGGCGCCGCTGTCGGACTACCCCCCGGAGGCCGACCTGCCGCAGGCGGCCTCGGAGCCCGCGCGCGCCGGGCGCCGGCTGCCCGCCTTCCAGCCGCCGCCCCCAGCCGCGCACCCGCCGCCTCAGGCGCAGCTCCCGCCTCCGCCGCCTGCGACGGCGCTGCCTCCGGCGGAGCCCCGCGACCCCCCTCCCCCCCGATGCCCCGGGCGCGCCTTCAGCGGCCTCGCGCCGCACCCCACCGACTGCCGCAAGTTCCTCAACTGCTGGAACGGCGCGCCCTTCGTGCAGGAGTGCGGCCCGGGCACAGTGTTCAACCCTCGAATATTGGTGTGCGACTTTCCGTACAGAGTGAAATGCAACCAAACAGGTTCGTAAACTTAAATGGCCATAATTTAATTGGGAATGAAGTTTTTATGGGGTATTTTAGCACAAAAAATTAGTTATGTTTCATTGCTATCTACGATATTAATTATCTAAAAGAGATTATCCCTATTTTCTCCTTCCTTTTCATAAATACATTTTAATCTTTACATAACGTACTCATAATAACCTTGAACCTTCAGCAATATTTTGAAATTTTCGGGATTGATTTACCCATGTTTTATACTGAGCAAAGATCTGAAGTTAACATTCAGCTTAAAACAAGTACACGTCCCATCCACTTGCGTTCTTCAATGCCATGAATTATTTGTGGGCTTTAAATTACTTTCCCCACAGTTTATGTAGTACAGGATTTCAATTTGCAGTCGAATCGAAGACAATGCGAAAAAAAGGTAGTGGTGAGAATTAGTAATGTTACTTCTTTTCATAGGTTCTCACGATAACTCGTCAAAAAGAACCAATCGAGGGCAACCTCCAGAACAACAAACGCCCTCAACAAACGAACAAGTTTCAACTCTACGAAACCATCTTCCAGCAATAACAACCCCAACGACTCTTCCAACAACTCGAACGAACTTCTTATACAGAGTTACGACTCCCAGAACGTTTCTCGCAACGGAACGAACTATTCTCATTCCGACTACCTATCGTCAAAGAATTCCATTGCCAAACAACCCGACGGCAACTTATGAACCGACCAACCGGCCCTCTGCGCCACGGGGGACGACGATGTCGGCAGCCACGTCTCCGTCGCCGACGGCGCGAAGGCCGCACCCCCCAGCGGAGGCCCCGACGCCCTCCATGGCGCCGGCGCCGTCCGCGCCCCCCACGGGGCAGGCGCTGCGGCTGCGAGGGGGCCCCTCCCCCTGGGAAGGCTTCGTGGAGGTGGCCGGCGCCAACGGCGGCTGGGGGCTCATTTGCGACGGAGCAGGCCAGTGGAATCTCAGCGAAGCGGCCGTGGCGTGTCGACAGCTGGGCTTTCACAGGTGCGGATGTCCGGGATTCGGGGTCGTTTCAAACGATAAAAATATTTAGAAGCGTTGTCTTGGCCAACTTTATTATTTAATACAAGAGCAGCTTTTGATGGCTAGCCATCATCACTGATACAAAAACATATAAAATATCAAACATTAAGTTATGAACTAATAGATAGGTAATTTCAAGTTTTAAAAAAGAAATTAACATAACACAACAAATGACAGAGAGAGAGAGAGAGAGAGAGAGAGAGAGAGAGAGAGAGAGAGCAAATGGGAAGTAGAGTGGTAAATCATTTATTCCTACAGTAATTTAGTAAATTTATGCAAGAAATTAATAAATGAAAATGAAAACATGTATAATTAACCAATAAGAAAATTAAATACAAGTTGAGCCGTTTCTTACCTGCTGTTCGGAAGACAGAAAATCACTTAACGTATTGTTTCATATGTCATGGTGTGTCGTAGAGCTACAACAATGGATATTCACTGTATACATATTAAGATCATTTTAATTCTAGTATTAAATTGGGTTCGGAGCTAATGGTAGGATGCAATCGTAAGCTGATAATAGAAATTTTTGTTTCTTTTCTTTTTCTTCTGTGAAACAGACGTACTGGCGCTATAACTAGTCTCTGTTTGAAAGTCCCAGGCTAAGCAGAATTCAATTTGGCAAGACGATCATAGAATGTTTCACGTAACTTCTTTGGGGCGCATTTCTGTCTGTGAATAGAACGAGTTTTCCACATGAATGCTGTTCAAATGCACTTACGATTAGAGTTCACTAAATTGTTTGTGCTCTTTTAACTATTCTCTAAGTGTGAAGGTATCATGCAGCAAAATATTTCTCAGATTTTCAAACATGCATTTTGCACTCACCATGCTCCAAATATTGAAAAGACCTATTGGAACTACATACTTGTACGGACGTCAATAGGATACAAGCATTTCTACCGTTATCATCTCCTGCAATTTACACATTTTGGAATCATACTAAAAACCATATTTTGGATGGTAAATAGCATATATCTACTGATGTACAATAGCACATACTTCGTCGCATTATTTGAAACCTTTGCAATTTACGAAAATTCAGAAAGTTCAAGGAAGATGGGACGTGTGCCATTCTGTTAAGTTTCCTTTTATCTCTTTGGGGAAAAAATTAGGTTGCTGGTGAGGAGCTGCTTTCGTCTGCAGCCTCACGTCGTCGTCATGGTAACAAGAGAGAGAGTTTCATAAAAGTGGGAAAGGGCCTGCTACTAATAGGGAGTAAGGACAATTGAATCGTTTATTTCAGAAACTCGTCAAACGCCAAATTCCTCATTTCGAGAAAACTGAGGATGTCTCCCAATTTTTCTGAATTCAATTAAATGAATATTCTTCATATAAATATGCACTGACCGATGTGTCTATCCTCTTGGAGAAATAATCCACCGCTAATACGTGTTTTAGATGTTGGCGTTTGATGTTTTCTGAAATAAACGATTCAATTGCCCAACGCCCGGGATATACAAGCACTGCAGTTGCAGGATTGCAGGTGAGTCTTTGCCGCGTCCGGAGCCAATGAATTGTTCGCCGCTTGCGCAGGGGGGCGGAGGCGGCGTGGCAGGGCGGCGCGGCCGCCGACGCCCGGGTGGCCTGGGACGCCGTGCAGTGCTCGGGCGTGGAGGCGGCGTTGGGGCGCTGCTGGGTGACGCCCGCGCGCGGCCGCTGCGACCCCTCCAGCCAAGCGGCGGTGGTGCGCTGCGTGCGCAACCACGCCTCGCTCTGCCGCCCCGGCGAGTTGAACCACGCGGGCCGCTGCTTCGCTGCGCTCCCGCCGGCCGCGCTGTCGGCGGCCGACGCGCGCGCGCGCTGCGCCGCTCGCGGAGCGCGACTCGTCGAAATCTTATCGCAGGTAGGCAACAGGAGCCACAGGCAGTGACCCCGGGTAAAAGAGGGCCTATTTTTATTATTTAAGGTACTGACACTACCGGTGTTTGCTCTACACATTTATAAAAGGAGCTCGAACAAACGTTTTGCTGGCTCCCCCACACTCATTTCGTTAAAGCCCATTCACAATGCAAACATAAACATAAGCATGGCGTTAACATAAAACTTAGGACTACGTCCATAAGCGAACTCATTCACAATGCGTTCGCATTAGTATAACACGTAAGACGTTAACTTAAAATCTTGCAAACTTCAAGCTTTTGTGCTTATGCTTAAGTAAGACATAAGAAATGAACCAATCACAGAACTGTAACCTAAAATCGAGA
The DNA here is from genome assembly GCA_017312745.1 of Gryllus bimaculatus. Lineage (NCBI taxonomy): Eukaryota > Metazoa > Arthropoda > Insecta > Orthoptera > Gryllidae > Gryllus > Gryllus bimaculatus. Next base: position 10,817,566 of record BOPP01000014.1, on the reverse strand, counting down.
ATTGAAATTGGAGTGAAATCGATACAAGAATTAATATATGTGCTATGGACCCAGTGGATGCCTTGAAATCGATTCTCACATCCAACCAATAGTAAACCAGATTGTCTCACAGCCAATAGAAACTCTAATTTTGCTCACGTTTATGTTAGACAATGTGAATACTTCAGTCTATCATTTATGTTAATGTTTATGTCTATGCGCTATACTTATGTTTAGGTTTACATTGTGAATAGACCTTTACGCTAATGGCTTCTCTAATAAGCATTCTAATGAGCCTTAACCGTCGATGTTGTTTGCGGGGTTAGGTAATGCACTTCTCATCATATAAGTTATTTTTATTGAAACTACACATACTTGTTAGATTACTACAAATTTGAGAATTATATTTTCTCATCAAGTAATAGCATTTTCTTTCGAGTTATTAATATCACTATAATACTAGAGTTATACGACTTGTTTTAATCACATTTCTAATAGTCACATCCACAAATGTATGGTGAAATGTTCTACTGTATTCTTAGAGTTTTGAAATTAATCACTATCAATATCGTAATGAGAAGTGAGTGATAATTACTTGAATTTATTTGTGTAATAAATATCAGTTGATAATTTCTATTTATGTTGTATAAAATAAAACTCTGAAAGAATGTGTTTTAAAAATAAAGTTAAAATTATCCACGTTTCCAAGAGAATTTTAACGGATTTGAAAGAAACTTTCGGGGCATTTTTCAAATGAATGAACGATATTATCCTGTATAGTTTAGGAAAATAAAGACTTTTTTTAGAGTAGCTGAGACCTGAGAGCATAGTTGCCATTAAGAAGCTCAAACACACGATGAGGGCGTCGTCCACAACTTTTAGTTAAGAAATTGACGGTACGAAATTCACTGATGGGGATATGGATTAATAAAATATAAGATAGATTTATTACTTCTGCATGTAGGTTTATACAACCTGGTGGCAGAACACTACAATTAACATATTATAAGGATTAGGAATATTAATGCAATGTAATTTCAAATCATTTTAAGACAATAATAGCAATAATAATATTAATAATAATAATAATATGATAACAATAAAGACAATAATAACAATAGTAGCATTAACTCTACATTTTATGACTGTCCTGCACAGATATTTTAACTAATAAATACTCTTTTTAAATACACTTCACTTCAATTGCACTTCACTTCTCTTTCTACTTCTCTATTGCACTGCACTTCACAACACGTCACGACACTGCAATTCAACTACTACTTAAAATTAATTATATATTTAATAAAGCAATACATTTAATAGTAATTATCACAATAATAATAACAATATTAATAAAATAATAACGATTTTAATAAGCCTAACTTTCTAATCAATAAATTTTACAAATGCCTTTAGTTCATATTCTTTTAAAACTTTGTTCACCTAGAGGAAAGGGTTACATGGCTGTCGCAGGCAACGTATTCCAGTCCGTTATTGTTCTATTTGAGAAGGAATATTTTCCAACATCTGTTCTCTGTGGCCTGAACTGAATTTTGGGCATGTGATCCCCTCTACTAAAGTTAGTGGGTCTATCGAATCGGATGAAAATATCTTTCCAAGCTGAATAACCGGCATATGCTTTGTACAGGATAAAGAGTTTTGTCTTAACCCTCCTGATTTCTAAATGACCCCATTTTACTTTCTTCTTCTTGCTGCGGAAAGTAAGTTTACACGCTCTCCTCTGACGTCGATTCAAATATTTCATTTGTAAGTTTCTAAAAGGTCACAACAAATCGCCCCGTATTCCATTAATGGACGAACTAGAGATAAGTAATCAAATTCGCTTTCGCAGTACTCTTTGTTAGTATCCGCATAGTAAAACGCATAGTAATATTCGAGGCTTTCCTTACGATAAAGTTTACCTGATTTTCCCAACTCGATTTTCTATCAAACTCATTTGCAATTCCCCCAGGTACTTACAAGACCAAGACTCTTGGAGTATTTTCATTGCGTAAACGGTATTGAGTTTCACTGTATTTGCGACCCCTACCGAACGTGATTGTTTTGTTTTTCGAACTATTTATTGTCATGCTATTTTTTTTCCCGCCCAGAAATGTAGTTTATATTGATCACCCTGCAAAATATCCTCGTCTACTTTTGATTGAAAAACTCAGTATATTATACAATAACCTGCACATAGTCGTACTTTTGAAAATAAATTGTGTAGCAGGTCATTCACAAACACGAGAAATAGGAAAAACGATAGATTCTTATCTACGAAGAGAAGGGGGAAATAAGAGAGCGGAGAGAAGGAGAAAGGGGAAGAAGGAGAGTGAGCGAGAGAGAAAGAGACCGAGAGAGGGGGTGACCGAGAGAGGGGGAGACCGAGAGAGGGGGAGACCGAGAGAGGGGGAGACCAAGAGAGGGCGAGAGCGAGAGAGGGCGAGAGCGCGAGCGAGAGAGGGAGAGAGAGAGGGAGAGCGAGAGAGAGGGAGAGGGCGAGGGAGAGAGAGAGAAAGAGAGAGAAAGAGAGAGAGAGAGAGAGAGAGAGAGAGAGTATCTTTCTGAAGCACGACGGCTGAGAGGACGTCGCCTTAAAAAGAGTTCGCCAAGAATGATTCTGCGGGTATCGAAACCCAACGTCTAAAAGTCAAAGATAACTGCATAATAATTGTGGGGACAAATATGAATGGACTTCTATCTCGTATTACGTATTTTAAAATGTTTTGCCCGTTAAACACTCCATTCTAAACATATATTTTAGTTTCATTTTCAAGCAAGTTCAGAAAAAATAGGCAAACCAAAAATTTGTGACATAAACGTGTCGGAGAGTTCTGCGACTGTATACCCTTATCTTTCTTTAAAAACTCGTGAATTCCATTTTTCGCATATGTGTTTATTTTATAACGAGTGTGGGTGAAAAAGATTGAGAAACCTGAATTTAAAGCCTTTATGAAATTCACAATAACCTCTGCTTATCTGCGTACTTTAGAAAACAGTAAATTCGAAAAAGTTTGTAAAAATGGGATTAGAAAACTCGGGTGTTTAATTTGTATTATATAGTTGTAATATTTTCCTAACTCCCAAATTGTATTAATAACATTAATAATCATAATAATAATAATAATAACAACAACAACTACTACTACAACAACCATACTAATAACACTCCTCACTAGGACAGCTGCTTTTATCCTTACATCCTGTTAATATGTAGTATCATAAAGATTTATTTTTGTTTTCTCCTGTAAAATCTGTTTATACGGAATTACTTGCGTTCTAAAGCAAAATTATAAAATCACATTCTTCATCTAGATTTACTGCTCGTTTTCGATGAATGTGTTCAATATAGAAGAATATAATATCAGTTATAATGTAAGAAAATCATCAGAATCAAATGTAATCATATGTAATCAATACGTAATAATACGAATTACGCAATCAATAATGATCATAGAATCAAAAACGTAATCATAATCATAGGAACTAGTGTTTTTACATTTTACCTCTGAGGCGTTACCAACAATTAATCGTATAAAAAAATTATGAAAAGAAGTTAACGTGAAATAGAAGAAATCGTCATATAATTTGTAACTAGTTTCGATGGTCACATGGGTTTTAAAATGTAATTACAAATATGAAATTACATGTAATGTGATATTTTCTAAACAAACAAACAATTGTTTTCCAAATCTCCCTTATTCTTCTTTTAAACCAATGTGTAGTGAGTAAAGCCCCACGAGAGCATGTGACCCCCAAGCGGGCGCCCTGCGTTGCTGCAGGAGGAGAGCGACGCCGTGTCGGAGTGGCTGGTGGTGATGCATCCGCAAGTGCAGAGGGTGTTAACCGCAGGCATCCGTCGCTCTTCCGGCGACGCCTGGCACTGGCACGGCTCGGGGGAGCTGTTCGCGTTCCACAAGTGGTGGCCAGGTGAGAGATCCTTTCTCCAAGAATGTGAACGATTAAACGAATTGAACGATTTCTTCACGTTGGACAATGTACGTTGCACCAAATGTCCCAATTTGTCATGTGCGCTTCAGTTGTCCTAGATTTTAGTCCGAATGCAAGCGTTTCTAGATTCCACGTGACAGAAGAGAGCAGGAGACGTATTCGCACGTCCCTTTGCATTTGATTCTGGTGAGAAAACTTCTAATTACATACTTGTGGGTAACAAGTATATTCAAGGCGGTACTTAAGAATGATTTCTATTCCTTATTTAATGTTATAATAAAGAACACAACAGATCAGTTATTTTAATAGGAGCGATAAACGTGACATTTTATTTTGCGAGAGGGAAACGTTGCGGCACGCGACCAATTGGCCGAGTGGCGCAATGGTACCTGCCGTTGGACTCGCGAGTAGGAACCTTCCCTACTCGCAAAATAAAATGTCACTTTTACCACATGTGACATACACTAGTTTTTAGATAGCCTTACAGCCATCCGTTTTCAAGTATGAAAATCAATTGGATACAACGATACATTGTGGTACGTAGTAGCTGATGCAGTCAGGCGAAAGTATTTTGTTTTCTTTCTTGCATTCGTAGTTTTAACTACAGAACAATAAAGGTTTTACCTGAAAATTTGAGCAGCGTCTCACATTTAGCTCTCATGCTAAAAATTGAACATTTGGAACACAGTGCAAGCCTTAAATGTAATCGCTTTTGCTGGTGGCTACCTAAAAATTCTTTTTGTGTGGGACTTTTACATTTTCCGTATCTTATCCTGGCCATAAGTATGATATTATCTGCCATGAACGATGACGTACTAGTGAATGATAATTATCAAGAACAAAGGCGTCGTGCTGTCTTCGTCTTATCGTAAAAATGTCACGGAGTGTTAACCTACAGATAGAGGTTGAGAAACATTAAAACAAATGAGAAGTATATTAATCAATATCATTTTAATGATTTTCTTGCCCAGTACCTAACAGATCTTCATTTAATTTTAGACTTCAGTGTTTACTATTTTCTGTGAGACTAGGAAGTTTCGTTTATTTCCATGTACCTATATGAGTTTAAGTATAATGTTATGTTATATTCGTTGTTAGAGAACCGAATATGACTCCAAATGCCACTACAGTCGCCAGTCGTATTACCTTGTAAATTTGATTTCACCAAAAAGGCCATTTTGTTGTACAATTAAAAAGAGCATGGAGTCCTCTGTCCTCTGCAAATCACATGCCACTGGTAAGAGCATCGAATGTAATACTGTTCTGCATGAGAAATGTTTTTCTAACTTTCAGTAAAAAAAAGTAATCACAAATCGCATGTTATCGGTGGTGCGTTCGTGCACCAGGCATATTTTTGTAACTAAAAATTATAAACAAAAAATAGTGATATAAACATTCACAGTAGACTTATGTAAACATGTTTTCCTAATATCAACAATTTGACAAAAAATGTTCTGGGCATTAATGAGTTAAACAAAAAATGTCATGTAATTCAGTATCACCTAAAACAGAAAATTGGTTACAATTATAGAAAAACCAACTCAATTGTATTAAATCAATAGGTAAAATATTTACTTCAAGGTATCCTATCTTTCCTCGGTCTATATCTCCGCACTCTTTTATCATTCCTTGGTGTCCACTAAATTAATTTCATCTAAAGTAAATGAATCCAATAGACGATGGCTATTTTAGTCCTATTCTCAATCACATTCCTCTTTAAATAACTATATACAAATCCATCCTTCGCCCAATGTTAACTAACGCACGCCCCTGTACGGATTTCAGTTGCTCTGATCATATTAAACAAATTTCAAATGCTTCAAAACATTTTTTTAAAAGAATAACAGTAATCCCCCCCCCTTGGTTTGTTAGCAATAAGACACTTCACAACAACCTTGCAAAGAACCAATTACTTTCTTTATTTCGAAACTGCCACATAATTTCTACAATAATTTAAGTCATGAACAAGGGACAGTCACTTGCGAAATAGGAACTGATCCCCCCCCCCCACTCTCCCACCTAAGAATCTCACTCTCATTTCGTATTTTTCTCGATATCTCTGTTTCATTAGATAAAGATAGACTGTTTCTGACATTTACTTATCTCACCTATCGTATTCTTTTATAAACCCCTGTCATTATCTTCAAACTATACTTCCAAATTATCATTTGGTTGAAGGTTTCAGCAAATGAAATTACTATCAGGGAGGTGACAACATTATCACTCCCACACTTTGCTGGTACAAAATTACTCGGCCAATCAACTGAAGAGCCTCACGGCGGAACGCTGTTCTGTCGTTGTACAACGTAATGTAATGCAATGTTAAAAGCCTGGAGTGACTCATTTGCCATGTCTGAGGTTTTCTGCGCCGCAGTCGGTTTATCTGGAGGCCCTCGCGGAGCAGCTGGTCGGGCGCGGGTGCGACCGCCGATGCTGACGAGGCGACACTACCGAGCGCATATCCGCCTGCATGCGCCACGGACGGGGTTTTCCTCAGCGGCCGGGGACTTCATGCGAATAAATGCATCTCTCGTCGAAAATATCTCCCATAATTCTACGTACGTTTGAAGTACTAGTTAACGAACAATACGTTGGGTGGTGGGTGATTGCCAGAGAAATTTCATTTTTGAAACGTTTCCAGAAGGAAATCATGAGCACATGAAGAGGTGATAACAATAAAAACGTACAAAATTAGAATTTATTTGAATATCTTATATTTTTCGAAAAACGAACTAAAGATTTACATTATTGCGACGTATCACTCCATTAGTTCGATGCATAAACGAACATAATATCGTCTGTGGCACAATTCTAACCGTACAAGGCGGAAACGTTGTCCTTCAGAAAACGTTCTGTAGTCAGATATCATCCTATCCCGGATACGACGTTGCGTAGTAGGAGGGAACGGAAGCGTTCAAGCGCCACTATCTTTCGAGCTGGTATCAAATGTGGCTATTTTATTTAAAGGATTCCATCCCTCCTTGAGTTCACCAATAGAATTTAATTTTTGGCGCTGAAAAGTATAGGAAGTTGACTACATAAGCATCGTTTTACATAAAAAGTAATGAAAGAAAATATTTACACTGCTCATTGTTCTTAAAACTATTATCATAGGAACATGGACTAAAAGTTATTTAAAAAATGAAATCCTGTTGGTTATTTTATTCATTGACCCACGTTCACGTTGTTTTAGTACAGTTTTCCGAGTTCAACGTAGTTTACCTATCTCTATTCCTCCAAAAGCTTCCTTAAATGAACCCACACATTATTATTATTATTATTCTAGAAGGTCATGAATTGCTATTTCCCCTTCTTATTCCTTCATTTCAGTTATATTTTTCCTAATTACTTTCTTGTTAATCTTTTACATAATTTTATACCGAGCATTACTTCAATTGAAGCGACCTCACTTGAAACTGACACAATCACTCCACAGTTGCCCATTCTAACTTCTACTCAATACACATTGGAAAATGACAATCAAGACAAATTGCTATAACCGGCAAAAGTGGCTCAGGACATCAACTGATGTCACTGTACTGCTTCTGACTCTCAGTCAGCTCTCAGGCCATAGGGTTCCAGTCCCGATGGTGGCAGGAGTTTCGACACTAGCTAGACAGCTAGGTCGAATTCAGCCGCTGTATGGAGAGAAATTCTAGAGGCCGACTGCTCTTGTAGGTAGTATTCCGTGGTTTTTCCGATCGGCACCAGGCGAATGCCTGAGCAGTACTCTAACAAACGGGCCACAGACCGCGCGCGATCTTTCCTTCCTCTTCCTTGTCCTAACCTCGCCCCTTTCTTACACACAGCCTCACATGCACTACACTATCACACTTGTCAGAGGGTGTATAGAGTAGAGAGTATAAAACACTCATGGTTATGGTTCGAAGACGAGTCGGGAGCGTAGAGCTTATCCCCGCTGGTGGGAGATACCTGGTTAGGGAAAATACCCACAAGCTACATAGATCGACACCGGATCTCGCCGGGAAGGGCATCGGGGGAAGATCATCACCACTTCCCGCAATGAAGACATGACACATTTACGGGACTAATGACCTTAGCAGTTGACGCGCCCGGAATCACTAAATAAATCAATCACATAATCGACAAACTGTTGTAGAGAACTATATTCTAGGATTCTGCTCTATTCTGGCGTTTTGTTTCATTTTGTATTTTGTAATAATTTTGATGATCAATCGAAACAATCTGACTTTTCTAACTTGGATTTCCTGCAAAGGAAATTTCGAATTTCCGAGAAACTGTTGTAGACTTGTACAATGCTTGGAAATATGTCATTCACTTTTGTGTTCTCTGAGCGATTCTCAGTATTAGGCCATGTTTCTCGGAAATGTGTATTTTGCTGCTCTTCTTTGAATTATATATAAGTATGATTTTATATGGATCTCGACAACCATTTCCGTGTTCTCTTTCCTTGATATTACTTGCTGATTTATTATGTGAATAACGTTCCAAGTACATTTCAAAACAAAAAGGCAGTAGTAAACGCTTTATTTGGCAAAGAGGGTTACCCGCGCTTGCGGCCGCAGGGTGGCTGGGCGAGCCCTTTGCGGACGTGGACCCCGCGGACGGCGCCGAGGGCGAGCTGTGCGTGGTAGCGTCGCGGCGCTTCCGGTGCCCCGGGGCGGCGGCGGCGGCGTCAGCTGCGCCCGACGGCCGCGGCCCGCTCTGCGACGCAGATTACTTCTTCTGGCACGCGGAGCGCTGCGAGCGCGTGCGTGCCGCGCCCCTGTGCCAGCGCCCGCACGACGACGTAGGTGAGTTCTGCTGACGTCACACGCGCAGCGACGACGTCACGGGCGCGAGATATGCAAGCGGTCGCCCCTGATCGCGCTACGCGCACTCGGGCTATAAATACCCGCTCCTTTTCCCCCTTCCGAACGTCGTTTGTGTCCTTGCCGAAGCCGTTTCGCTGTCGGGTAGTTATTTCAGTTTACGTTGTGCCTGGTAATACCTAGTCATCGCCGCGTGACAGGTTCTCCCGAACCGCGTTTTGTGGTTCATGCTGACGACAAGGCCCTGCATTCTTTCTTGACTTCACGCAATAGTGCGCAGAAAAGTAAAAGTAAGGAAAAGATTAAACTTGTCGATTGCTGAGAACATTGTAATATCTTCTCTACAATGTAGCTTGCTTTCAAATAAAATTAAAAGTACACGAACTTATTTGAAAGTACTGGAAACGAGCATTAAAATATTCCGTATAACCCTAGCTCATATGCACTTCATGAGAAAGTCGCCGTTTTACTTATGTAGTTTCTGGAATACTTAAATTTCGATAAGAGTTGACTCACACGCTTCCAACAGCAGTTCGAAATGTGGAGTTGTAGTTTGCTGAGGGTTAGCGTATACTTGCCGTGATAACTTTCAATTTTTGTAAAGAATATGGCGAAGAATGAACAAATGTTGGTCAAATATTTATTTTATTTTCCAATAACACTGTTCTCATTTTTGTTTCTAATTATTTAAAGCACCTTATTAACCACCGCATTCATTTGGAATTATATATTTCTCATATCACTGAAAGAAATCATACCTCAGAAACTCATTGAGAAGGAACTAATGTGAAAATAAGTAGACTTGCTGTGGACTTTTTGTAACTACGAGTATTAAACACAAAATTTATTGCTGGAATGCAATCCACAAATATGGGATGGAGGATACTAGATTTTTGTACTTTGGAAAAGAATTGTTTTCGATTGCTTATTTTCATTTACAGATATTGTTTGTCTTTTAGAAATTATTTCATGGAATTAAGTCTGATGGAGAATTAAATTACCCTTTCTTTTCGAATGCAAAACCTATGGTTTATCACGATTTAAGAGAAGATAGAGTCTGTTTTACTGATCTTAAAAGAACAAAGAAATTATTATAATAAATTTCAAGTTTTATTTAAGCATACGAATAGATGTTGTCAAATTGCAATCAGAATTGTTCTACGAAGTATTTTCTTCAGATGTGAAAAACCTCGATTCAGAACTAAGGACAAATAGCAATTTGGGATGCGTAAGCCACACGTATAAGGGCGGTTCCGAATTTGAGGACGACCTTAAAAACTTCATGCAACGTAAATTCAGTCAAAACTGATTGTAACGTCCATGAAGGACCCGACCATTTCCGTAGTTTTAACGTTTTTTTTACAAGTTAACTAAATATTGCAACTTTCGCACACACATAAGTTAAATATATGTTAGAAGTTGAGAAGAATGAAGTCAAAATAATAATTAGTTAAAAACAATTATTAAAAATAATATTTAGTTAAAATTAAAAATCTTGCATGTATGTACAGCGACACAATTTAATATTTGGCCACTTCCTCTTCTCAAATATTTTATATTATAACATCTAAATTGCATAATACATTTTGTACAAAGGTTAGTATAAAATTTGTCAGCTTTACGTAATGTAGTAAATGAAGTATATTCTGAAAAGAAATATTATATTCAGTAATACAATAAATAAAAACTTCACTAATGCAAAATTAATATTCGTCCTCCAAATGAAACACAACAAAATTAAATATTTGTTTGGTCTTAGTATTCCTTCGTATTACTTGTCCTAGATCAGGCTTGTAAAGGTCGCGGGCAAAGCAACAAGCTTACTAGACATCGCAGGCACTGCGTCCAGAACAACTGGCGCGAGATTTAAAAGCAGGGGTTGTACAAATTTCTCCGAGTGGCGGTACTTCCTAGATCCCTGGCCCACGACAGTCTTTGCGAGAAGTTTCTTGACAGTTATGGTCACAAATTTAGCTATATTAATTCCCATTTTGTTTTTAAATCAAAGAAATCCGTTAAAATGAAATAATATATCAGTCAGAGTCTCAACTGAGAGGAAAATTAAACATTTTGAATCTATATATCTTTATTTTGTAATCGTGTTTATTTAAGAGTGATATAATAGCATTGACTTTCTACGTTTAGGTTAGGAAGTATAATCAATCAACATTTTTGTCTGTTAAAAAATGCTGTCAGTCCGTAAGCTAGAATTGTTAACTTATAGAGACTTGTTAATTTAATTCACACTACTGATAAACACAATAAATAACTGAATGATTTATAAACACACAGCCAAAAGAAAACAAGGGAAGGATTCGCCATTCAAACATATTCCTGCCCCTTGGCAAAAATGTTTATTCAATGCAGAATTTAAAAAGAAAATAAACACGAAATGAAACTATTAAATAGTAAAGAATAAAGGTAAACATAATTCAAATCTTAGATTGCTTGATAGAACAACTCTGGCAAACATATTTTCGTATGAAGCCACTATTCCCCACCTCGCACCACTTTAGCTTCACCCCTTTGGAGGAGAATTGACAGCGGAGAAAGAGGCAGTTGTCCGTACTCGTAGGAGCGCTGGGCTTCCCAGGTTGGCAAGTAGCTCGCGCGGGCGAGGTTTGACGTGCCTGTCATAGATGCTTTGACTTGTTGAAAACTATTTTCTTGAGGTACTGAGGGTCCATTTTCGCCCATTCTTGCATTCCTCGTATTGTGTCCTTTTTTTGAGGTAACTGATGTTTCTCGAATTTTCTTATTGATTTAGTTTCAATATACTTTTCTTTGTTCTTGTGTCCTCAATGAAGGTCATGTGTCCCACTCCTGATGCGGAAATGCACCCCCAGACTATTTTACCATGTTTCACTGTAGCTAGCATATTTTTCTTTTGAAGCTCTAAATTTGGCTTCCGCCACACTCCAACTCTGCCACCAGATTCGAACAAGTTAAATTTACTTTCATCAACAAATATAACGTCCTACAACCATTCACATTTTACTTTCTCGTATACGAGTGGTATACGAGTAATATACGTAGTGTAGGAAAAGTTATGTAATGCTGCGGAAAATCGATTTCGAGATAGATTTTCGGGTCCTATGATGGGGAAAAGGGGGTTTCTTTTCCAAATGTCTGTCCGTCTGTGAACACCAGTAGCGGCGAAAACACACGAGCACTTTTTTACAAATTTAATAAAGCCCTCTCGATCTGGCCTGAGTCAAAGCTCTGCGATTTTGAAAATATTCAGTTTTTGGGAAGTACTTTACATGAAGGACCCCGGACATTTTCAATTTTCTTTTTTCTCAAAAGCGGCTCCAATATCTTATAAGAATGGAGTAAAACACACTTATAAAGGTGGCAGAGATCTGATTTTCATAGCTATCTCTGAATTTTCGAAAATATAAAAATTTTGATTTTTTCGGGCGTCTTGATACAACTACAAAATTAAAGAGAGATTCGTCCTATAAGATTTTTTTTCTACTTAGTTATTTCTTACATGAAGGTCTTGTACATGTTTTTGGAAATTTTACTAGTTTTCGCGCAATATTGCGTGTAATATTTGCAATTTAAAGTTATCTTTATAGCTCTGGATTTCAACAGTTTCTTTCCAAATTTACGCCCGTTTCCTCTGCGCAATTGCGAAAAGCTCTGGTGTCCGAATATAGAATTGGAGTATTTCCGCGATAGTTCACACGAATAATTCAGTTACAGTAATTTTGAATTCATACGTCTGACATTCAGAGATATTTCAGATAATATTATCAAGCATACTGGTGCCATTTTTTCACTTTGTACGATTTATGAGTTCGATGATTTATGAGTACCGGAGTCCTGATTTATGAGTGATGAATCATTAAAGAAACGAAAAACAGCCGACGGCCGAATATTAAATTGTAAGACTGTGAATGTATTTGGCATTTTGGATCGATGGTCAAGCAACTTTACCAGCTAGTTAATGGTGTCCTCTTTGCCTGAGTTTAATTTAATTCCCACGCTTTGGGGGGGAGGGTAAGAGAGAAGTGATGATCGTGACGTATTCCCTTCACCATAACTAGCAAACTCCGCCCACCTGAGCTTTCCTTCGTCACGCAATGTTAGAAACAGACGATTTTAAAGGAAAGCTACAACACTACTTTCGCTTCGACCGGGAATCGAACTCACTACACACCACGGGAAGCTAGTTCGCTAATCACGAGCCATTTTAGTGGTAGTACAAACAGTTTCGACTAGAACCCGTCTAACACGATCGACTAGTGCAACGTTCTCTCATCCTTACAATCGGAAATTGTTTCACTCGCACAGTTATTACAACCGGAAACGCGATCAACGTGGGCCTTTCTCCGTAAGGCACTCGCTGAGCACCAACAGCGGGGGTGTAGATCTATTTTTCAAACATTAAAAGCAAACCTCAGCAAATTATCTCAGATGTAGATTTTTTGATACTTCTTTGAGAATTTTCAATACGATGTTCGTGAATCGAAGGCGAGTTTACGATATTAATGACTAATAATATTTGCGGGCATTATAATTGTATACAATCAATTGCTTTCTTCTGTCATCTCTATTCATGACGGAAGCCAATTTCAGAATCATTTACGCTCAACAAATTTGACATACACGCCTCCATTTATAAAATCTTAATGGTTGAGTCTTTTCCTCTCCAATTCGATAAAAAGAGTTTATTTTACGACTCGCGAGATCCCCCTTCGTATCAAAATTCGTCGAGACAGTTCTGTAATCTTGTTCCCACTAAAGCTTGTGAAGCGTCATCTAATGACAATTCCTACAAGAAGAATGTTCTAAGGTAATCTAAAATACTGTTTGTCATTTTTTCGTCTTAGAATGTAAATCTATTTCGTACACAACCTTTGTGAAAGAATCCTTTTTTATCGTTCAAAGCGACCTAAAGAAATGTATACAATGAAACCTGTTAAAACGATCATTTCCACTCACAGCCCTTTGTGTGTGTGTGTATGTATGTATGTATGTATGTGTATGTGTATGTGTATGTGTGTATGTGTATGTGTATGTGTATGTGTATGTGGTGTGTGTGTGTGTGTGTGTGTGTGTGTGTGTGTGTGTGTGTGTGTGTAGGTGTAGAATAGACTGATTTTTTATGATGAAGACAGATGAAAATTTTCCCTCTATTAAGCAGCATTGTTTAACAACTTTGACGCATACACGTGTAGTGAATGTAAACATCTTAAGTACATGAACGTGGTGTAAAAAAGAGTACAAGTTGAAATGTGCATGCGCAAAAAAGTTGCTTGTATTTTTCCTGCACCCGTTTTAATTAACCAACTGTACATCGCATTAAGGACAAGAGCCTCCTGCTCGCACAGAGAAATATTAACCCTCCTTTAATGAAGTGAGAGGATGATGATGAAAGGGGAAGGGACGATCACAATTACATCCATGCCCAAGGCGGGATTCGAACCCGCAATCCTTCGATACGAGATCACCACGACACTAGTGGCGTAGCGATCTCGGCAATCCGGATAGACATTTTGTCGGTTAAGAGTATTTAAAAATGTATAAAAAAGTAACAAAAATAATTCACTATGACACAATTGTCCAACAAACAGTGCATACCAACTTAATTGCAAATACCAATGATACGTCGATGTCCGGTGTCCAGCCATCTATTCGAATGGCCTTTTTTTCCAGAACCATGTCCACTTAAAAGAGATTTCACTGTATTTAGTGTTTTTTTCCTATTTAAGGTGGCATCAACTTCTAGGTCATTAGCGACCACTATTGCGTGTAACGGTATGGTAATTATGAGGATAACATGGGGTGAAAGGAAGAACACAAAACAACCATGCCCGAGGCGGGAGTCGAACCCGCGATCCTTCGGTCCGAGATCGCTACGGCGCTACAGCCTTAGGGATCTCGGCCATCCAGACTGGCAGTGTATTGTTTGTATTGATATTTTGTAACATAAACCTTGAGTGGAAGGGGTTGTAGCCCCGCTGAACAACCTGGCTGTGGGGCGTGCCGCAGGGTGCGTGTCGGGGTACGGGCACGCGTACGGCGGCGCGGCCAACGTGTCGGCGAGCGGGGAGGCGTGCCTGGCGTGGGACGCGGCGGCCGCGGCCGGCGCGCTCAAGTACCGCGTGTCGGAGCGCGCGCGCCGCGCCAACCTCTCGGGCCACAACCACTGCCGGCGGCTGCGCGGCCGCGTCGAGCAGCCCTGGTGCTTCGTGGGCGGCGACGCGCGCGTCGAGCCCTGCGACATCCCGCGCTGCCCGCCCGCCTCCGCCTCCGCCGCTGGTGAGTCCCGCCGCGCACTCGCCTCGCCCTCGCCCGAAAGCACTGTTTACGGTGACCTCGAATTAAATTTGCTGTATTTTTTTTAACATTAACATAACATTTTTTAACAATTTTTAAAACATCTCTTAAGCCTTTAATATGCACATTTCCAGGAACTTGTAAACATCATTGCGTTGGTGACTGAAAGTACTTAAAATGACTTCATATGATTTTTTTTCTTAAACTCAATGGTTTGCTGTGAAAAGAGATTGAATTTTCGCATTGACAGTAACGCTTAAACATCATTTCCTTAAAAATGGTCCCAAATTATTCAATAAAAATTACCATTTAGGGCGAGGTTTTACACTTCTTTAATATTTTTAAAATAAGGCTGGCTCATAGATTAGGATCGTTTTCAGGAATAATAAAATAGGAATGTATTCTGATGTAGATTATATCTATAATTTAAAAAAAAATAACATTAAGTGTAACAGGTGTTTTCGGTGTCCTTTCACTTACTTTTCACGATAATTTTACGCCAAATAAGTTTAATTTCTTTCGAATCTTTGTAAGAACAAAATGAAATGAACTCTTATGAGACAAACTAATTTAAGAGTGTAATATGTTTATGGTTCTTGGAGTATTTCGAAGATCCATAACGTACTCCTGATCACATAAAAAATAAAGCTGTTTGAGGAAGAAAATGCAGTACATAAATAGTAATCCACAAATTACTTATACGTTTCATTTCTCTGGATATGATTCTTTTGTCTCTTCCTTATTTTGTCTTCATTTTCACTAATTAAAACAAAAGTAATATATATGATTGTATTTTGAATTCTGCTTCACAATACCCTTCAGATTACGTTTACTTAACTAAAAAATAATTTTAAGCAAAGTTGACGGGCGAATCTTACTTAAAAATTGAAAATTTACGTGAATACAATCTTTGATTTTTTGTTGGGATTTTAATTTAGTGGTCACATAGATTTAAGAACAAGATAAAGAATCGACGAATTTCCGTAAATAACAATCAACGCTTCCAAAAATAACGTACATTAGGTATTTGACTATACGGAAGTAAAATTAAATAAATAACTGCTTATGTAACTCGTTCGGGACAAAATTCGCGAGAGAAATGTAATTTTCAAATTATAAAAGGAACTACAGTAGTAGTGATTATACATTATTGTTCCATAATGTGGTGACACTTCCTAGTAATTAGTGAACATCCATTTGGACGCTTTGCCGGAGTAAGCTCGATGTTAAAAACATATTTCAATTATTTGGGATACTCGAATACACTATGTTTCTCACTTGCGTGTATGTAAAAATGTCTCTCTTTTGAGACGACTGTTCTGATGATGTTCACAATCAGATCAAATTTTTTTTTGTTGAATACATAAAAGCATCCGGCAACATTTCATTCAATACCGAAGAGAAATTTGAGTTTGAAATGAATATTTTCGAACACAATTTCATGGTCGAGTGTGTGTTGCAGCTGTGGCGAAGACTGCTGCGGACCACGGCTGTGGCGCTAAGGAGTTCGAGTGCAGACCCGGCACCTGTATCCCCAACTCGTGGTTATGCGACGGAAATAATGTAAGCTTTCTCACTAAATATTCACGTCGTTTATGTTTAAGAGTATAGTATTGAAGATATTGCGAGATGACTCGTTCACATTGTATGCCAGACGTATTCGTCAGGTTTTATGTGACAATTGACAAAGATGCTTGGAACATTGTGTATTTATATTCAACTGCTGCTTTTGAAAGAGCGACTGTTGTTAATAGCCTTGACGTCTTAAAAACTTAGTTGTGTCTATAATTTCCAAACCACTGTTTGAAGCTTTGATACATAACCGAATGCTAAAAATGTTACCCAAAAAGAAAAGCAGGAGAGGGACAAACAGTAGAAAATCACACTTTTCCTTATTAATTACCTGATCGGCATCGCCGTTTTGAGAAACATATCGCAATTTCGCGCTATTGAAGTATGTGAAAGAGTGCTCCGTGTGAATCACAGACCCCTTTTGTAAGACCCTGAAGGTATTGTGTATTTTCATTGTGTAATTTTTGTATTTCATTGTCATTATATGTTTTATTCATTCTGTAGTATCATACATTAAATATTAATGGAAAAGAGAACCCAGATATTTAGTACCATCTTTTTTTATAACAGGGTGCACACTCCTTTGGTCTTAGGCGCACCCAGGATTTGTCACGGGGGAGGGTACAGTTCAGCCGACTGGATCGTATGTTATATTTATTTTTTCATTCACGCAGAATATAAAATGTATTTTTATTTGTTGACTTGTAGCTAGTATTTATAACGTAAACAATTGTTATATTGAATGTCTTTCGGTAGGTACCGAAAATAAGTAAAAGCTTTACTTTTAAATGTGTGTGTTTTTGTTTCTTCTGGAAGGGGGAGATGAAGTCCTATGAGCCCGCCAGCTCTCCCCCTTGGGTGCGCCACAGCCTATGATAATAGCGTAAATTCAAGCGTACTCTTCGCCCCATCTAACGTGA
Organism: Gryllus bimaculatus; assembly: GCA_017312745.1. Lineage (NCBI taxonomy): Eukaryota > Metazoa > Arthropoda > Insecta > Orthoptera > Gryllidae > Gryllus > Gryllus bimaculatus. The sequence goes on along the minus strand of BOPP01000014.1, from coordinate 10,800,063 downwards.
AGTAGAGATCTCTTCGCAGACCGCCCTTCTGAGCGGTGTGTGTGTGGGGGGTGTGTGGCGCGTGTGCAGGACTGCCCGGACGGGCGCGACGAGCAGGGCTGCGCGGGTCTGCTGGCGGAGTTCGCGCGGCGCGAGGGCCGTCGCCTGGCGGGCGAGGGCGCGGCGCGCGAGCAGTGGTTGGGCGTCGAGGCGGCCACCTGCGCGCTGCGCTGCCTCGAGGCCAAGCACTTCGTCTGCCGCTCCTTCAGCTTCATGTGAGTAAGCGAGGCCGCCCGCCAGTGCCGGCGCGGCGCGGTGTTGCGACTCGGCGGCGGCGGCGCTGCCTCCCGTCGTGGCCTTGGCGGAGTGAAAGGAGGAAAGCTTTCTCCGTTGGGTTCCTGTGGCCAATACAACTTCGAAGTGGTAGTTGAGTGGAGGAAGTTGTAAAATTTTCCGAATCACTCTCCTTGTTATTTTAGGCTGCTACATTTTGAACTTTGCTGCTGCACTTCCTTTGTGCTGTTGTTACTCTCGGAACCACAAACTACAGTTTACGATAAAACACACATACTAGCAACGCATCAATTGTTACACCGATCGTTACGAAACATCGATCATTGTTTCAGGTCGTCGACCATTCCTCAGGTTGGCGCTATTAAATTACTGTGTTAATATTTTGCCAGAAACCGGAGACGTGATTATACCAATGGTTCCGGCTTCGCTGTGCTTGAGCAATATTACATCACTCTCGCCCGGCTGTCGTGGTCTATTGAACTCCTCGAAAAGTTAGCGGCACCTGCCTTGAGCATGCATGATTCATCCTAGCCCGCAATCAAGTGGCCGGCGATGGAGGACGAAGAGGATATGGAGCGCCTTTTAAAGAAAACGTTCTGTTAATCGTTGCCTCGAACTGACCGTGCTCACTGGCCCTTTGCTCTGAGGGTTCATGGATAGCGGGATGATAGGATGGTGAGGCACGTCAAAAATATAATTTAAGATTACATGAGATGCAACGCTGTCACAACTCGAAAATACGAATTATGGTTTATGAACTGTTATAACATTTGATAATAATAATAATAATCCAATTATAATCCAATTATTAATGGTGTAGTATCTGCTTTTCACATGTTAGAAAAACTTTTAAACACAATTATCTCAAAACTTCATGGGAGGCGTCCTCTGCTGAGCATCATGGATTATTGATCCCGATCGCAAGAAGTTTTTATGATATTTGTAAACCATGCGCCACCTATAATTTATACTGTAATGTTTTTCAAATATTTAAGACTGGCAACTTGTGGTTTGTGGGGCATATTACTATGAGAGAGTGACTCCATTAAAGGAGATTACGTGCAGGTCTCCAAATTTGGTGGGCGTTTGCACATGCACTATATGTTTCTGACCTGATTTCACTCTATTTTGGAATTTGAACAATATTGGACTGTTTGACATTTAATTATAAAGAGGTCTGTAATACAAGGAACTCTTAGAAATTCGAACACATTCTTGTAGTTGATATAAATTCTATACATATATGAGTTAGGTGGAAATGGGGTAGAAGAAAGATAAATAACGTAAATGAGAACAGTTTACATTTTAAATGAACTGGCAACCCTTGTTGCATACATATTTCTCACTCGTGAATCCAGCATTATTTTGAACCGCAATGTATTAATACTATATTTGGAATCGTACGAAATCTGCTCTCTTCCCTGCAACACCCGGGAAATTCGTGTTTCGTAACGGGGCGAGTACGTTGTACCCGAAACGTGACGTCGGGCGCCGGCCTTCCTCGCTTGGGCTCACGTCACGCGTTTTTCGCGCGTCCAGCCAGGCCCGGGCGGGCGTTGACCGGCACGTGCTCCCCCACCCAAAGTGCTGAAGGTCGGGAGCGGAGAGAGAGTAGATGCGGTTAAGGACGAGGCCACGCCGTGCCGCGACGCCCCGCGTTGCGACGCCCGCGAGTGTCACAAGGCTGCGAAACCATCGTGAATGAGCCGCTAAACCCCAAGCTTCGTTATAACTTACATTTTTGTTTCGGAGTACCCAGGCGCAGATTCAGGGGGTGGAAATGAAGGAAATCCCCCCCCCCTTAAAATGTTTCAATAACTTAATTATTTTAACTTGTCACGAAACATTCAAGCAAAAATATTTTCATATATACTCATTAAAACGAAGAAAATTGCATCGCAGCATGAGCTGAAAATAGCCCGCGACAGTTTGCAAAATGTGTAATCATACGGGTACTTTTGACCAGAATATTTTTAATTTCCCCTCCCGAAATTTGTCTCTGGATTCGCCCCGGGAACCACCCGATTGTATGACATTGTCACCCTCTCCTTTCAGCTATTGACGTTGAAGTGCCGTTACGTTGAAATCGGTATATAAGCTGGGCCGCGACCCAGCGGACCACTTTTGTCACTTTCGCGTCGAGCGCAATCTCTTCGCAGAGAGTTATCTCATTTCCGGCTTCCAGCGGTTGAGCTCCTTGCTGACCTACCTCACCAGAAACCCGTGCGAGGCTGCTTCCTGCCAGGTGCACTGGCCGAGTTGCACTTCTCAATGGAAATATGCGTCGGCCGGCTGTAGCTTGCCAATTTTGAAAGCGGTTGGCCATGAACAGCAGCGTTCACTGTACAAAATATATTGAACCGAACGTAGAATTTTCTCACATCTCATTTCTTTATTTTTATTTTTTTAAATGAGTATATCTTTGTTAGGTATTTTGTCTTACCAGGTTCTGGGCAATCTCCCCCTCCCCGAATTATGTGTTATTTAATAAGATTCAGAGGTACACAAGGAAGGGTTGTTTCAACCATCAGATTATTAATGTCACTTTATAAATAAACTAGAGTACTCGTGCGAGAAATCTCGCATTTTAAATTTCACTCTATCCTTCCATTTCTATATTGAGAGGGAAAGTTTGTAATGAAACGTGTTAATTTGTTTAAAAAATGTACAAAGATAACCTCCAATGTATTTAAAGAATATCAAATTACAATAAAAAGAATTAAATTGATGTTTGAAAACACATTTTGAATAAAGATTTAATTCAAAATACTTCCTTAATAGCAATATTTGACAGCCTTCTTTGACAGTTAGCTTTTCGCTTGATAGTCACAAAACTAGAAAAGGTTTTTACTCATGAAAAAGTTACGTAAAAATGGCCATGCGAAAATACAGCATCGGGAAAGTACTACCCTACTCAATGGAATATTATTTAACTTTATTACCGAACTGAGATGTAAACCTGTGCCATTAAACCGCCTAGAATATCAAAAAATTAGTTTAATTGACATTCAGTTGCAGATTCTGCTCTATCCGAATAGGTGGGGTTTATTGAGAAGCACCGGACCAGCAGAATGTCCAAGAAGTTCTCATCATATGGATTCCGGTGCGAAGAACGTTTCTTTAAGATCTTTGGCCCGAAAATTCCAGATTTTAAGTTCAAAGAATGCTTCGTTTATAAGTTATTTAACTATAGCAATGCTGTTATTTGCTGGTTGCATTTGACATGAATATTTACATGCGTTCTTTTAATCAAATTCTTCATATTTTTAAAGTCAAAGTGCACGTGTCCATGAAATTCTCTTTCATTAGAGACCTTATTTATAATGATTGGTAGGGTGTAAGAGCTGCAAAAGGTATGTATACTACTGAAATAATATAGGAGACGATAATTAAGGATGGCTTGAGGAAGTGAGGGTGATGTAGAAGAGTATTGCCTGTCTATTTAGAATGAAGCATGCGATTTCGTCGGGAAAGTTGAGCTGCGGTTATTGTATTGAAATTAGTATGATCTGGGACATGATTGAAGGGCAAAGTGGAAACGAGTCTATAATCTTTTAATTATTTTTTTAGTTGGTGGAGTAACAATAGCGACATCAAAATGAGGTTGATAAGAAAAAAATGAAAGCATTGCAAAGAATGGTAAAAGCACCGATGTGAGGCCAAATAATGGAAAAATATGTAAAAGTACGTGATAGAGATAAGTCTTTGCAATATTCAAAGTGAATGGAAGTATTACTCTTCAATACCCCCCAGATGAGCGGTAGGTACCGCGAGAATTCCTGGTAATCTTGCAGACACAGAAGAGATTAGAATACCAACTATTACGAGAACGTTTTGTAGTACCAAGAGTATCTAACTTTTTTCGGGAAGATAATTAATGTTAAAAATGTGGCATTTTCTCATACATTAAGTAAATAGGTTAAAAATACTAATATCACTTTCGCGCATACGTATGGAGTATACGCAATTTCTTGTACGGAGTAATACACAAAGTACAGAAAAAGTTACATAATGCTAATATCATTTCGAAAATCAAAAGGAAATACACGCTTTACCCCTGACACGGAAAAAGTGTGTTTTTTCTTCTTCAAAACGTCCGTCCATCTATGTACCTGTCCGTGTGTTTGCCTGTCCGTCTGACCATCTGTCCGTTTGTCCGTGTTTTTGCCTGTCAGTCTGTCTGACCATCTGTCCGTCTGTCCGTCCGTCTGTCCGTCCGTCTGTCCGTCCGTTACTAAGTTACTAAGAAAATAAGCAACACACAGATTAGCCGTAACTGCGGCGAAGTATTGGACGTTATTCTATTGTTTGCCTTTTCTGTGCATTACAGCAATAAGCATCTTGAGAAAAGAAAAAATAACCCACAATGCATCGTTTCATTTTTGTACCGCTTTAGGCCCATAATTAGCATATTTTTGGAGTCACGCCCCAGGATCCTTATTGGCTAGCGACAACCCGTTGTGGAATAAATTAGTCATTCGCGTAGGCTATACGATCCAAGCAAAATCGTGAGCGAAAATCGTGATTACGCCTGCGAGCATACGGGTTCATACCCAATTGGTCGGAGTCTTCTGGACTCTTGGCTGAATTAGAAGACTGAACTACACGGAGGAATATCAGAATGTTTCGTGAAAAAGGATCTATAATTCCTTTATAATTAGATTGAACCAAAATGGAAATTCAGGTGATTCCATGCATAATGAAGACATTTCGGGAGCTGGTAAAGGACCATAGAAACGTGAAGAAATTTGTTTGAGTTTCCATTGCAAAGTCGATACAAAGTTTTATCAAGTCCTATCAAGACATTCATTGTCAAAATTGTGTGTCATCCTAAACAACACTACGTCTTGATTTGCGCAATTATAGTGGCAATGCAAGCAAAACAACTGAATACCTAAGTGCTGCGAAGAAATTCTAACGAATATGGAAAATGGGCATATGTAGATTTTTTATTACTTGCCGTGAATAGTAGTGGATATTTGTGCATATTCATCTTCTTAAATGCTTAAAAATATGAAATACAAAATCCTATAGGATCGTTCTTGAGCAGCGTACTTGCTTCCAGTAATGTGATCCCGGGTTAGTTTCCAGGTGGAGGCAAAATAGAGTTGTAGCTTTCCTGTAAAATCGTGTCAGTTTCTGTAGCTGTGGGACGAAGAAAAGATCAGGCTGGCGGAGTTCGAAAGTTACGGTGACGGTACGTAATACGTCATGGAAGCATCGTTAGCTAGGTGGCGAAGCCGGACAATCGACCCAAAATCAAAAATACATACGAGTTCATCAAATACAAATATTATATTTACATGGCTGTGGATGTTAAATATCACACTTTCTCAAAATTAATTCTGAAAGGCCCTGAGCATATGGGAAGGTGCGGAACGTGCCATCTGACACCACTGAGTCACCACTGACACCACTGAACATCAGATGTCACCGCGCGAGGTCGCCACTTGCCTCCCCCCCCCCGTATTTAAAAAAAGACTAATGTACTCCCATCGTCATATATCACATTCATATTGTGAAAATACAACAGTTGAGAATATATTCTAGTTTCTGAAGTCAGAGGTTTCCGCATCAAAAGCGCTCTCCATGGTTGTTCGCCAGGTGACACGTCAACGGCGATGCAAAATTTCGATTTTCACTTCTGGCTCGTCTTCGAGGCGAGAATACAACTCACGAGGTTATTCTAGATGCCCTTGTAAATAAAAAGACTGCGACTCTATAGACGTGTATCCTTCCGGTCGAACGAGGAACAATGCTATACGTGTTCCTACTTGCACAATTTCTTTCTCTGACACAAATTCTGGTTTTTCCACCATTTTGCATTCTCATTCTCTGATCTCTGATCCTGATCCTGATTTATAAAACAAACTTATGACACGTTCAAATATTTTGAAATAAATATAAGCGTAAGTTATATGCTTAATTATAAATTGGGGATGTATGCTTTGCGTCCCTTATTTAATTAATTTCTTGCCTTGATAAGTAAAAGAAATATTACATTAATTTTTAGTAAGTATCTAGAATCCTAAAATATGATAAATACGAGACAAATGTTATACATTTCAAGAAGTCCAATTTAGATGAGAAAGGAACGTAAAACGCACGTGATCGATGATTATATTGAGTTCAAGTACGATTTCACAAAATATGTTTGGCGTAAATTGTTTCTGTAGTTCAGTCATCCTCCTAATAACATAAAGACTTGATGTTTTTTAGTAATGTACGTATGCCAGTGCAGAAGAAAAATGGCACATGTCAAATATCGCCATTTTGTATTTAGGAGAAGAAATGGTATGTTTACAAAATATTGTATTTTGACTCATTAAAATTTCATTAAAATCATTATTCATTAATCATTAAATCATTAAATCAAATTTCATTAATCATTAAAGTTTCATTAAAGTGACTCATTAAAATTTGTGGGACTGCTTATTTAAGGAGAAATAAAACTTCGTTTTTTCCGCGAAATTAATCCTTAGCTCAGATTAAATGTGTTTTCCAAAATCGCAATTTCGTCAAAATGTGCGTTGAATATAATCTCTGAAATAAATTTTTGAGAATCTTAGGTATTAAAACACAGAAAAATAGTTTACAAGTTATTTCAAAATATATTTTGGAAGAACGGAAAAAAACAATTATTGTTAATGGCTTTGCCTGACAATGTTATGAGAGTTAGTTTATAATTAACTTACGATGTGCACTACTTCTAATTGGCATTCTTTTGCTGATGACGTCCCGCGTTGACCTAGTTTCCTCCCCAATAAAAAATGAAGTCAGCAAGTAAAACGCTTCGTAATACCGCGTGAATCGTCATTGTCTTCGTAGGTCCTGTGGAGTTCCCAGCTTTGCAGCACTGACTTGTATGAATGAAAAACTTGTTCGCTGCCAGAAGACGGAGCTGAGAAAGAAAATATTTTAAAAAAAGTTCCTCTAAAAGTTCCTTTAAAGTTCCTCTAAAGTATTTTTTGTGCATTAAACTTAAAGTTGATGTAACGGCTGATTCCATGAAGTTGACCTTTTTCAGCCAACTGCTCTAAATAATTATATTAGACATCGTAGCGTGTGAAGAGAAAATCACCTCTCCCTGAGAGAGCTAAAGAAAACAACATCAGCAGCAGTGATCCAGAGGCTGAATTATTTTAACAACAGACAATGTAATCAAATAATTGGCAAAGCAAATCAGATAATTTTGAAGCAATGAATAAGTTTTAATCCATCAGATAAATTTCAAGTAGAAACTACGTGCTTGAGCATCTCCATGGAAAAACTTCGGTTGTGGCATTGGTAATGTCTCTGGAATGAACAAAATTATTATTTAGTGTAAAAATTGTATTAGAATATTATAAATAAGGAAGCACATGTGTTTTAGGTAAAATAATATTGCTTATTTTATAAAATACTTTTGCATACATGTATTCATGAATTGGTGATTTGTTGTACTTTCATGAAAGAAAGTTGAAAGTTGTGATCAATGCAATCAATACAATTTTTTCTCATGGAAAACTTTGGATTTATAAATGTTGTTTTAAATAAGGAAACATTTTTTTTTGAATAGGAACGCAATAATAATTTGTATGAACAAAATAGATTATCCTGACCTTGACGGTATTGTTGTCTTTATTACTTGTTTTTCTGCCTCTGGCTAAAGAGGTTAAGCTGACTGTCCACTACTTAGTGCTGGTCAGGAGTAAAAAAAAATTGCTGTATTATGGCTCCAGTAGAGACACATACTCATCAGATTTTTATTTGATTGTTTGAAACATACTAGGAGCATTTCCGCTGTTCTCAATACTTAAATTTGAGAAGTTTGTAGATGTTTGACGGTGAACTAAATATAGCGCCCCTCAGACAGGACAAGTCTTAGAGATAGAGATATAGGGAGAGAGGGGGGAGGAGGAAAGAGGAAAGGGGAGAGAGAGGGAGGGGAGAAAGAGGAGAGGGAGAAGAAAGAGAAAGGAAAAAGAGAGGGAGTGCGAGAAAGCGAAAGGGGAAGTGGGGACAGAGAGAGGCAGGGAGAAAGGGGAGAGAGGGGAAAGAGGGAGAAGGGAGAGAAAGAAGAATAGGAGGAGAGGGAGAAGAGAAAGAAAGGGGAGAAGGGATAGAGGGAGAAGAGGGGGGCAAAGAGAAAGGTGAGTGAATGGGGAGAGGTGAAAGGGGGAGAGAAGCGTCGCAACTTCGAAGCGCGGCGCCGGTTGCAGAGAGGATGCGCAAGTGTCGTGCTGTCGGACACGAACGCGGCCTTTCGGGGGGCTGCGCGCCGGACGCCGCTGGACTACTGGAGCGGCGCGCGCTGGCGTCGCGTGCGCGCGGCCGGCGTTCGTTGCCCCACGGCCCGCCTGGACGCGGCGCGTGTTGCGACCGGCCGCGACGACTGCGGCGACCGCGCGACGAGCCTCTGGCCCGGGCTCGACTTCCACGCTCGCCTCGCGCCGGCCGGCGCCGCAGCAGGCCGGCTCGAGGTTGAAAGGTAACGGCCCACGCACGGTCAAGTCCAACCGACCAAGCCAACGACCCAAGTAACGCCCAAGTCCAACGGCCAAGTTCCAACGGCCCAAGTCAACGCCCAAGTCCAACACCCAGTCCAACGGCAAGTCCAACACCAAGTCCCACGGCCAAGTCCCACCCAAGTCCCACGGCCAAGTCCAACGCCCAAGTCCCGGCCAAGTCCCACGGTCCAAGTCAACGGCCCAAGTCCAACGGCCACGCCCAACGGCCCAAGTCCAACGGCCAAGCCCAACGCCCACGTCCAACGCCCTCGTCCCGGCCAAGTCCACGGCCAAGTCCCACGCCCAAGTCCCACGCATTCACGCCCAAGTCCAGCCAAGTCCCACGGCCCAATGGCCCAAGTCCCACGGCCAATCCACGCCCAAGTCCACGCCCAGTCCAACGCCATGTCAACGCCCAAGTAACGCCAAGTCCAACGGCCCAAGTCCAACGCCCAAGTCCACGACAAAGTCACGACCCAAGTCCAACGACCCAAGTCCAACGACCCAAGTCCAAGCGGACCCCAAGTCCAACGACCCAAGTCAACGACCAAGTCAACGAAGCAAGTCCAACGACCAAGTCCAACGACCAAGTCCAACAGACCCAAGTCCAACGACCCAAGTCCAACGACCCAAATCAATGACCCAGTCCAACGACGCAAGTCCCTGAGCAACTTCGCTCAATACGAGGATGGATTGTGAGGGTGCAAATATATTCATTCCAATTTATTCCATTCAGTTTTTATTTTTTTAATTTTATTTAATATTATTTATTTTATTTATTTCATTATTTTTATTTATTATTTATTTATTTTATTTTTTTTATTTTATTTTACTTATTTTATTATTTATTTATGTTAAAAAGCCGTTAACAATTCAGGCGCTCAGATCATAATGGTAAATCCCAACCTATCTCGCATTTTCAGTTAGAAGTATGACAGTGAGCTTCGGCTATTTACCCATATGAAGGGCATTTCGCCGCCTGTCCTTGCGCAGCGTTCGGGCGCTGGGGCTCCGTCTGCGACGATCTGTTCGGCGCGGAGGACGCTGACGTGGCCTGTCGCCAGCTGGGCTTCAAGCTCGGCGCTGCCGACATCCTTCCAGGTTCGCACTTCGGGCCCAGCAACCTCACCTTCATCATGGACGACCTCAAGTGCCGGGGCAATGAGTCGTCGCTAAGCGACTGCAGCTTCTCTGGCTGGGGTGTTAACGACTGCACGCCCGAAGAGGTACGACTCTTGGTCACAAAATGCGTCAATAAAATGTATTAATAAACTAACTCCGATAAAGCAAAATTATTTTTAAGTAATTTGATAGAAAATAAACATGAGGGATAACATTGTAAAATTAATTCAGCAGAGCTGAAATAAATTTATTTGTATTTTTGTGAACATTTTCAAAACAGGATTAATGAATCGTTGATTATGAAAGATAATTGGTCGATTAATTAGGAAAACAATTAGCAAACTTCATTTATTGCACGGAATTAAACATTAAAGATAAAAATGTTTCATTAAAAAGTCAAAATATTTGTTTTGTTTCAAACTACCTGAAACAAAGAAACAATGAAAAATAATTACTCGAACTTAAAAAAGAAATGAAAGGTAGCGAAGGCTTTACATTACATTAGTTTTTAAAAAAAGGCGTAAATAGTTAAATCAACCAACTTAGCAGACAAGAGACTCGACTTGACTGAGGCGGTACTCGAAACCGCGGTCTTCTGATCCGAGATCGCTTCGGCACTTTTGCCCTAACGATCTCAGGCATTTTGTCTGGCCAACTGTCTGTATATTAAAGAAAACTTGATGTGGTCACTTTTAATACTAACAGAATTATTCTCGTTAATAAGTGGACTATTTTAATATTACATTTCAAAGAAAATAGTGCGCGAGAATGACGGTTACGTAGAAACACATTCTACATTAATTGTTGGTGTAGGTCTAATAGGGATTTGAGAAGAAAAACTGCAAAACATCGTGTAATAGTGAGTTGCCTTGAGCCATCTGTGTGTGGACAAAGCAGAGCGCTGTCTTGAAAGGGAATGCGCTTTATATCAGAGGTGGTAGCATGTTCGTACTTGTAGAACCTCCAACGTGGCATGTGAACAGACGTGCACTGTTCTCGTTTAAAAAACAACATGAAAAACACGTGATGCGTGCTGTGTTCTGGCCGGCGACAAGGCTTTGGCATGGTGGAAAAATATTTTAACATTTTTTTAAAAATATTACATTATAATGAAGTAAACAATCGAATACGCATTCCTTATCAAAATATCAAGCAAAAATAAATAGAACTCCAAGTAATTTATGTTTTGTGAAGAACATTTTATCAACAGTAATTTTTAGTTTTATTATTATAATATCCAGCTCATATCTCAATACTTTTCATTGAATAATATTTAATTTGGTGCATAACATTCGTTTAGTCTTGTGAAGAGAAAAATAGAAAATATGTTCAAAGGTGTTTAGCTTTCTGGCGTAATCAAAATTTGAAAATGTATCTTGAAAGTTCATATCGAAATCTATCCTGAAATTTTTCATGGAAGTACATGTTAACAGTAGAGTAAATACTAAGTTGCATCTTTCATGTGCTAAAAGTTTTCTATGAACAAATATTTCAGACCGTGATTTTTTTGGCGATTTCAATAGTGCGTACTGGATTTCCTTCAGTTGCCGACTACAATAGAACTCCAATATTCGAAATAAACGAGGTGCAGGTAGATTCGGATATGATTTGGACACAGGCGTACATATAAAATTTCATGTAAATAATAATTGAGCTGCCGCTTTACAGGTACGAAAGACTGTAGAAATAGACGTGCAAAATAGACATTTAAAATGTAAAATAGGCAATTAAATAGGAACCATATATTTTCTTCTTCGGATTTATATACATATATAGAAATTTTACGAAGTAAATAATATAGTTATCTTCTTGGAATAGTTGCTTCTATCATTGTTCTGACAAATCCTCGTAGAATTTCTTTCTATCATTATTGGGCAATTCGGACAAAAATGGCCTAAGCGCAATAGCTATTTTTTGTGTTTTGTTAAATGCAAGTTGATGCTCTAATGCTGCACACTAATCCTAATGATTTTTTCCTCACTTAATTTCCTCCTCATTTAATTTAAACGCAATTGAAAACATTACTTAATTTGTTTTAACAGCTATGCATAATACAAATTTGCAATTTGCAAAAATTCAGAGAGTTAAGCAAAAATTAGACCTTCGCCATTCCTTTAAGAGTCCTTATTTCTACAAGTAGGAAAAATATGTAACGGTTTTTGAATTTTTTTATAATTTGCATTTATTTCAAGCGGAAATTCCGCAAACTCCACTCTTAAAAAAATTATGCTTGACCTTTTTTAAAGATCTGATTTTTTAGAACAGATTTAATTTACGACAAACATTTCTGTATTCAATGTTGCACTTTTGCAATGTTAACTTTTTGCAATTTTCGAAAATACAGAGAGTTTGCAAAAAATGGGATCGGCAACAATTTTTATACCATCCATTGATACATACGAGAAAATGTTTAAAAAAATTAGAGCAGTTTTTGAGAATAAAAATTGTATAAAAATTCCGAGTAAAAAATAAGTTGACTGCCACAAATGATTTTTACCCGACATTTTAATTATTCCGAGTTCTTTTCATGAAGCCCCGGCGACATATTCGAATTTTTCTAAACGGGCCTCGCACGTTTTTCTTTAACTTTTTCTTCTTGATATAACAATCTTATAAAAATGATGCATGTCCTATTTTCGTTGATTTTTTTTAAATGTGTGAAGCAATCATTCATAAAATAAATTTTTAACTTTGGCTTGAAGTGTTAGCTTAGTGCGTTAAGAGGCCTCCTGCTGAACATAAGTACTAGGTTTGCGTCTGAGCTCCAGTCAATTTTTTTTTTTAATTTGGGGGTGGAGTGGAGATAAACTTTTCTGGTGCAACTAGTATTCTAATATTTCGAAACAGCAATTATTGTATACAAGAAAGTGCGTGCCTTGTATGAATCACCAGTTGATTGTTGCTGCGCTGTTCCAGGAGGCGGGGCTGGTGTGCCGAGTGCCCGGGTCGGAGTGCGCGCCCAAGGAGTGGCGTTGCGCGGGCTCCAAGGGGGAGTGCATTCCCGTGGGCTTCCTCTGCGACGACGTGCCCGACTGCAAGGACGGCAGCGACGAGGGAGCGCGTTGCCAGGTAGGCCACAACGTCAGTGCTCGCTGTGGAGCCTCAGTCGCCGTCAAGGCCTTTCCTGCAACAGAGAACAGCTCCGCTCCTAGAGTCCTGCGTGGTACGAAGAGCTCAAGTGTCAGACATGGCGTCGCTGGGTCATCTCGGATGTCATTTGTCTCCATATTTCCGGTCACTGCAGTGCCTTTGCCGACGGTAGCGACTCTAGCTAGATAGCTGTGTCAAATTCAGTCGCTGTCTGGAGGAGAATTCTATCTACCGGCTACTCTGGTCGGTAGTTTTCCGTGGATTCTCCGATCACCACCAGGCGAATGCCAGAGAAGTCCCCTAACAAACGGGCCACGGGCCGCGCGTGATCTTTCCTTCCACTTCCTTGTTCTATCCTCACCCCTTACTTACGCACACGCACACTCTACTCACATGCACTACACTACTACACTTGTCAGAAGACCAGTTGGGGGGAGATTGTCCTGGCTAGGGTGGTGCCCCGCTGGTGGGAAATACCTGGTTGGGGAATATCCCCGCTAGCTGACGATAGGGCGGCGCCGGATTTCACCTTCCAGGGAGAGTAAGATTACCTCCAACTTCCGAGAGACAACATGCACTACACTTCCGGAACTAATAATCTTATCAGTTGACGCTCCCGGAATCACTAATAATTCCATCAGTGAATCGAACAAACTAATCATGTTTCTCGGAGTAAAAAGTACTCGCCGTTATATTCGATAATGGAAACAATATTGCAGGGGTACAGACGCTTGCCTCGATATCAGAAACATTTCTAGCCGTTACCCAAGTTTTTGTAAATCAGAGGGATTAAATATTTTCGTTTCAAAGGTCAGCTAGAACGTAAAAACGAAGTCAGAAGTAATTGTAAATTAACATGTGTAAGTGGTTTTGATTAATATTCTCACATTGTTTTTCTACTCTGTAAACATATTGTGCGATAGTGTAGTGCAAAATATTGCAAAGTTTCGTATGTTTTCACGCACTTCAGCTAAAATATTCGAAAGAGGAAACCAACACTGATAACGCCGTAGAGTTGTTTACGAACGTCACGGAAGCGAGAGGCCTGTGGGGCGAGGTCGCGACCACAAGGGGTCAAGATTGCAGTTTTAGCTCTGGTCGCAGCCAATACTGTGGTACGCAAAACGCCAGGATATATTGCTGTAAATCTTCATCTTAGTGCATTTAATTTATAAAAAACCTCAAAGCTGGTAAATTGCCTTTTCCTCAGATTTTTTAAGTTGTTTTTTTTATCACCAATAGACGCTTATATTTAAGAAGAAAATCGTTTGGCATGCAACAATGTTTAAATAGTAGGAAATAAATGTATGTACAGCAGATGTCTACTCTCTACTTCATGAATATAAACTTTACGCCGCTGGCTACTAGTTCCTTCTGGCCATTTATAAAACAAATACTGCCGTTCATTCGTTTTTTTAATGCGACGAATTTCACTAACTTATTATCCGGTTTCTTCCACAGTTCTACATCTGGCGTTTTCAGTCCCAGGTTGTTTCGGGGACGTCTTTAGGCACTCAAAAGGTGCAAAGACGTAAAGAAGGAATACATACTCAATACTCGCCGAATTGTTTTGGGTGATAGTAGAGAAACTATAAAGGGTATAACCGGATGAGGCGGCGAAAATTGCCCCCAAATCAAATCGGTAATCGCGATGTGCAAATGAAAGAGAATATAAAATGGAGATTCGCAAAAAAATATGCCTCCTAGGGCAAACTGTTGCAGACATACAACGAGAAACGTGTATTTTTTCTCAGCTTCTATTGCGTGTATCAGGCTGAAAAAAATTGCAGAGACGGGGCAAAATAGTTGAATTTCATGGCATTTTCGTCAGTAAATTTTGACCCCAAATTCAAATAGAAAACACATTTTGGAATTAATTTTGGACATGATAACGTAGGAGTACTGTCTCAGTTTTCCCTAGAATGTGTCTTATATTATTCTACAACATATTTTTTTCAGATTTTTAAACAATGTGGACGATAGTGAAAAACAATTAAAATCATTTTATCGGTTAAAATTTGAAATTCGCCCCAAAATGTGATTGGAAAAAATATTTTTATCAATTTTTAAACACAGATTCAATCACGACATATGAACTCGAAATCTTATAGGTGTTACATCGATTATGTACCGAATTCAATAAGAATATCCATGGTGGAAAGTGATGGGTGGGCCCTTGCGCATCCGACTTCAGCCATGGGTGGGCCCTTGCGCATCCTACTTCAGCCAGACTGGGCTTCAGGCACTAGTTTGCGTCATAATATTAGTGGGAATTTTAAATGCCAAAATTATCACAGTTACAAGCCACTGAAATATAAATAGATAAACACGTTTTTTAAAAATTATTGCATCTTTTATTTCAATTACATCTTCATCGTGTTAGTTTTAGTTGGTCACTATTGAAAATTGTTACTTTATGCCACTTTAAAAATGTCATGCTCTCCATGCAACAATGTTGCCATCGTCCGCTCTCGCTTTTTAACCGAAGAACCCGTGATGCGATCACGTGTTTAGTGACGCAAACTGGTGCTGCGAAAGGAGCAAAAATCGGTGGACCGGAAGAGCTCATCCCTCTCTTTCCACCACGGAAATATCAGGAGTGAAGCGATATTATTGTGAACGCGCGAACGGAAGTCGCGCCCAGGAATGCTACTCCCACATAGCCGCCATAATTTATTATTTGGCGCATGCCCGTTACTTGTCGAAAATTGTTAAACCAGAACCTACTCAGAAATTTTGAGAAGACTATTAATAAACGAACACGTGATCCCAGTAATTGAAGAAGACAGTGACAATGATTAATTGTCTATGATTATCTAATTGTCAATAATTAATAAATCTACAACTGAGTAATTTGATTTAAATTATAAACGTGAAAGATTCGTGTGTTTAAAATCGAGTAATTTGATTTACATTGTAAACAATACATAAATATAAAAAGAAAAGGGGTTTCATGATTTTATTTTGATAATATAAACACGTTCTACATAAAAACATATGTTTGTCAGCAAATAATTGTAAAACATGCTGATAACTGATATTTTCAATAATTGAAATATAATTGTGTAAACACTGGTAAAAAATATGCTTTCTATTTTGCTGGACGAATTTCAAATTTTTAATCTGATAAAATTGTGTTAAATTGTTTTTCACTATCGTCCACATTGTTTAAAAATAGTCACAGAACAAAAAAGGCAAACATATCGACGCAGCTTGTTCGATTCTCGTGAAGTCTGATTGTATAAAACAAACGTTAGGGGCCTTTAGTTACTTCAACTGGCAGTCATCAGAGTTCCAGACATGCTCGGGATATCAGGAGGCGGAAATCCCCAGCAAAGCGACGTGAAGGTCGACGCCGGGTCTCACCATCCAGGTGGGGTGGGGGGTTACAGCGCCAACTTCCAGGATAAAACATTCACGCCACAAATTGGACTAATGATCTCAGCAGATGATGCGTCCTGAAACATCAATCAATCATACACGGATCGAAATGTAAAGTTCATTCAATTAATCACGTAGTATATTGGACTGTACGGTATAGTATAGTTTGAAAGCACGAAGGGCTTAGTCACGTTCACGTTTAGTTAAATATAGTATTACAAGAATAGTAATGTTTCTTAAACAGCTTGCAGTGAAAATTACTAAATTAATAATTGCGTTTCTTGAATTACTGAACACAGTTGAGTATGCCCCTATTAAGCAAACACATGAAAGGGAATGTTTTCGTACTATCCTTTCAGTCAGTTAGCTTAGCTACTGAAGGGAGCAGGTAGTTTAGCTACTTTCCCACCGGTCATCTATCCTAAGCTCCCATGGACTCGTAATTCTTTAACCTCGGTAACCTGGCAATCCCTAGGCAAATCCCTAGATGCTGTCTGCCGATGTTTGCCTTCGACTGTATTTTTACCATTCGTTTAGAATTATATGTTGTATATAATGATTTAAAATCAACAAATGGTGGTATATACACCGCATAATACTACACAGCGTTGATTTCTCACAGTTCACATGGGCTCTATCGTCATACGAATTGGTCAGATTTCTGAGAACGCGCGCCTACTAACTAAGCAATGTGTGGCGACATCAGACGTGGATCTCGTCGAATGATTTTTTTGTACAAATAAGGTAGAGTACCACTGACAATTATTTTCTTTGTTTATTCACGTACGATTTTCAATTGTCTGATTTACTAAACAATGCTAAATCTTGTTTAGCTAAAAGCTGTGTAGTATTATGCGCTGTATATACCACCATTTGTTGATTTTAAATCATTATATACAACATATAATTCCAAACGAAACGAATCACAATAAGGGATTTACTGTATGGTCGCCCACTGCGACGGTTGGTGAATTGCTCTACGAAATGTCTCCGAGTGCATCTTTGGTGTCGGCAGGAGCCCGTGTCGCTGCGGCTGGCGGGCGGGCCGCACGCGCGCGCGGGCCGCCTGGAGGTGCGGCGCCACGGCGTGTGGGGCACGGTGTGCGACGACGACTTCGGGCCGGCGTCGGCGGCGGTGGCGTGTCGCGCGCTGGGGCTGGCCGCCGGCGGCGCCCGCGCGCGCAAGGGCGGCGCCTTCGGCCCGGGCCGCGGCCCCATCTGGCTGGACCAGGTCATCTGCCGCGGCAACGAGTCCGCGCTCGAGCACTGCTTGCACGAGCCCTGGGGCAAGCACAACTGCGCCCACGACGAGGACGTGGCCGTCGAGTGCGACGGCCCAGCCCCCGGCCACGAACCCGCGCCCGCGCCCACTGCGGTGAGTCCATTCTCCCGGCACAGGAACAGCTAATAATAGCGCTCCGAGCCGCATTCTATAAATAAGAATCTGAGCATATCTCTGTTTTAGCAAACAACGCAAGACCTCATTTGTTTTCCCCAGCACTGCCCTGTCCTTCGGCTCGACTGCCCGATACGGGCATTGGCCGACCAGTTTTCCCATTACTACACATCGGAATTTTTCTAAAGGAACTAAAGTGGCATTTTTCATACAATTCAAGGTCTACCCAACACACACACGAGTGATAAGTCCAAACCCGTGGAAATGACTGCTACGCACATATGCCGTAACAAAATTAAAATTATGTCTGGTATTCGTATACATTATACTGTACGATTACTTCCAAAAATTGTATGCTCAATCCCACTTCCCTAATGTACACGATATCGTTATGAGCAAAATGTATTAGGCGCTCATCAATTCATTAACATGCTACAGCTTGATGCCATATTATAATATTATATTATAGGTTCATGTTTAAAGTTAGTAATTTATAGCTTTTGATAGGATAAAGTCAGTAGGATATCTGTAACTACAACAGACTGAAATAGGTAAATAACTATAGGTGTACAGTTATTTAGTTCTACAGAACTGAAGAAAAGTAGGCCAAAGTGTCTGTAAAAAAGAGTGTGTGTAAACTATGCTCAAGGGTTTAAGAAATGTTATCAATTCGTAGCATCAGAAGTGGCTGATCTAATGCATGCTCTAAACAAAGCTGTACATGAACTTCAGGAGGCCTTAGCCTGCAGGGAATTTAATGGGGAATACTAATAAATCCCTTATGTGCACAACTCCCTGTAATAGCTTTTTGGTGTGGGATGTAAATGAAAAAAAAAGAGAGAGAGAGAGAGACAGAGAGAGAGAGAGAGAGAGAGAGAAAGGGGAAAAAATGGGGGGAAATCTGTATATTTTCTTGAAAGTTTGTACAGCATCTAGCCCTATTTGTGCACACCATAATTATAATCGGCAGCTATAAGAGTGCCCGTGGCCTTGGTGCGTGGCGGTTGCAGCAAGCGCGCGCGGCCGAGCGGGCGCCGAGCTCCGGGGCGGAGGGCGCGGCCGGCGGAGTGCTGCCGTCGCGGTGCGGGGAGCGCTGGCCCGCAGACGTCCCCGTCGACTTCCGCCAGCCGCGCGTCATCGCCAGCCTCGAGGTGCCCCGGCGCAGCTACCCCTGGCAGGTGCGGGCCGCCACGGCGCGCGAGCGAGGGTCAAGCCACTCACCCCACAGAAGATGAAGACACGAATTATGCCTGTTTTACAGTCATTTTTGCATCCTTTTTCCATCATTTTTCTGTACAGAAAGTGGAAGGAGAAAGCACGTTCGTTTCAACGTAGTAAGGAAACTGGATGAGAGTGGTTCCAGCGTTTTTCACTGTCAATTCTGTCTTTGTACGTAATCGTGAAGAAAATACTTCCTCCGGACGCCGCATATAGGGCTGACATTTGAACATTGCATATGTGGCTACAAATTAAGTTAGGTTATAGTAGGACTGAGCTCGGATGCGACAATATTAGTATACCATACATTATTTATTTCTCACTGCATAACCACTTCACATTACAATTCAACACATCAGATCGCTCTGAGGCAACTACAAAATGAACATATCGCTCCACACGCATAACAAACCAGAAAATGTACCGGAAAGTGCTTCTAGGAGCGCGGTAAAATTAAGCAGGCGTAATTTTTTCGTACAAATTACATCCAGTCTGGTCTGTATCTTTTCTGTACCGACGAAAAATGATGAAAAATTATCGTGTAAAACAGGCTTTAGCAAATACTAGCGGCAGCCGTACGAAAATTACGCACTTCCTGCACGTAATTGTTACTAAATTACTATTATTTTTAAACATTTATTCAATATTTAAATGATTATTTAAATTTTAACGTATTTTGAGCAGGATCAGTTTTAACAGAACTGATTTTTGTATTCTTTTTGGGCATTGTTTTGAATTAACATAAGTGACACAGCAACAGGGGGATCATTGGGATTCTACCTCTTCCGCATGGGTAAGAAACACATCGGAAAAAGGGTCTCGTGACCTCAACCGCCAATTGAGCAATGACCACCAGAAGCCAAAAATACTGCTTGAAATATGCTTTTCGCGAACACAAATGCAATTATAGAGTCGACTATCTTCCTCTTAAGCGTTAAGCTTGGAATAAAACTTGTAAAAAAGACCTCATTTTGTAGATTAAGGGATAGAAAAACAAAACCTGTGTTCCTACGTAACAAAAAAATATAGTTTTAAGGCTCTAAAATCCATCGTATTCGAGTTAAGCACAATAGTGTGCTGCGCCTTGTTGCATCAGCATGTTATATACTTAATTTAATTTATTTGTTACACATATTATTCATACTTTTTAGCTTTCTGTACTCATTCCCCATATAAACTTTAACTGAACCAAATCTCACACTCCTCAGGACGCGCAATATGCTTAAAAAGAGGTACAGAGTTTTCCCTTCACATATTAATATGTAGACACTTTTTACTAATTTTGTATAGAATTAAACTCAATATTTTATTTGTAATTTCTGCTCTGTTATATGACTAAATGTTGAGACCAAATATAAAAGTGGCTTTGGCGCGATGGAAGGTATTTCAAAGAGGCTCGGAGCATACATGATATCACATTCACTGAGTGTTTCTTAATACGCAGCCCATTCTACATTACTTCAAAAGTCTGATACGCGATAACTAACAACTAAACTTCTAGCCAAGTGTCAGACTGTAATGTTCATTAGTTAGGATTCCTATGATTCATGTCTGACCTAGTGGGATTTTTGTTATTTAAGGTCGCATCAACTTCTAGGTCATTAGCGACCACTATTGCGAGTAACGTATGGTAACTATGAGGATGACACGATATGATGATGATAGGGGGTGAAAGGACGAACAGAATACAGCCATGCCCGAGGCGGGAGTCGAACCCGTGATCCTTCGGTCCGAGATCGCTAAGGCAGTAGTGCCTTAGCGATCTCGGTCATCCAGACCGGCACTGAGCTAATGTTGTTGTGAGCGTTCTACGTAATTTACATATGGAATACTCGAGCATTTAAAGAAATATTGTATTCTGCCTTGAGATTCTGTTTTCAAATTATATACGTGAACATACGGGTCCATGTGCGGTTTGCAGATTAATTAATACAAATATTTTACGATTAGTTAAATGGAATTTGGAATTTGATCTTTCTTTGTGTGCAGGTATTTTTAATTATATTTCCTTCCATTTTATCGACTGCAACGCTATCCAAGGTAAGCCGATATCAGTTTAGCTGATAAGGAAACACGCGCACATTGACCTTCGAAAGCGGAAGTGACGCCATATGCACTCGTTTTCCTGCAGAGAATGGGTTAACCCAGAAATGAAGCGAAGAATCGCGAAGCAAAGAATACACCATAAAGCATTGTTAGGTTCTTTTAATCGCACTAAAATAAAAATACCATACTATTTCTATCAAATTTTATCATAAAAAATAGAATTTTATTTGATACATTTTCAGTGAAAAATCAGAAATGTTTACGATTGCATTATGCTTATTGACATTTTATCAGCTTATTCTAATTCGGCAATTACATTAAAACACTCAGCATTCTAAAGAAATATTTCAAATCTATTTTATGTTATATTAAATTTTGGATGAACTTCATTGCGATTATGAACTCAACAGCGGAAGTGTTCTTACCCTTAGTGATCGATACATTTTGTGTGAAGGCAGAAAATAATGATATGCAGAAACACAGTAACCTAGAAATTCGTCCTGTAGCTCAGGCGGGAAGATGGATTGTTTCTTTGTGTTGACGATGCTTTTCTCGTTCGCAGGCGTCGGTGCGCGCGCGCGCTGGCCTCAAGTCGGTGCATTGGTGCGGCGCCGTCGTCCTGGGCCCTTTGCACGTGATCACGGCCGCGCACTGCCTCCTGGACTACGTCAAGTCGGCGTACATCGTGCGCGTAGGAGACCACGACACAGAGGTACGGTTCGGCGCTACGATAAGGCGGCCTTTGTTCGCGAAGGACCTCTCTTCAAAATAGATGTAGTGTTGCGACGTCTTTCAACACGAATGTTTCATCGGATTGTAAAATACCTTCGCTTCCATAACGATATTCAGCCCTGGGTCGAACTTATTCCAAATTATTTGAAGTTTTTGTGACTATATTGCACATGTTTTGTTAAGTTATATTTATTACTTTGGGAGTAACACAGAATAAAGCGGCGTAAGTGAATTCTTCTATGGCTACTCAATACAAAATATGTCGATTGTATAATATATTTGGAAACTAATGGTAATATAACTGCTCATTATTTGTAAGGTTTCGTAATACTAGGTGAACTCGTGCGAAAATATTGCACATTTAAACTCAATTTGCAAGTTTTTGCGGCCAGCAACAGTATGCAAAAATATTTGCTCCGGCTATGAATATATAATTATTTAACACGAGATGGCACCTCTCGCTATGAGATGTCCAGAAGCATTCATAATCTGTGCTACAAATTAGAAGTTTCCTATTTGTTTCGGTGTCTCAAACACAACTTGGACCTCTCATGGTACCTACCGCTCCTCTGGGGAACTGAGAAGAGCACCTTCGTGCAACCAGAACTTAGCGTAAACCTACCAACGTCCTATGCCCATTGTAATCCCTGACTCCATCCTCGGTACAAGAACCATTGCTCAGAGTGTGGTACCCATTTCCTGAATTACATTAACAGAGTCCACACGTTGCATATCAGGACAAGAGATTATAGAAGATTTATTGTACATATGTAATTGTACGAGGGACTGGGACTGCTCCCATGCCACAAAAATTTAAACACTGTTGCATTCATGTCATACGTGGATTTCGAAACTATAGCATATAGTCTGTCTATCCGTCTGTCTGTCTATCCGTCTGTCTGTCTATCCGTCTGTCTGTCTATCCGTCTGTCCTGTCTATCCGTCTGTCTCTATCATCTGTCGTTCCTTGTCCTGTGTATGTGAACAATAAACTAACGTCCTAAACAGTATATAGGATTTTCTAAAATTGAAGAACACCCAGAGCTTTTTCCCCTGAGTCGAAGCTCTCAATTTTTAAATTAACATTTCATTCTTGATTTGCGGGACTACATTTTATAAAACCCGGATCGAAATCGATCAATATTTAACTCCAGTAGTTTGAAGTATTTCCCCAAAATCAACTTAATTTACAGAAATGTTGTCGGACATAAACATTACGTATAAATTAACTATTAACTGAACGATTAGATTACTTCCAAGAATTATTTATAACCGGGAAATTGGCTAATCAAAAACTACGTATATTTTTAACATTTTTTATTTTTTCGATCCTCTATAATAAAATTTAGAAATATCATAGAACAATGAAACATTCTCTTAAATTCAATTTATCGTTATAAAATGCGCAATTTTTAGATAATCTTACAGAAATCTTTTGAGTTTTCGAGAAACTTCTTAAAAAATCATTTGAAGTACTTGTACTCACAAATGCGATAATTGTACAAAAGGATAAAGTACATCACACTGAACCACAAACATAACAACTTTACTAGCACGTAAATGGGGTCATAGGCATCAACTGGGATAAATATGGATGATGGAACCCTTCACTGAGAAGTTTTCGTAGGGAAGTTGTAATTACGGGAAGGCCCGCATTATAGCAAGGGCAGTGCAGTTTGTGATTGTATTCTAATTGCCACGTCGTTCTTATATTTTTACGTTTTTCCACCAACACTGAGGATGGAATAAAAGAATTTCAAAACGTCGGCAAACTATGTTTTAATGTCTTAAATCACTCCGACCAAACCCTGTGAAATACATTTCCCATTTCTACTTCATGGTCGTGAATCTACAGCGGGACGTCTTTTAATAAATAAATCAGAGAATGTTTCATGTCATTCACAGAGTTGTTCCATTTGCAATGAGAAGGATTAAAAACGGAGGAGTAGCTTCAGGCGCCTGAGCTCTTTGCACATTGCCCCATTTGGTGACCATGAGTGTATTGACCACCAGCGAATGGGGTCGGTAATTTACTAGTAAGACTACGTCTGACCTAGCGCCCTAGCACAATGGTTGCAATTTCAGAATAAACAAAAAATGAGCTCTAATATGGAGGATTTTTTATTGTATTGTAATGTATTGTTAAATAGGAGAATCGAATATAATAATATTTTTAAATGTTGTATTGTGTAGTACTGAACAAAATTAAAATAAAGTTTGTGACGTCAGCAATAGAATCGCAAAGAATGGACGAAGGCGTCCAATTACGTAATTTATTTTTAAAATCTTTCCTGTATTTTCATGTCGATCTGCAACATTTCTAGATTTTGTTTGGATGAGTTCTCAATTCGGGAAGGTGGCTAGCAGAGGATTCTAATTTAAATGCAAAAGAGATAATACATTACTACTACTATTACTACAATACTGATGGAATTATTCCCATCTTTTCAACAATCTTTAGAAATGAGATTACTCAGTATATTGCTGAGCCGTTACTAATGCTTTACATACCAGTTAAATTTAATTTTTGCTCTTCACCAAATGAATTTACTTAAATAGTTTTATTGAAAACCAAAGCTGCACCACAGGACATTCTTCTGTACTAGTTCGATAATTTGGGTTCTACTTTTTAAATTTTTGTTGTGATAATTTGGAATATATCTTTGTATTTCTATGAGAAATGCATATCAATTATTTCCTCTTTCTGACTTTTCAATGTTTCAATATCATTTCAAATGTTAAGTCTTATGTCTTTAAATATTTCATTTGTAGTGTTTCTTAATTTTTATAATACCATTTAAAATGTATTTAGAAAAATTTTCGAATTGTTATTCATGAAAATTATGTGGAGAAGAATGTAATTTTCAAAAATTCTAAAAATGTCTTACGGTAGGTCCCTTTATTGACCATTCTTCTTTTTATAGCAGAGATGAAGACCACGAAAATTGTTGTGCTTTCTCATCTTTTATGTCTTTACATTGGCAACATTTATTAATTCGCTAAGGAATAAAGAAAAAGAAAAAATATAGCTTTATTAACTCGAGTAGTAACACGCATAAAATAAATTTGTGAAATGCATTAGTTGCCAATTTTCTCTTATATATCTATATTGTTATATGAACGTCATAAATGAGACCTCATCTTTGATAGGTAACGCGATAGTGAAAATATTCACCAAACCCGTAATTTCTCTAGATCTTGCACATGGGAAATTTTGTCGCATGCCTGACTCAGCAGTTGCCTGTGTGCACGCAACCACATCATCATGTTATTACGTATTCTCAAGGAATGGCATGCATTGACCTACTAGTCTCTGCTGCGATCAATAACACGGTTCCTGACTCCTTGCTTTCTTATGTGACTCATGAACATTTCTGTGCACTTGATATAAACTTAAATCACACGTTTGCACTTAATTCGTGCTTTGAGGAGAATTTTGAGCTAAAATTGTTTAATGATTATAGTTATTACGGTTGATAAAAGCGGTTGGAGCACAAAGTGAGTTTCACATTATTCGAAAAGGTACTTGAGGTTCTATTGCTTGAATGTCAGGCGATTGAGAACTTGAAGTGAGACAAAAATTCAGTTTTTCTGTTAGAATTTGTTGTTCCCGATAAAAATATGAGATTTTGTTGGTTTATTTATTTTTATTGAACATGTAATCAAACATTGTTAATACACATAAAGAAAGATTCGTTGTGTTCGATTACTTTTAACGCGTTCTACTTGTGAAGTTGATTGGCTTGAAATACGATACTTACGTATTGACCCAAAGCAGCGCAGATTGGAATGTCGCTATGAAAATGAGTCAGTGCTGTGGCGAAGGTTTTATTTAGTAGCTTCCCTGGGTGTTCATCCAAAAATCGAAATGCGTCTTAATTTCTCTCGGTTAGCCCAAAGATAAATCTTCGAGGAATATAATGATGACTCGGTGTCAGCCCTGTCGTTGTCTCTGCAGGGTCGCTGACTGGGAGGTCCCAGGGCTCAAGTCCCGACGAAGGCGGTATTTGATACATATCTGGCTCGAATGCAACATCTGTCTGGAGGAGAATTCCAACGACATGCTCTGTTTCTACTATTATTCCGCTCGGTACTAAGAGCATACTGGTAATGCTGCGCCTTAACAGATGGGTACGAACCGTGAGTGATCTCATCCTTTGTCCTCTCGCTACCCCTTGTACACACACTTCACCACCACACCCATCGATAGCTTAGAGTTTGTCCGGACTGGGGCGATACTCCGCCAGGGATTGTACCTGCAGAAGGACACCCCGCAAGCCAAGATATAGATCCACACCGGATCTCCTCTGTAATGCCTTTCGCTGTGGGTGTGCTACTAGCAGTGATTGCAGGTAATTGCAAATGCTTCCAGGTCAGTGATCTTAAGATAAAAGCAGACTGCTCCGGAGGTGACCCTAATTTAGATAACTTTGAAAAGCGATATTTTTCTCGCGTACATGTTTGAGAAAAAATATCCATTGCTTCTCTTATGCAATACTTCATACTATTGTACGTAGGTGCATTTACCATTACAATTCCGAGGATATAAAATATGAGACTAAGAGCCCCTGTCCCACGACGCGGCCGCGGCGCGCTTCCGAGCAGCGGGGCGCGTAGCAGAGCATTGGTTTGAATGGAGGCCTTCCCACGTGCAGCGGGTGGCGGCTGCTGCGGCAGCCGACGCCGAACTCCAGCCACGCGAAGCGGAGGGGGCACGCGCCACCGCTAGCAGAACACAGCTTTAAATGGGAGCGTTTCCACTGCGCCGCGGCCGCAGCGTTCTACCTGTTCCGGTCCCTTTGTTTGTCGTCGCCGGACGGTCGGCGAAACCTACCCCTCTAGACCCCCACCCCCTTCCACGGCGGGCGGCGGTGCGGCCGTGGGGGCGTTGGTGGCTGCGTCGGAAGGGCTCTGCTGCTTGAAGGAAGCGCGGCGCCGTGGCGACGTGGGAAGGCGCTCTAAGTTGAAGCATCCGGAGGGACACAAGGAGGGTCTGTTCCGCAGGCGCACGACGGCACGGAGCAGGAGGCGGAGGTGGAGGAGATCTACCTGCACGAGGACTTCAACCGCGGCGCCCGCCTCAACAACGACCTGGCGCTGGTGAAGCTGAAGGGGCGCGGCGTGCAGCTGGGCGCGGCCGTGCAGCCCGCGTGCCTGCCCGAGCACGGCACGCGCTTCCGCGACGGCCTCAACTGCTCCGTCTCGGGCTGGGGCTCGGCGCGCGCCGACAGCGACGGTGAGCCCCCCGTGCCCCTCTACGCAATCACCACCACTACGTAGGACGTATTTAACTTGCAGTAACTTTGCACCTAATTATTATTATTATTATTATTATTATTATTATTATTATTATTATTATTATTATTATCATCATTATTATTATTATCATTATCATCATCATCATCATCATCATCATCATCATCATTATTCCTCTGCATCACGACTAAGATGCTATGAGTTGGCTGAATATAAAATGTACTCCAGGTTGCCACCAGCTACCTAAGGAGCAGATCTAGGGACTGTCGGGGCAATACTTTGCCCAAAATGTGGGTTGTTCTCAATAAAGCTATTTCTTGCACTTCCCAATCTTTTGAATGACCTTGGAGTTAAGCCAAGTTGTTGTTGTTGTTGTTGTTGTTGTTCTTCTTCTTCTTCTTTTCGAAGAAGAAGAAGAAGTAGAAGAAGAAGAAGTAGAAGAAGAAGAAGAAGAAAGATGATGATGATGATGATGATGATGATGATTATATTACAGAAATTGATGGTTAATTTAATAATCTGATAATGGGTTAAATTTTAATATAAGTGCCACGAACCATGATTAGTTTTCCTCAGGCGCATTTAATGTCAATGAATGAAATGTTTAATGCGATTCATTCTGACTTGTCACGTTGTCTTTTGAGTTCGAAATTCCCTCATAAAACCATATTTCCATTTCATAACAATATTTGTTCGACATTTTAGCTTCTTCAGCGCCCAGAGTATCAATTACCCAGTTTTCATGTTGAACATTGCGTTCTAAAATTTAATTTACGTTTGTCTCGATACGCCATAATACTAATTTCAAACAAAATGTGTACATTGTAAAGAAATCACAAATTGCCTTAATAAACAACTTTCTCGGGTCAGAATGAAGAGGAAGTTGGACTTTCTTACAATCTGTAAACTCAAAAATACTGAGAACTTGGCACAAAAAATGTATTTATCTAGAATTGCCGTGGACCAGTCTGCAGCAAGCACACTGCAACAGCGTCACGTGTTCTAGAAATGAATAGTCAGTTTGCTACTTCGTCCCAGAATACATTAGGGCCTACTCATTTTATTAGGAATTTCAAAAATATCAAAATTAGTGCATATCATTGCATCATTGATCTTTAAAACTATTATTGTATTAAGAATAATAATTTTTAATTTTTCTTTAACTTGCTGGTATAATTCAGTAGTATTCTAAATTATTCTGATATTTTTATTTCTTCAATGAGGCTTTAATGAACTTATGTATGACTTCTTTTTTAATCGTTTCAGTATTTCTTGCATTTGTAGATACTTTCCCCAAATTTAATGTACATTTTATTATTTTCTTTCATGTGTGATTTCAAGTTACTTTCCCTTTTTTTAATTTGCAAATTTCTTCTGCTATATTTTACTAAGTTTATAAATTCTTAATCCACGATCAATATTTCGATATTAATATTTCGATATCTCTACTTGAGACTGCAATGTGAATGCTTTATCAATCCGATAATCTTTGGAAGCTATTAAACGTAATCTCTAAATGAAGTCTTAGCTAAGATACTCGTATGAATGGAATTTTCGTCATTTTGTGTCAACCACGGGAATGCGCGACCGTCTTGAATTCGTCGCTTGCAGTTGAGGTACGGAAAAAAGGGGAGGCCCCACTTGGCAATATGCCTGGGCGTAAATCGGAATGTGTTCTGAGGCCAAAAGCCATCGTAGATGTGACAACCCTGCCAACAGCATGGCAGCATTGGAACGATCGAAATTCCTTCGGTTTTTCTCATCTGCTACGATTTCTGGAAATGTATACTTTTATGTTATATTATGTATCTGTTAAGTGTTGTTTAATAGATAAATTATATAGATTTGCTTCTCTTTCAAAGTTTAATTCTTCAATAAAAATGCCTCGCTAAAATGTAACTCTTGTTATAACTGCTTGTGTTTTATCAACACTCTTTTTATATGTCAACGATGTTTCATGAGACAGCTTCGAATGAAGTACGGGCATAATCAAATAATTTATACCAGAACCCTCCGAAATGTCGGTGCCATGATGTTATTTGCAACAGCAACAGAACGTGAAGTATTGCTGTTTGTGACGTCTTTTTCTAGTTCTTCTGTGCCTGTTCCAATCTCCAAATTACGCACGTTTCTTCCACGTTCTACGTAACACAGAAGTGTTATTCGTAGTCTTACAGGAACTCTTTCAGAGTTTGATGTTTGATTTACATTCTTC
Organism: Gryllus bimaculatus; assembly: GCA_017312745.1. Classification (NCBI taxonomy): domain Eukaryota; kingdom Metazoa; phylum Arthropoda; class Insecta; order Orthoptera; family Gryllidae; genus Gryllus; species Gryllus bimaculatus. The sequence goes on along the minus strand of BOPP01000014.1, from coordinate 10,770,845 downwards.
ATAAATCAAAACAATTTTCAGTTTCTCGTCGTTAATGAACATATATTTCAGCATTCATAAGCAAGGCTTAATTGTATCTTTCCCGCTTTACGAATTGCTTCTTTTATACCTGTGTGCCACGGTGTCGACTGTCGTTTAGAGGAACAATGCATTAGAGACTAGACACACTTGGCGACGCCTTGAATGTTAACTGCGTAGAAATATTGGAAATCCGTGCTATGCCACAAACTTCCGAGCACCCGATTACCCGCCCTAATTCATAATCTGGGATGCCATTAATTATTCATCCAATACAGGCATGTTAGGTTTGGTGAATTTTTTCTCCAGATATATCCATTTGTGTAAAAAATATACTTTCAGAAAAAATACGTGACTGCAGTATCTTTTAAAAAAAGAATACTACGCTTTAGTTTGTCACTAAATCTATTGAGTTTCTGCGTCCACAATCGTTTGATGAAGGTTTCATCTTAATGACTTGAACCTTAATAGAATATTGTGGGTGTTTGATCATAATGACTAACTCTGCACTCAAACTAGGTACTTTTGATACACATAATGATTTTTACAATTTGATTGTTTATACATTTGTTACAATGAAAAAAATGTGTGTTTTCTGTCCTGTCCTTTGGCCCGAGAGCCCGCTGCGAGCCTTGGCTGATCAGCCGTGGCCCAGCCTCTCGGCCTTGGGATAAAGGGTTTCTGTTGCACGAGGACATCCCTCCACCGTATATACTGGTCTTTTTAACAGTAGGGCTGGCTTTCTCATCGTCATACAGCAATATATACTGAGACATTTGTAAGGAAAGCGCACAGTTATAATTTGGCCCCGGCCCCGGTGTTGCGCCGTGGAAAGCGAACTCGCTAACCTACGAACCACCAAGGGCCCCTGTATGTTTTCTCTGACACATAAAAACGAGACCAAAAATTATCTACCAATATGAACAGACTTAAAAATTTTAAAAGAATTGTACTGAAGCGTGTGTGTGTGTTATGCTACAACGACGAGACGCACTCTTTAAGTGGTAGCTGCCACATTAAAACGAGCCCGTTGTCTTTTACTCGAAATCAAGTAAATATTCGTCGATTATTGTTATTTCCGTTTCTACCAGTGAGATTCCATTTTTCACTTGCATCTCATGCAATGGCCATTTTTCACTTACATCTCCTTTCTGCCTTATGGTTTTACTGATTTTTCTTACTATAAATACAGAGACATAAAATGAGAATATACGTAGAGAGGTGAGTAAGAAATAAGAGGATTAAACCAGCCTTTTAGCATTTTCCTGGAGGGCGAACTTTTCCGTGTTGAGTGAATTGCCTTCGTTCTGCCGACTCTTTGGATGTCTTCCGATGGCCTGCCTACGCGCCGAGGAGCTGAGAAGAGGCTGCAGGCCGATTCGCTGAGAGGCCGTCTGGCTTTGCAGGGCGGGCGCGGCGGCTGCGCGCGGCGTGGGTGCCGTTGCTGCCGCAGGACACCTGCCGCGCCGAGGCGGTGTACGGCCCCGCTGCCCTCACCGACGCTATGTTCTGCGCCGGGCGGCTGGAGGGCGGCGCTGACGCCTGCCAAGGCGATTCCGGGGGGCCGCTCGTCTGCAGAGGGGACGACGGTGAGCAGCAAGCGCTTTAAGGTTGATGCGATAGCTAACAAAGAAATTCACAAACATTCCAACTAGAGCGTAATGTTTTATACACACACACTCACACACTATATATTTGTATATGTATATATGTATATATGTATATATATAATATATATATATATATATATATATATATATATATATATATATATATTGGCGTGGCGTTGCCATACAAGCTGCGACATAGCAGTTTGAGACGTTGTTCCGAGAATTTCATTGTTGGACGATCACATAGATGAGATAGCAATAGGGTAAGGAAGCTGTATTTACTAAACGATGATTTTACATTATTACTACTTTCAATAAAATGGTACCCTGAACTATATTGAAGTTGAGAAGCAAATAAATACAAGAAATACAGAATATTTTTTTGCAGAAGTTGACATTTCGTAATGACACTGTAGGCTCGTAATTTATAAGCAGTTTTACGGTGATGGCCTCTAGTTCTGAATGTTTAATTTACACATAATATTATCCTTGCTTGTTTATATAAAGTGCTGTAAATATTGTAACAGATGAAATTTATTCATGTTCGTTACTTTTTTAGTAGTAAGAAAGAGACACTGTTCTCGACTATTGAAATAATAGCAGATATCCAAAGGCGCTTCGTTTGAATTGGTTCGGACTTTTGGAAGTGGTGGCAGAAATTGCAGTATTATAATATTACGTAACCGTTCCCAGTAATGCGAGAAAGTACGTGGTGTAGCAGCTCTAGTTTAAGATTGTATTTCACTCTATTGATACACGAAATCAAAGAAAAGAAACTGGAGCGATTTTTTAGAAAAGTATGAAAATGTCCCAGTGGTAAGGAATAAAATTTCAACACCGCAGATCTTAGAGACAGGTCAGATCGAACAAGTAATATTAATTTTGGAAAAAATCCTACAAATAGTTTTGATGCTATTGTTGTTCACGGACGGAGAGACAGACTGATGGATAGACTGGAGGACTGACTGACTCCATGTAGAAATTTTTTAGAGCATTTGTCTAAAAATGTGTTCACGACGCTAAAAAAATAACTAATTGTGAAGGTCGAATTTCATTTGAACAAAAAATCTGTATATTCCTCACTGTAGTTACACAGGGGGTAAACAAATTTCAAAGTATTTCAATTTTCGGAGATTAAGAGTTAACAGTGAAATTCAGGCCTCTCTAAAGTATATTTTACTCTATTCTTGCAAAAAAACATTTAAAGAAAGAATTCGGAGCTGCTAATATAAAATAATCACACGAGCTCCTTATGAAAGATCCACCAAAACTGAAAGTTTCATTGAAAATTCGCAGTCTCGAGTCTGGCCTGGACAATCGGGGAATATTAAAATACGGAAAACTCCTATGAAATGTTTTGGAACTGGTTGTTTACAGACAGACAGACGGACGGACGTTTTGAAATAATTGGTGCTACAACAGTGTAGACATCATCGCTTTATTTGTAACATTGACAATTTTCTAAAACAGAAAGTTCATCACAAATAGAATCTGCGCCTTTTTTGCAAGTGAACTTTGCACGTTTTGAGAAAAAAAATACAAATTGAGGCCGTTTTTGAGAAAATATTTGTTTTCATTGCCATCACTTGAAGCAAAAATTATTGGTGAATATTCCGTCAATCAGAGAATTTTGTAGTGATGTAACGGTTCACGTATCAGGCTGATGTACCCAAGTTCGTGGGTTCAAACCCGATCGAAGCCGTGGATTGTTAAGGGCGAACAAATCCTTCGTATTAATTCTTTTGTAATCCTTTACCTGAACAGCAAATGTATGCAAGATATGTGCTTCATTGAACTAGCTCCCTACGCCCGGAACAATGGTAAAATCACCGAGATAGGATTAGTTATCAGAGGCGTAAGTTCAGGAACGATATGGGCGTAAGGGCTACCTCGCTCTTATGTTTTGGGAGCGCGGGCCTTTTCACAGGACATTGTACCAATGAAAGCGGTGACTTCGGCGGGGATACTGATTGACCTCTCTTAAGTACCGATAGAGGACAATCGGAAAGGGGGTGGGGTAAAACGAGTCAAGTTTTAGTGAATGTGTGTACGGCTAACTCTAATTACACCCAATTTTCTTTTGCAGGTCACTTTACGTTGGTTGGCGTTACTAGCTGGGGACTTGGCTGTGGCCGACCGAATAAACCCGGGGTTTACACTCGCGTTGCTTACTTCCGTGACTGGCTTGATCGAAAAATAGAAGATTCGATGAGTGGGCGTTAGTAATATAATTCGGTTTGTGATATATTTATGATATAGTGGTTTGCAAATATTAAAAAAATAGTTTTATTATAGATGGCGATATTTTTAAGCATTTTTTATATGTATAGTATTAAAAGTTGATAAAATCATGAACTGATGTGAGATTTGTGATCTTAAAGTACAACTAGAACTAGAAAGCAATTTACCTACAATATAATGCAACTACCAACTTCCATTAATTAAAAGTAGTTTCAAATTATTAGTGAAAGTTTCAAATCTTTATTTGAATACAATGTACAAGATATACGCTTGAATATTTTTTATATGATTAAAAAGGCACATTTTTTATATTGAAGGGTATGTGTCTTAGGTTCTGAAATTAATATAAAAATAAACTAATAAACAAATAAACTTATTTCTTATTAAATATCCAAAATATATTTCATTTTCACTTCAAAGCAGTTTCCTTCCTGGAGCATAATTTTTTTTATTACCATAATGTTCTCTTTCCATAGTGAATGAATTATCAATCTTTACCAATATTGTGTATTTAGGTTCAACCTAATGTGAAAAAATTTAATATAACAAAACTCACAACTTTTTTTAAATTTAAAGAAAGTCGTTTACAATTATTAAAATTTAAAAAGTTGTTTTAATGACAAGATATAATTTATTAACCCAAACAGCAATTTGTACAAACCTGAAATTCTGAATTTTTTTAATACAATGCACCAGGAAAGTTTCTCTGCAGTGACACCATGAGCATGGGTGTGCTACCAACAGAAATTATATTGGTATCGCAAGTACCAGGCAGTGTGTGGGTGGCACAAAAGTATTTTGGGTAGGGGTGGGGTGATAGCCCACATTCCATACCTGCAGGGCGACAAAGTTGAGTGTGGAAATGGCAGTGGTGGCAGCCCTGACTCAGCTAGGTGCAGAGAGCCTAGAGTGGCATGCTGTATATTGCTAATATCCTACACTTATGAAGTGCCTTCAGGAACAATTAAGGATGCATGAAGGAAAAACAAAGAAAGATTTTGTAATAATACAATAATCAGAAAAAACTTTATTCACAATGATGATACACTTCAAAAGAAGCGATACAAATTTATTATAATCTGAAAATTTTGTACATATAAAACAAACATCCACTGGCACCAAGGATTGTCTTGACACAACAAGTCTTTTAACCAACTGCCTCGCACATGACTTTTTTCCCTGGAAAGAGTCACAACCAGTCGCTAGTTTCAGAGATCAACAGGGAGATGTTGGCGGTGCAGTGGCTTTTGCCTCTCAGATAAAATGAGAAGGCAAGATTTGAGCAGTTGTTATCACATAACAGGAAATTTGGGAGTCCTTAAAACAGCTCTTCACACCTTTGAAAAGAAAAACTAAAAATTAAAATTTAGCCATACATGGCAAAATAAAAAATGGTTTTGAATGTGCACAATGTTCTTTCAGCCTGAGAAAACTGCATGAGTAGTAAAAAGCAAATACCTTACCTTTGGGTGAAAAATAAGGTCACGAATGAGCATGGATGTGAAGGATGGCACCTGCTTACACTGATTTTCCCAAGGAACAAGATCATTAAATGACTCGTAATCAAGAGCTACACGACGTGAAACACGTGTCAACAATCTAAGTATATCCATGGACTGAGCATTTGCTTTTAATTCTTGACTGAGACATTGGATAAACCAAGTGCCATTTTCAGGATTTCGCCATGAAAAAAATCCTTTAAAAAACAGAATTGCAAATTAATGTAATCTGAACATTAAGAATTTTGTGAAATGAATTTAAACAAAAACATAGCACAGAACATTTCAAAAAATGTATTTTGCATTAATGTTTATAAACATTTTTGTTTACATACTAAGGTAGATACTTACCCTCTGGTGCACTGAACGCCAGCAAGAAGTCAGAATGTGTCGGTATTTTATAAGAATCAGTTCCAGAATCAGTTTGAGTACGTGATCTACGTCTTAAGCTGACACCAGCATCTAACTTGTCACCTCGACAGGCCTGAATAAAGAACAGCTTAGGTTTCCCAGCAAGAGTAAGACAGTTGTCAGCTGTAAAGGGCTGCCATAACGTGTGTACTGGATATGGAATATCTTGTGCCAATAGGTAATTATTACCTAAACCATGTGTCAATACAGCAACTGCTATACAATCTGCATCGGTGTGATCTTCAGCAGCCACTAATAAACAAATACATACAAACAATTAATGGTTCATTATTATTTTTATATTATTGTATTATATTATTTTTATCAAGATGATTAAAAACCTATGTTAAAGGAATTAGAAACATACAAAAGTTCTCTGTAAGCAATAAAATATTTATTTTTGAAATTACAATACGGATAAAATGGCAGTTTTGCCAAAGATTGTTATGGAAAATGTCAAGAAATAATAATCCAGTGATATCCCATGGTAATTTCGTAAAAAAATTACTCACATTGATGAATTATCTCCTGAATCTCTCTAAACTGTTTGTTCGTATGGATCTGAACTTCAAATTGAAGAGCTTCGAAGGACTCGCTCAAGTTTTTGACATCAACATCTGATCCTGCACGTGCTGTCATGCCAACCATTTGGAATTCATCATTATTAATAATTACAGCACGTCCTCGGCGCTTGTGCCTCATATTATACTCTTCAGCATCTCTTTCCACTGCCATTATTGCTGTTGGCACAGTACCATGACTACAGAAACAACAAATAAATGTTATTAATTATTTTCTTTCCAAGCAAAATTCAGCAGTTTAGAAAATTGTCATTCAATGAAAAATCAATAAATAGAAGGGAAAACTGGAGCTAAGAAGCTAGGTTTTTTCCAATCCCAATTTTCACACAAAAAATAAAACATTTTAATGAAGTTTGTTAAAACTAAATTGAGAAAGATCCTTTGGTTACATAATATTGCAGATTGTTTGAATACTTTACTTCTTATTTACAGAAATGGGGGAAAAGAAAGAGCAAAAATTGAGGTTTCAAAAAGTCTGTCAGTAAAGTGGGAAGACCTTGAATTCTAAACTTTATAGAATATAATAAAATATACAAAAATTTCAACAGGTTTAGTAAATCCATGTAATACCATTTATAGAGTGAACATTAGATTGTGGGCATTTTTCTTCAATCTAATGCCTTATTATCCTACCCAATTGTTTTCTCTTCATTTAAGATTATATCTTTTTTGCCAAAAATTGATGTATTTTTGTTATACTAAAATGCAACTCTTATTTTGTCTTTTTAAAACTTTTTTTTCATGAGCAAAGCATTGAATAAACAAAATTAATGAAAATAATTCTTTAAAAAGCAAAATTTTGAATTATTGTCACTGATTATTCTGTAAAGTGACTAAATAACTACCATAACACAAAAAAATTTTTTTGAACTAAAATTCACAATGTATAATTGTTGATAAAATTTAAGTAAATAATTGCATGAAACCGTCTCGTTTTGGATATATTTAATTGAAAGTGAGTTTTAACATGATTGCTTCGAGATCCTTTTGCTCCAAACAAGCATGCAAGTTTTAATGTCCTCTCAAAAATGTCCAATTTTTGGAAGTGAATTAGGTTGCCGCAATTTTGTTTAGAACCATTAAAGAGCTTTTTGCTTCTCACCTGAAATTTTTAACAAAAATAGCTTAAAATAAGCAACTTCAACTTAGTCCTGCTTTCCGCATCATTTGAAATTTTAAATATGGATTCTACTGTAAGTTACTATTCATGTTATTTGCTCTTTCTGAAACAAATTGTACATGGCGAGTCATTTTTTCCAATAACAATACAACAGTCTCAAACTTGGAAGTTATTTAAGATAAATGAATAGGCCGATAAAAAATTATTAAAGATTTTTACTACACATGTTTGAGGAGCAAGTCAGTAAGTTAACCATGAAGCATGTTAAAGTTTTAATTGCTGGAAAATTGCTGCGTATTTGAAGGTCTTCAATGGATAGTGTTGTATTAGTATTCCGATTTTAATTTTGAATTTACTAGCGTAATTTCCACAGAGGTGAAATGAACGCTCCTTCATTCTCAGTGGGATTTCGCCATTCTCGTAGAGGAAAGGGCCCCTTCCCACGGCGCGGCCGCGGCGCGCTTCGCAGCAGCGCGGCGCGTTGCAGAGCATTGGTTTGAATGGAGGCCTTCCCACGTGCAGCGGGTGGCGGCTGCTGCGGCAGCCGACTCCGAACTCCAGCTACGCGAAGCGGAGGAGGAGGCACGCGCCACCTCTAGCAGAACAGAGCTTTAAATGGGAGCGTTCCCACTGCGCCGCGGCCGCAGCGTTCTACCTGTTCCGGTCCCTTTGTTTGTCGTCGCCGGAGGGTCGGCGAAACCGACCCCTCCAGACCCCACCCCCCTCGGAAGGGCTCTGCTGCTTGAACGAAGCGCGCCGCGGTCGCGCCGTGGGAAGGCGCCCTAAGGGTGGAGACGGGCTCACCTGTGCGGCTGCGGCGGCGGCTCCGGGTCGAGGTTGGCGGGCGCGGCGTCGGTGGTGTCGCGCACGGGCGTGACGGGGCTGCTGAACGCGCTGCCCCCGTAACCGCGGTCGGACGCCGGCGAGCGCGGGCTCAGCGGGCTGAGCAGCGGGTAGGGCACGAAGTCGCGCGGCAAGGAGCCCTGCAAGAGCCCCGAGCCGGGCGAGCCCGAGGGGCTGGCACCTCCGGAGTCGATGACGTCGGACGCGCGGCGCTGCGCTAGGCGGTGGTGAGGAGACGACCCCTGGGGCACCTGCAGCGGCTGCGCCCTGGTGCGCGGGGGCGGCGGCGGCTGCAGCGGGATGGGCATGGGCGTGGGCGTGGGCGGCTCCTCCACCACTTGAGGCGGCGACGTTTTCGGGGGCGGCAGCTTGTCTTCTCGTGGTGGCGCCTGGTGGGCGCTGTCTTCCTTACGCTCGTTCTACAATAAGGACATGGCAATTTATTAGCGGTCCGTAATAAGCACGTGAATTTTGTGGTTTCCCTACGCTAATAAACTATATAAACATTTCTTAGCAGTGCCCACTACTTCCTCTAAGACAGCTCTGAAGTATGCACCCACGGTTCGTTCACAACAGTCGTCACTATGTGCCACATTACTCCACCCCTCCCTCTTGTTTCTCAATTCCAAAAGCAACGATTTTTTCCCCCGTTGCTCTCTTCTAATACAGATAGTCTACACTACGCAATAATAGATTGCAGCAGCTCATATTTTAACGTAATTTAACAATTATTCCCTTGGTCTTTACATAACGTTGTACAAAAGATAAATTGCAATTCAGGTTTATGTTTATGAACATAAACAATAGTATAATGTACATTGTTTTCCGCGTAGGTTAACTTTCTAATTATATATTAATAACTGCATTGATATATTAATAACTGCGGAGACTATAAACCATTAACCTACAGGCGCATCAAGGATTTTTTCTCGAGATGTAGGGGGCGCCATTAGCTATTACCGCCCCCACCCCCCGAATTAGTTAAATGAGTAAAGGCTGCATTTCTAAATATCTGTCATCGACTTTAGAGGGAGGTGGTGTGGAGTGGTGGCTGAAGCCTCATGAGCGCCATTAACTTATCAATACACACACTTTAAGAAGATTCCGATTAGACATCCAAACACTTGTTTGGGCCAAATTCTGAAGGACAAACTACGTAAACTAAATTTAGATGCGCTTAATTACGCCACCACGCTCTTTAATCGCGCCAGAAGGCACAGGTAGCAGGCCGCTTTGTTAGGTGGTGGAAAAGGAAGAATGGAGTTTCGACGTCTTTTTCCTCGCATCTTACGATCATTTTAAATATAATTTAATTTTGCAGAAATTGTTAAATAAAGTTCACTCACAAATTGAGCTACCACGGATGAATTCAATAAAATGCAGTCCCAAGATATCAAATATTTTAAATATGTTTATAACATTACGAATCTTTTTATGCTGATTGTTTCCAACGATTATTTCTGTTCACTCTAAAGAATATGAAGTAAGCAAAAGCAGACAATTTTCCATGAGGGAATGCCACAAGGGAACATTTGACATAACATTTTCTACTGCACTGACAGATTTACCGCAACACTGCGAAACATTACAAAATGTTGTTGACCTATTTTCATGTAAACGCAACAGGAAATAGCTTGATATTTTATTAATTTTTTTAAAACTTTAATACAAAGCAAGTTCATTTTACATTTCACTTGCAAAAAGACGTAATCCTTGAGCGGATAAAACATATATGCAAGATCAATTTATCCCGGGCTAGGGACTGAAGCCCCTCCCTTCTGGCTAGGTGTATGTGCTCATATTCTCTATCTCGAATTAAAAGGTCTAGTGAGCCATTTCGTTTAACGATTTAACAATCATCGATTTAGTTAAATTCATTGAAATTTAAGCTACATTTATTACTTCACTAAATATTGCCAATAGGAAGATTATTATAGAGAGAGAAAAAGTTACTTTTTTTATTGGGTGTAGGGAAATCATTATGACATTAATGGATACTTCGGACATTAATGGAAAATCTTCGATATTGTTAACCATACTCGCGATCAATTTCTTCAAGAGCCCGTTTACCATTGCTACGGCTGATCTCCTTTCTGACATGCCTTACCAACTCAATTCTACACGTGACTAATGAAAAAACGTATTATTTTGAAACTTCCTGGAGACTCGCTAAATTATGAAATTCCCATTTCTTTCAAATTAAAAATCCAAATATATAACTGTCAGCAACTTAAGAGTCTTATTTGCAATTAACATCTCTTAGAACCAATAGATTATTGAATTATAATACGAAAACAAAACACGAAGACCTGCGGCTACAATACCATTAACCGTCTATTGAAAACCACAATTGGACAGTTGTCAAGCATTCTCATGTCAATATACTCTATAACATACCGCATAAGATGTTTTCTATACATTCTCCCTTCTATACTATTCCCTACGTTTAAGGGAAGAAGAAAATTAAACTGTCTTAACACTTGGTAATTTAACTGCTTCTCTCACCTTAACGTTTTATATATGCGTGGTATGCAACAGGGGCGCGAATCGAAAATTACGAATTTCAATTTACAACACTTCTTTATAATGTTTATAATATTGTTAATAATAATAATAATAATAATAATGGTAACAATAAAAACATGGATCCTATAAAGCCGTTTAGTAATTCTTGTGTAATGTTCCATAATCCATACATTCTCAAGTATAACCTATGTACCTGCATTTCAACTGCCAGCGAAAATTTGGAACTTGTTTAATTCAAAATTTGATGTTTGAAGTTGTGTCCGTATTGGAACTCATGAATGACATATTCCATAATTTCAGGAAATTATATTGGAATATTAATCTAATAATAAAATATTATCTCACTGAATTTAATGCAAAGAATAAAAAAATTAAACTGTGGCTGTCGACTTTCGGGTAGTGCATCTTCAACTTTTATGAATGTAACTAAATTACGATTTTTCACTATATTGCTCACCATGATACAAAAACGCGATGCGTCACACAGAAAGGAAACGTGGTTAAAGCATCAGCATCAGCATCATCAGCAGGTGTCAGCGTTGGATCTGTCATAATAATCGCTTCGTTTGCTACGTTATTAGAAGTCCTCTGGAAAAGGGTCAGCCGCGTCGTTAGTAATCCGTTCATTTCACTTGCCTGCAAGCCCAGCACTTAAGTTTCATTGCCCAAATTACGTAAGGGGGCGGCATTGGGTGGGCGAGAGGGCGACTAAATATACACAAGTGATCCCGGGCCATCTCGGCTGATCTTTATTCTCACGACCTTTACGGCTTGTCAGTCTGTAGGTGATTATTGTTTCGCTATATCTCAACCTGATAGTATCAACGTTATCATGCGTTATCTGCGAAGGCTTCGCAGGAACGAGGCAATTCAGGAGGCTGCCCTTTGCCAACGAGAAAAGCTTCACAACAGGTTCCTGCAAGTTGAGGATTGCAGGTGCAGAGAGGTGCAGGTAGTCCGCTTTGTCCTCTTCCTCCATAGACCCGCGCCGGGACCCACCCCAATAAGTCTCGCGGCAGATTGCGGAGAGGAGAGAAAAAAAAAAAAGAAAACAAAAAATCACCCCCCGAAACCAAATCGAACTTATCCGTCGCGTCGGAACTCTTCGCGCCCAGTGACGTCATTCACCCCTCCTGCGACCGCGTCGGCGGTCCACGTGCTCGCCCGCCGGGGGTTACTCACCCCGGTTTGCGCCCTCGCACTCGACGCGTGCGTAGAAACTCACCTCCGCCATGGCCGGTCCCGCGCCGATCGGCCGTTGCTCGGTTGCCGTCGGGCGGGCGCGCCTTCTCCTCCTCCTAGGCGTCGCTCTCAGCTGCTGCGAACCGCCGAAAGAAGTGTCCTACCGTTCACGCAGCACACTTCCTGCAAGCTGGGAGTTATTGGTTTTCGTATGCTCACTGCGCGCACAGCGATCACTACACACGCTCTCCGCTCGCAACAA
>BOPP01000014.1:10747501-10757666 GCA_017312745.1 Gryllus bimaculatus | reverse complement strand
ATATATATATGTGTGTGTGTGTGTGTGTGTGTGTGTGTGTGTGTGTGTGTGTGTGTGTAAAAAAATCTTATTTCAAAATGTTTATATATTAAAATAATGATAAATCGCAGATGAGGTGCTATATTGAGTTGTTCATAGACTGACAGACGGCCGGACGGATGTTATGAAAAGAGTGGTGCAACACAATGGCACATACTCTCTCGTAGTGAAGTTTTCTAATTTCCGTGGTGTGGACTGGCTTGACGGGCTGGTCCCATCCTCTCGCCAGATGACATCTGGCACCACCCAAGGGACATTTTCTTCATTTTTCGGTTTTGTAACAGTAGCACCGAAATATTACTGTAAGAATATTCACGCAAAGTAAATTGCAATTTGCACTGCAACATTTGGAGAGGTTTTTTTTTATAGAATGGAGTTTAACGTTACTGTAAAATGATAAATTTAAAGCTCTTTTTCACAGAATACGAGAGTTTCGAAAAACTTCATTACAATTCATTTATTGCACCTTAACTCATAAATGCAATAGTGTACATAAATAGCTGGAAATAAGCATATTAACGGCGTAAGAGATATTTAAAACAATACATTCGTGATATTAAAAAAAACAACGAAATAATACTCCAAAGTGAATTTTATGTCATTTAAAATAGTACAAATAGCACCACTCGTTGGTAAAGTGAAGAAAAAAGTTGGAACCATTTTTGAGAAAATGGCGTTTGAGCGTTTCTGAAAATGCGGATTTTAGCTTACTTTCACAGAAAACTGTGAAGTTTTTGAGAAACCGTATATGACATTATTTAAAGCACATGTACTCATAAATCCAATAATGTGAACAAATTGCCGCTAATGTAAATATTAACAACGTGCAAGACGAATCCAAAAATTATTTTTTTTTAATTTGTGAAGAAAACAACAAATGGATAGAGCAATATGGAGTTTATGTCATCTTATAGAGTGCATTTAGCTCTACCCCTACCAAAAGTTTAATGAAAAAAATCGTAGCTGTTTTTGAGAAATTCTTGATTTTGTAACTTTTTAAAATTGCACAGATTATTCATTTCTATTCTCACATATATCTTCAATTTCGTAGTCGTAGGAAAACGCCCGAAAAGTTTCAAACTTTCAAATTTTCGAAAATTTAGAGTTAAGCTTGAAAATTGGACAGAACTCACGTTTATAAGTGTATTTTACGATATTTTTTACAAGAAATTTGAGGGAAAAAATTCGAGCCGTTTTTGAGAAAATTTAAGACGGCGTGTAAGTAACCCCAAATTTTGAAGAAAGTTTCTGAAAATTGCAGGTCTCGAGTTGAGCCAGATCGACCAGTGAATATCCATTTTGGAAAAAATCCTACTTTGGTTTAGGCGCTAGTGGTGTTCACAGACGGACAGACAGACGGATAGACGGACTGATGTTTAAGAAATATTTTTTTCGGTATCAGGGGACCCCAAAAAGTGTATTTCTGTTGAAATCTTGAAATCGATTTTCTGCAGCATTACATAAATTTCACTTTACTACGTATATTACTTCATATATATGTATCCTAAAACATTGCCAAAAATTTTCAATAAAATACTCCTGAAATGCTTTTAAAATGCCCTAAAAACAAAGAACTATTCGTGCAACAAAATGGCACAGACTTTTTCGTATTACGTTTCTATTTCTTTTGGTCTCGGATATCTATTCGGACTTGCGACATACTTTTGCCAGCTGCCATCTAATGCCGCCCAAAGTACATTTTTTTTTTTTTTGAAAATTTCTCGGTTCGGTTACTTGATAGTAGAACGAAAATATTATTTTAAGAATATTAAAAAATAGTAAAACCTTGTCCTAAATGAAAATTTTCTCTGACGAATTTGGAGCTGCTATTAAGAAAAATGGCGTTTAAGCGCAACAGTAAATGCGAAATTTGAACTTCTTTTTACGGAAAACTATTGAGTTTCCGAAAAACATCATATAACTTAATTTCAATCTCTTCCAGTCACAAATGCAATAGAGTTTACATATTTCTGGAAATGTGCTGCAAACAAGCATGAGAGATAAACAAAATGCATTTGTGTAATTTTTGAAAAAACAAAAGAATACTGCGAAATTAATTCTATGTCATCTTAAACTATTTGTTCGAAAAGTTTGAAGAAAAAATTTGGGCGCAATTTATGAGAAAATGGCGTTTGAGCGTTTCTGAAAATGCGGAAGTTTGAGCAAATTTCAACAGAAAACGGTTGAGGTTTCGAGAAAATTCATTAAAATAATGTGAATAATACAATAATGTGAATAATACAATAATGTGAATAAACTGACCTTAATGTAAATTCTAACGACGCGAGAGACAATTAAAATTAATTACATTTTAATGGAGTTAAGTTTTAATTACATTTTTGTAATTAAAAAAAAACAAAAGAAGAGAGTAATGTTTATGCCATCGTATGGAGTTTATGCTATTGTATGGAGTGCATTTAATACTATTCCAACAAAAGTTTAAAGAAACAAATTTGCAGCACTTTTTGAGAAAATCTAGTTTTTGTAATTTTTTTAAAAATTGCACAAACTGCTCGCGACATTGCGCGAAAAAAAAACAATTCAATTAAAAAAATGTGCATGACCTTAATGAAAAAACTAATTATGAACACAAAATTTAATTGAAGGAGAAACCTCTATCTTCAGTTTTGTAGTTGTAAGAAGACGCCTGGAAAACTTTTGCAATTTTCAAAAATTCAGAGTAAACCGTGGAAATGTGATGTATGTTACCTTTGTAAGTGTATTTTACTCTATTCTCAAAATAAATTTAACGGAAAAATTGAAGCCGTTTTTGAGAAAAGTTTGAAAATGTCCGGAGGGAATCATGTAAGGTACCCCCAAATTTTGAAGAATTTTTTTCAAAGTCGTGGTGTCTCGAGTGGAGCCTAATCGACCGGAATATTCATTTTGGAAAAAAAATCATTCGTAGGCGCTAGTCATGTTTACGTATTGGATGACGAACGTTTTGGCGTCAATTGATTTTTCAGGATCAAAGACACAGGTATTCTGATTACATCACGTGTTAAAGGATTTTTTTCTTAATTTAGCAACTGGATTTATTAACTTTTTATTTATCTGGGTCCTGCAATTAATATTTTTCTGCCAAAAATCCGCGGTTTTTTCGTGCAGCATTACATAACTTTCCCTACACTACGTATATTACTTTGTATATATGTATGTATACGGGAAAGTAAAACGACAAAAAAATTATTAAAGCCACTTCAGGTGAACAACCTAAGCTGTTGGGTATATTAATGATATAACCGAGGCTTCTTCCTTTTATTCAAGTGAATTCAGTTTGCTAACGTTTGGTTTGGTCAGTACTTTAAAAGCAAATCTCTGCCTTTATTTATCGCGAAATCAGCAAAAATGACAATGGCGCCGATAGGCATTTCGAACGGATAGTGGTAATTGCACTCTTAAATACATGGTAACACTCATTTCGGTGTTTTTTTTTGTTTTTTTTTTCACCAAATATACATTTTTTGAAAGATCTCTCACGCCGTTGATATGCACATTTCGTGCAATTTGTAAATACTATTTCATTTTTGAGTTAAAGAAATTCAAATGACTTCAAATGAAGCTTTTCGAAAACTCAAAAATTTTCTGTGAAAAACAGCTTCATATTTCGAATTTACAGTACCGCAAAAATGCCAGTTTTTGTAAAACAGCTCCAAATGTTTCAAAGAAAATTGCCATTTAGGACGAGGTTTACTGTTCTTTAATAATCTTAAAATAATTTTTCGCTCTACAATTAGGAAAACGAACAATTAAGAAAATTGCAAAAAAAAAAAAAGAACGTTTTTTGGCGAAGATAGATTGCAGCTGGCAAGAGTATGTGGCAAGTCCGAGTAGCTCGCTGAGATCAAAGGCAATAGAAAACTAATACGGGAAAGTCTGTGCCATTTTGTAGCAGCACTAGTTTAGTTTCCTGTATAGTACGTATATACGGAGTAATATACATAGTACAGGGAAAGTTATGTAATGCTGCGGAAAATCGATTTCGCGATTTCAACGGAAATACACGTTTTGGGGTCCCTTAGTGCAGAAAAAGTTTTTTTTTCAAAACTTTCGTCCATCTATCCGTCCGTTCGTCTGTCCGTTTGTCTGGTGTTAGTGAACATTTCTAGCGCCTAAATCATGCGTATAATTTTTTTAAAAATTGAAGAATCGCCTATCTATCTAGCTCGAGTCGAAACTTTGAGATTGTGAAAAAATACTTTAAAATGTGGGGTACTTGACATGAAGACCCCTGGACATCCGGACGTATTCAAAACTTTCTCAAAAATTAGTTTCAATTTTTTGCTTTAAATTCTTGTAGGATTAGAGTAAAATACACTTATAAATATGGCATAGATCCAATTTTCAGGTTTAACACTGAATTTTCGAAAATTTCAAAGGTATGATTTTTTTCGGAAGATGGAGATTTTCCCTTAAAATAAAATGTGTTGTCCATAGTAAGTTCTTTCATTAAGATCATGTACATTTTTTGCAATTATAGTAGTTTTCGCGCAATATTGTGTGCAATATGTGCAATTTTAAATCATTACGAAAACAAGATTTTCTCAAGAATGGTTCCAAATTTTTTCTTTAAACTTTTGTTTCAGATTGTGCTAAATGCACTCTGTAGGATGACTTAAAAGCCATTTTGCTCTATTCTTTTGTTTTTGGCAATAAATACAAAAATTAATGTTGTGATTTGTCTCTCACGTCATTAATATTTACACTAGGGGCAATTTGTTCACATTATTATATTTATGATAACATGTGCTTTAAAAATGTCAAATAAAATTTCCCCATAAACTCTACAGTTTTCTTTGAAAATTAGCTCAAACTTCCGCATTTTCAGAAACGCTCAAACGCCATTTTCTCAAAAAGAACTCAATGTTTTTTCTTCAAAGTATTTGAAAGGATTGTGCTAATTGTACTCTTTCATAACACGTAAAGTTCATTTCGAGGTAATTTTTTGTTTTATCAAAAATTAAACGAATATCATTTTTTTAAAGATCACTCCCGCCTTTTATTAACACATTTCCAGCAAACACTATTGCATTTTTGACAGAAAGTTTTTGAAATGACTTTGAATGAAGTTTTTCGAAAACTCAATAGTTTTTTGTGAAAGAGGTTCAAATTTCACTTTTACAATAGCGTTTTAACGCCATTTTCTTAAAAACGGTTTTTCAAAGAAACTTGCTATTTACTGTGAGGTGTTACTGTTCTTTAATATTATTAAAATTTTACTTCCGTTCTGCTATTAAGAAAACAAAAAATTAAGAAAATTTTAAAAAAGTATTTTGGGCAGCGATAGATGGCAGTTGACAAGAGTATGTGGCGAGTTCATGTACGACGAGATCAAAGTGAATCGAAAAATAATACGGGAAAATCTGTGCCATTCTGTGGCATCACTAGTTCTTCTATTTGAAAATAATCTAAAATGTTTGATGCATACTATTGAGTCCAATACTGGGGTCTAACTGTAGATCCGATCAAGAAAGTACTAATTTTATAAAAGACAATTGAAAAAAAATGTTATACTAATTTTTATGTAAATTGTATTGGTTATTCATTTAAAATTTTAATTATTTTAACAACATTTTATTATACTGAGTTTAAAAGATATTTATAAATATATTATTGTATTTAAGCTTTTTGCCGAAAAAACGAATTCACTTGGCACAATGCGAGAAAACTTCAATGCATCAAGCAAATTCTCAAAAAGAAAAATTCTCAGAAGCAAACTTTTCTAATATAGCTAATGCCCTCAAAAATAAAATCCCAGTTCTACTTTGACATGTGTAAAACATTCGCTGCATCGAACAATCCTTGGAATGTAGTTGAAAATATATCGGAGTCTTCGTCTTCGGAGGAAGTGACGCTTGAACAAGCGTAGATAATTTGCCGGATGTGCACAAAACGGTGTTCCAAGCATTTCTTCTGTGCTGCATCTTTAAGAAGGCAAATGTGATCGGAATTTGCGCCATTTTTGAGAAAATGTTGAAATTATTTTTTAGGTAAAGTACCCTCAAAAAGGAAAATATCCGTTTGAAACACCCAAAGCCTTGGGGTCATTCAGATGGATTGAAGAATATCAGTTTTGAAGAAAAACTGCTGAACGGTTGCAAAGGTTGCTAGTGTTGGCCACAGACGAAAGATGTTTTGCCATTGATTTTTTTTTATCAAGGTTTCACAAACATGGATTCTGGGTACATTATGTGTTAAAAGATTTTCCTATATTTTGCGATGTATGAACTTTTTCGTAAGCAGGGGCCAACAATAAGAGTTCTTCTGACAAAAAATCGCTCTTTTCCGGTGCACAATTACATAATATTCTCTTCTTACGACGTACCTTCGTAGGGAAATCGAAGTACGGGCGAGAAAATGAAAATTGATTCACTTCTGAGAAAATTTTGAAAATTTTGAAAATTTTGAAAATTTTCGGAACCCCTAAAACTGAAATATTGACTTTAAATTTGAAAATCCGCTAAGTCGATCGGGGATTCGTGGCATAGATAGAGGGAGGGGATTTAAATCCGACCCCAAAATTTTCCAGAAAATCGATTTTTAATTTGAGAAGCAATTTTATAAAATTAAAATTGAGGAAAATTAATTGTTAGAATTTCATATTGCACAGTTTATTACTATTTAATGATTTTATTTTACAATTTCAATTTCAAGTACCCTTTTGTCAGTTCGCACGTCACTAAAATCAGGGGTTTCCTGACCCCCTGGGACATCCTGGGGGTCGATGATGTTTTGAAGGGGATCAGCGGTGATCAAGGCGTCGGCCGGCAAATGATGTAATCAAAATTCATTTGATTAAAAAATATAATTCTTGATAAATAATTGTTTTTAGATATAAATCAACAAATAATAAAAGCATACATCAGCAAAACATAAAAACATAACAATTTGATAAGTTAGAAATTCGCTCATTTTTTCCTTTCCTGATTCATCCTTAGGATCAGAGGCCTTACTAGGTTCTGTACGGGACCCTTAATACGGAGAATGCCCGCGGATGGATATCAACAAAGAATAAATCAAATCGCACTTCATGGTTGGTCTCTCCATTTGCCCGTTCATATTCTGGGGCTAATAATAACATTTTGTATTCAACAAGATAATATTCAAGGATCAATAGAGTATATATAATATAAGGGCGACATATAATACAAACTTAGAAATAAAAGTATGTAAGATTGAGCAAAAGTTACATATTCATAAGTGAACCCACTATTTGCAGAAACAATACACTGAGAGTAGTGAAACACTTGCTGCAAACAAATGCCGCAAAAGCAATACGAGCACACGAGTGACCTTCACTTAACACTTGTATACTTGACACTGCACCGTTATTCTTGGTAGCGGGTATTATCCGTTCACTCTAATACAAAAAAACTGATGTACACAAGCTGAAGAAATCTTTGCGCACCACTACACTTCTGACTGGACAACTCCTAGCCCACTACTTTCGATTACACGAGCAGCGTATCCCGCCAATTCAAATTGGATAAGCCCTGTCGTAAATGTTATTCCCATTCAACTACTTTACTTCCCATCAGTCTGCTTCAGGAAGAGGTTGTCAATAACCGGACGTTGTCAATTATTTGAATAAATTGGTTGCCCTAAAATTTGTGTGTTCGTGTTCACAATTCACAAGCTGCAACAATTACGCCAGCGTTGGTGTTTCGTTCCTGCTCTTTTGCCCTTTCGATGCAAGGAATGCACTTTCGATCAAACTGCATTAAATACAGTCATCGTATGCTTCAAATTCAGTTTCTTCCCCTTCTTTTCTTCTCTGGTGTTTGTAGTTATCTCTTGTCAGTGAGCTCCTTTCGGAGTGAACTTTGCGATTTGCTTCACCGGTAACGACGGATTCCTACGTAATAACGAATTGAAAACGTTGAGAACAATGTGCTTTTCGATACTCAGAAGAATCTTTCCACACTTGTTTTTAATTATTGGGCCAGTCCCACTCTGAGACATTCTAAAACAAACTGAATAGCAGGCCGATCGGCGGCGCGGCGCCGCGGTGGCATGCACTTGACCCACGAAAATCAGCTCGTTCGTGGGGTGAACACGCAGTCGGTTCAGAATGGTCTCCTTTCTCGAAACAGTTGAAATAGTTTTGACGCAAGGATAATTTAACGAACAATGGCAGATAAATTAGTTCTTATAGAGAGAACTATTTACTTTAGCGTCAGGATCCCGATAACAGAAGAGCTCACACTACAAATCAATGAGAATCACCTTAACACGAGTGTTTTTGTTCTCAGAATTTTTCTGAGGGTGAACGGAAAATGGTGTAGCCATCACTCTGCTGCGCAGCACCGGCTGTGAGGGCGGCTGCACAGTGTCGGGCACCGGCGCGTGGTGCAGGTGGTGTCGGCGTTGCTGGTAGCGCCTCCTGTGGTCGACGGGGTGTCGCGTTGCAGGCGTGCGTGCGGTGGATACTGCCGCAGGGCGAGGTGGACCCTCGCCGCGCACACGGAGATGGCTGGCGCTGTGATGCGCTCTCTAAGAGCCTTGATCTTAGGACTGGAAGGAACTTTTTGGATAGCGACGTTTACCTCCGTCTTCCACTCGCCGAGGAGGCCCACCGCCTGCGGAAGCACTTCGGCGGAGATATACCCAGAGCTTAGCAGGAAGGCCCGTGAAGTTCAGCCTTGCTGTATCTGCACCATACGGCGCGGGAATACTGTCACCAGGGCGAGAAGAGCGTCGAGTTCCTGCCAGTCGTAGAGCGGGCCAATCGCTATTATCCACGCTAAGGCGTCTTATTCACCCAGGCCGCCCCAGTCCTTGACCAGGATGAAACCGTCGGCCTTCCTAGGTATCTTGCGGCTTCGTTGGATATGAGGGACCTCAACGGCCCTGTCACTACCGCTTCCAAGTACCACCTGTTTCTGATTGCCAGGGTAACGCATTTGGAGGGTTTTAACTTGACATCTGTCCTGGCGAGCGAGCAATGCGTACGGTCGAACATCGGCGTACGCTAGCCCCAGCGAGGGGCCCGCCCCCCCCTCTCCTGCATTGCGGACGGCCGCGTCTGTGCCATTCCTGTCTGACTCCCCGCGTGACATCAATGGCGTCAGAAGGGCCCGGGCTGTTAGAATGGTTGTGCTATTTCGTATGTAGATGTCAGTAATCACCTGCGCAAAATTCTCGCCCGGAGTGAATCTTGGAGCGCGCGGTGCAGCACGGAGCTGAATGCGTTCTTTAAGGCTAGTAATGTGGACGCCAGGTTTCGCTTTCCCGAGGTTTACGAGCTTTCGCTTCCGAGGGCATTCGCCCGTTTGATTTAACGCTGAGAATTTTGCAACAGTACCCCATTGAGGGGGCGGAAGCCCTTTTAGGCACGCTATGGGACAGATTTTTCTCCGCCCGTCTGTGGGATCTGGCGATCCCACATGTACAATTTATAGAAAGTAGGGGCGAGGTCTATGGGTCACCGGTTTGCCGTCTCTTTGTCGCCGCCATTGTGGAACAAGATGGTTCGGTATTTGCGCTACTCTTCAGGAATCGTGCCAGCCTTCCTGACGAGGTTACTTACAACATAGTAGACTTCGCTTCTGGGGCGATCGAACGCAGGTGACTATACATAATGCGGTCGTCCCCAGGCTCCGTGTTTTCACTTTCAGTCAGTTTGTTGAGTCCCTTCTGCTGTGAGAATTCCCCGCAGTGCACCTGGTCTTCCATTCACAATCGGAAAGACTCAGCCGTCGTATGTTAAATCATTTCTAGCAGCGTCAGCGGTTCACTGAAGGTGCTCTTGAATAACTTCAATGCTCACTGGACATTACTTGCTTTCATTACCGGCCATCCACTGCATTGCAGGCAATTTTGACAGACGTACGTGCAGCGGGTGCGGCAGAGTTGTGCCGTAGACTATAATTTTGCGTGTACGCGTGTTTTCTAAACGTAATCTGCATGTAGTCTACATGACCCTTTTTACGTGAACACTACGTACATAATGTAATCTAAATTATATTTAGATTTATTCTAAGCCTGGATTTAAGTTTGAGAACGTAGTGATATAATACACTAACTTAACATTACAGAACTGAACAACTTTACAAAATTTACATACTTTATAAATTAATGTGAACATTTCACCGTTTAATCTTTCATAGCACTCCACCTCACCACA
>BOPP01000014.1:10638634-10747328 GCA_017312745.1 Gryllus bimaculatus | reverse complement strand
ATAATAATCATATCAACTTTCAGGAAATTAATTTATTTTTAAATTTGCTCAGGCTTTGAGGAAAGGGATCGAAGATTGCCACAGGCAAGCTGTTCCAGTCACTAATAGTTCGATTCGCGAATGAATATTTCCGAACGTCCATTTTCTGAATTTTTGTCTGAATTTTGTGCATGTGATTCGGTCTGCCGCAATATGTAGGTTTCCCTAATCGACTTTAAATTTCTTTCTACGCTCAAAGGCCTGTGTACGCTTTATACGTAGCATAGAGACGTGGCATTAATCTCCTCTTTTGAAGTGACTCCCATACTCCTTTATTCTTGGTACCCCTGAACGTAAATTTTGATGCTCTACGCTGGACTTTTTCAAGAATCCTTTGCTCCTAAATTCTGTATGGGTCCCAACATATTGCGACATATTCTAATATGGGTCGCACTAATGACACATGCTACTTCTTTGGATCTCACTGTACTCTTTTTCAGTATCAGAATAACAAAATGTAAAGATTTCCAGGCTTTCCCTTCAACGAAATTGACTTGATTTTCTCAGCTCAAATTACTGCCTAGCTGTATTTCTAAATATTTGCTAGACCTGACTCGGGGTATAACATTATTGTTAAATTTGTACGCAGATTCATTATAACATCGGTACCTACCAACCGTGGACTTGCTCTTTGAATAGTTTATTTCCATGCCGTGTGCCACTGCCCAGATGTGTAATTTGTCTAACTCTCGCTGCAAAATATCCTTGTCCTTCTCCGAGTTGATAATCCTATAAAAAACGCAGTCATCTGCAAAGAGTCGTTCATTTGAAGCTAAATTTGTCGATAATTTTACGAAGGCCAGAAACAAGAGTGGCCCGATGCCACTTTCTTGTGGAATTCCTGACGTGACGTTTCTCGAGTTTGATAAGTAACTTCCGATTCTTCCTTTTGTTTCTTGTTCCGAAGTACTCTTCGTTTATCCACGCTACCACTCCACCTAGACTATTTAATGTTTCGGCTAAAATTAACGAAAAAAGTTTATAATATGTAGTTGTAGTACTAGCACTTTAAAATAATAATACATTAAATACGTAATATTTAAAATTTTATTTTCGATTCTGTAAATCAAACAAAATATTCCACTCTTCGTGAAGAAATGACAACTTACGTAACCATCACAGGTACAATAGTGATTTCGAGGCTTTGTGAAATCATATATTTATTAAATGCGAAATATCTGGAACGACTTATGAAAATATATGAAGGCCAGTGAGCTACGTAAAAAAATCTCCAATGCTAGGTCAATAAGAACATTCAAATGCATTAATCGTTGATAACACATAGTTTTTACTAGGTTAAAAACGGTCTCGAGTACATCTGATAGATGGTAAACCTCCTGTCAAATTTGATCACGGTAATGTTCCAATCCAACATGTATGGCAAGAACTAATTCAGTGCCTATTATAACGCTAGGAAAGTAGCAATAAAACGCTAGGATAAGTAGCCCGTCGGGGGACCGTCGGCTGCTTCTGCGGGTCAAGCTTCGCTTCCTTCTCCCCAGTCTTTGGCACCATAGTACTCGGCGCACGCGCGGGGGTGTCTGAGGGTGGACGGTCGCGACCTCTTCCGGCCGCAGCGCCTGCGGGCTGGCCTCAACCTCGCCTCTGGTGTGCTGCGGGTTGCCGCCTCCAGACGTTCGTAGGGCCGCTCTGACGTCCGAGCGAGAGGCGGCTGTGCCAGAAGGCCTTGCTTTCGGCTCCGTTGTTTCGTGCAGACGTGCTCCATGTTTTAGCCCCTCTCTCTCGTGTTCCGTGTTTTAGCCCCCTTTCCGCCCTTGGCGTTGCTTAGGGCGGCAGACGGCATCCACGGGGTTCAGTGCAGCTGTATGACAGGGGGCACTCTGGCGGGGCGCAGTGGGAGCGGCAGTGTTGGACGCTGGTGCTGGTTCTCGCTATTATTATGTTATTTAAAACTCTAAATTCACGTCTATTGTATATAGAAGCCCCGTTTCCACTTTATGTGCAAGGCATACTAGAGAAAACTCTATAAATTATAACTATGTATTCACAAAGTTACTCTATTACGAAGAGAAAAAAAATGCTCTCTCGCAAATGTCATGGTCCGTTAAAAAACGCTCAACATTTTGTAAAGATTGCACAACAATTAAGATTAGAAAAGCTAGTCAACATCAGAAGGATCTTCGATTATTGAAAGTCTATATTTTTACCAAAAATTGGTCAACGAAAGTATTATCTTTGGGATATATTTGTGTAATTCTTTGAGTTATGATTGTGATTGTTGTGTGTTATAGAGAATGAGTCGATAAATGGGTCGATGAAAGCAAACAGATTGGAAATCCCAGATGAAGACAGAAATTCTGTCTAGCATTTTCCTCCATGTCCTTTTAACCATCCGAGTACAAGGTTTCAAGTTAAGCCCGAAGACAAACTTTTAAATATTTGTATAGGATAATCAAAGCTTTACGTAGTGTTAATTTTCATTATTGTCAAAAACTCATATTTAGAGCTTAGAAGTTTGGCAAAATGCCTTTTACTTTCTCGCTACCGCAAGTAGAGATAAAGTTATGTAATTCTACGCGAAAAAATGGTGAATTTATGATAGACAAACTATTATTACAGGGCCTTGGTCTGTCTGTCCATACGCCTATCTGTCTGTTCGTTTGGGGACAACGCTAACGGCCAAATCATTCAGCCGATTTTCTCCAAAATTGATATTCCCCTATCGATCTGGCTTATGTCGTGGCCCCTTGAATTTGAAACTGATATTTTAATTTTAATGGTGTGCGTTACCCGACGTCCCTGGAACATTTTCAAAAAATGGCTTCATCGATTTTTATTAATTTGTTTGTTGGATAGTGTAAAG
This sequence comes from Gryllus bimaculatus, assembly GCA_017312745.1. Taxonomy (NCBI): domain Eukaryota; kingdom Metazoa; phylum Arthropoda; class Insecta; order Orthoptera; family Gryllidae; genus Gryllus; species Gryllus bimaculatus. The sequence goes on along the minus strand of BOPP01000014.1, from coordinate 10,744,465 downwards.
AACGTTTAAGAGAATGGAGCAGGTCTCGTTTGTTGAAAACTCTGATTTTCCTAAAATTGTAAAAGTTGTAAACATTTTTTCGGTGTCTTCCAACAGCTAAAATATTAAAGATAGAAATTTTTCCCTTAATGAAATCTGTTCCTTAAAGATAGATTTGGAAAAAAGGTCAAGTACATTTTCAGAAAATTTGCGTTATTTTCACGTAATTTTGCGAGAAATTACGGGCGGGAAAGTACGCGCTGTTTTAGCGGTTCTAGTTTTTTAATGAAATGTATTCATGAAAAACAAATTTTCGAATTAGGTGACGTTGAATGATTCGAAAAAAATGAGCTCCGAGTTTACTACGCATCGTGAACGTAATTCCGTGCAGTTGGATGCTTTGTAAGTTACAATAGAATTTGTATATTATTTCATATTTCCTTTTTGTTTTCTTACATTCGAGCGTTTGTTATACATTCACACATTAATCTTTTAGAAATTATTTAAAACCTATTTGAAATATATCAAATAAAAATTGCTAGGCTTCAGGGAATATCAGATTGGAGTACACCAATCGCTCCCAAAAATAAATGCCTGAAATTTCAAGTTGTTCTATAACTAAATGCTTTTCCATTTGTTTAACAATAACAGAGGAAATATTGACTTAGAAATTTGCGACAATCTTGCGTCGAACTGCCTCAAATATGTGACGACAACACATGGGCTATAACAAACCACTTTATCTCGAAAACTATATCACCTATGATGCTACAAATTCACAAAAGTTCCTTTGAAGATTATGGGACTTAAACATGATTATGGCATACAAAATTTCATCAAAATCCGAAATGGTCCCGTCGGGCACTTTTCCAAAATTAGACCCCTTGACAAGAGAAACGTCGTCTTCGTCTACACTACAGCTTCGGGAAGTACAAGATATTTACAACGTTTTGTAGGTGGCGAGGAGTTTTTGGAGTTTAGGTGATCAGCAAAGCAAATATTTCTATCGAAAAACGCCACTTTTCGCTGAACAAGTCCGGGACGCCGCTGGTAATCCTTAGCCCCATCAGGAGCTGCTGTGCCGGTACAGACAGACAGACGTTCGTAGTATGCGAGAAAGTAAAATGCACTGCACTAACGGTAAAGAGTTACTAGAGGTCTTGTTTGATCAACCATTTAAAGCAGAAATAAATAGTGAAATTTGTGTCTAAATCTGGAAGTCCAATGAGAAATATTCCAAATCCAAATATTCCAAATTAATTTTCCATATCATATGGCAATCTATAAATTGTTCAAAATAAAACTAATTGTAGTTATCATGTCATTGAAGTTATAATTTCGGTCTCCTTATAGTATTATACGTTTTATTTATTTCCCAACAAAATACACGTCATAAGAAAATAAGAAAGGTTGAATGGAAAAGAGGGCCCAGAAAATTAGTTTTTTGGTTGGGCGCGCCTGTGATATACGTACGAAGATCTTCCAATGAAATTTCAATCTGCTGAAACACGTTGGGTAATGCGATCTTTGAATGAAATTCTGAGAAACGAAAGAATTGAATGATTAATGTTAATTGTATCATGTGATCTGAATTATGAACAAAGCACAATTTTGCGATGGTAAAATATGTTTTTTTTACTATTGATATCGTAATTTTCACTAACATTATAATAATGCTAAGTACTATAACATTCGTAATATATTGTGTGGAGTGTTCAAGCTAATATATTATACTTTCGAGCCAAATTTCTATTTCTTATTTGACTTTATTTTTTCCTATTTACGGAATTACAAATTATTTTTCAAAATTACATACCGGCGATATTTCAGAGACCGAATTCACATCGTGCTCTTTCGAAGCAGATTTTTTACAGGACGTGTGATTGTACTTCTTTTTTTAATAAATGGTAAACATATTCTGTAGAAGATGAAGACAACACTAACCCCTTTTACTTCTTGCCCCTTGTGTTCTGTGACTTCTTTTGCCCTTTCCCGCGCCCTACAATCTTGGTTGTTTAAAGTCTCACCCATCGCGATTCTTTTCCGTCATCGCTCAGCACTTCCATTATCACCATCCCCGTTTTCTTGCTCGTTTCCATTATTGTGACCTTTAAAATTGCTCCGCTCCTTTCCGAAGCTCCTGCGCTCTGAGTTGAGGCTCGGGGTGTTTTACCCCCCCCCCTCCCCAACTTTTCATTCCATAAGTGGCCTTTTACTGTGCCGCACGAGGCACTTCCTGTGAACCTGAACTGAATACTGAAATTTCGATCTAAAAATAAAGAATTTGTAGGCTATTTACATTTTTTCTGGAGAAATTATGTTCTTCGCTCTGCGTTACGTACTACGTCGAAAAACTGATTTACCTTAGATTTCATTAAATTTCATTACAACGCATCGCCGCTTGATATCCTAATCTTCATGAAACTTTCTTTGTTTTCACGCTAGGAAAAAATCGATGCGAAAATGAGACTATAGATCCATTAGTTTAGTGTGGCAACAATATATATTTAACAATGCACTGAACGACATTTCAAAAAATGTAGTTAACAATTTAATTGAAGAACTATATTAATAATGAAATCCACATATAAGATAGATTTCTTGCCATCAAAGAAATCAGATCCTCTTTTTTTGCCATAGCAATTGGACTGAAATTTTATACTTCGCAATCCTTGTAATCACGTATAAAATATTCGTTCTTTGACGTTACACGTTTTTGAACCAAATTAAAGCTGTAAGGCCCCAATCATGTCGTTGAGAATGCAAGAATACGTAAAATGGACACACTTTCCCAGAGAGCGTTGTCTGAGAATTTCAACGGAATATATTTCTTTTTCACCCCCGGGGACATTATTAATTGCAGATCTTTACCCTCCATATTCCTCAATAAATGGTCTTCAGTGTCAATTGTTGAAGCTACCATGAATGATACGTCGTCAAAAACAATATCACATTCTTTATGGAAATGCGTATCTCAGAGTTAGAGAATTGGGAATCTAACGCACATGAATACACATTCAACAGAGAAATCCTAGCTTCAATTTCTGAATTACACTGCACTGGATCCCGGTGTAGTTTTTCAGCTTGTTTTTAAAAAACAGCTGACACAACACTTCAAACTTTTTACCATTCCATATTCCACTTCATCCTCATACATTCACATCTTCCTTTAGTTCCTCAGCTTTCCTTCCTCTTTTTTACTTCTTGCTCACATCCTCATTTCTTACAAAATCTCTGTAGCCTAACTCCAATTTCCTATTTTTTACTTATTCCTCACTTCTCTCTCATATCTAATCCTTCAGGACCATATCTTTTATTACTTCCTTTCGCTTACCTTCAGCCATATCATTCTCCTCGCATTTCTTCTGACCCTACCTCCATTTCTACTTATTCCTTACTATTTTCTAATCCATTTGACATAATAATTACACTATCCTTTCCTCCGTCTGCTTGCTACATTCCTTTTCGCATTAAACTCAGGAAATAATAACCACAATAAATAATTAAGTAAATACAATTATTGTAAACAAAAAATAATTAAATAAAAAAATATTGAAAATTAAACTAATGGTGCTACAGAATAGCACTGACTTTTTCGTACTAATACATTTCCTTTTCCATTGTGTCTAAACTGCCCCACTCTCTTGCCAGCTGCTAGTGGCGCCTAAAAGACCACAGTAAACGATCCTACCGCTCCTCTGGCGACATTCCCTGAGAAGAGCGCCATCCCAATCTCCGAACATATCTTGTTTCCAGTATCATTGTAATGTGTGTGCGATCCAGTTCCTAAATTATACGTATACATAACAGACAGCAATCACATCCCACTCAGAGGGGATTGGTGGAAACGAAGAACTTGGAATCCCCTACACACCATGTATTTTCCATGTATATAATCCCCCACACACCATTAAAGCATTCAAGCCTTACAAGGTTTCGAACCCACATCCTTGATGATCACCTGAGCCAAGCCTCCGCCTCACATGCCGAATCTCTAGTCAGTAATATTTGTGAACGTGTTACGGTTATGTAACATGATCATTTGGTAGACCTAAAAATATTACTCAAACTGATATGTTTTACAAATTCTATTTTGATTTGTAGCATATAATTTATGTATCTGAATGACTTTGACATAATTTGTTTCCATAGCAATAATGGAGTAAAGGTACTTTAGGACTAAAATCAATCAACATTACTCCCAGTAATAACTTTTTTCAAAATAAATTACAGAAAATGTTGTAGAACGTAATGTTTATAGCACGTATCATTTAACACAATACTTTACTTTACTTTTATAACAGTGATTTTTCAAAAATTCATGTACAATGAATGTATCATGCATTATTCACATATTCTCAATATTTGGTTCTCTAATAGAAGAATAAAAATATAAAACTAAGAAAATCAGGAGTAAAACCTAGATCTAAATTCAATTTTTTTATTGAAGAAAAGGCGACTAATTATTAAGAAAATAACGTTTGAGATTTTCTGAAAACGCGTAATTTCGAGCCCATTTTCACAGAAAACTTTTGTTTCTCAAGAATCTTAATGAGAAACCATTTAAAGCATTAGATTTCACAAATACAATATATTGTTCAGAAAAAACCTCTAATCTAAATATATATGATTTGAACGATTAACCCAAAAATACATTTGGTTTTTGAAATATTAAAAGGTTACAAACTGCATTTATTTCAAGTTATTCAGTGCAGTTAGCTCTAATCACATAAAAAGTTTAAAGAAAAAATTGAGTCTTTTTGAGAAAAACTTGTTTGCATAAGGCTCTTATATTACTCAAAATTACGTGAAAAATATTAAAATTTTCAAAAAGTATACCTGACATCAATTAAAGAACTAATATGGAGACACACTTCATTTGAAGAAAAAAATCTGTATCTTCAATAATGTAGTTGTAGGAAGACGCTGAAGGGAAAAAATTGCAGTTTTCCAAACTTTAGAGACTTCAATAAAAATCTGTTCTTGGATAATTTTTACAAGTAGTATTGAAAGAAGAAAGAAATAATTTAGAGAACCTTTAATCAACATTTTCAAAATACTTTTATGGGATCATTGTTATCATTTCAGGAATGTTTGTGTACTTCAGTCTGTCTTTAAAAATGCATTGGTGTATTTCAGTGGTTATTCCAAGTTTATTTGCATATTTCAGTGTGTATTAAAAAAAGGATTAATGTATATATCAAGGGTTAATTCATGTGTAGTGTAGTAGTTTAGCATAGTTAAGATATATTGTAAATTCCTGTAGCAATTTTATGTGTATTGTAAGATTTGAGTATATTCAAAGGGTAGTGGTGTAACTTTAAGAGGTTATTTCGTGTGCATTGGCATATTTGAGCATATTTAAAGGGTGTTTCGTACTTTAGATGCCAGCAGTTATTTCAGATGTATTGGTATAGTTGAACAGTATAAAGGTTATTTAATGATGGCGAGCCAAGCCTAAGTAATACGAAACAAAGAGGAAAAAGTAGTGATAAGGTCTGAAGTGATGAGGACGTTGCGTAACCATTTGACGGTTCACAATTAGAGGACTCTGATATATTAAGAATGAGGTTAGACGGGGCGAGCACATCACCCTCGAACTCCGGAATAACTAGGAGGGCCGAAAGAGAGGAACTGTTCTACATCTTTCCGCAACTACTAATTTGAAGTTATCAAATGTTTATTTAGTATACAATACTGTGAGTATTCCAATTTTCGTGACCTTTTTTGTATCATATTCAGAGCCACATTAAAGTTATTGTGACACGAAATGTTTTGTTCATTAATTTTTAACTCCAGTCGGCCAGATTTGCTCTTAAATAGCATGGTGCTGTTATCTCTTTCGTAGGAAATTGAAGCTTTAGTAATACAAAGTGGATAATGGAATATAGAAACCCAATATTTACTGTGATCGGGAGGAAGTGTATGTTAAATGATCAGATCGATATTCAGTTACTCGGCGATCTCTGAAGTGTACTTACACAATATATTAACATCTAAAAATGTACCGTTGTGTTAGAGGCTTTGTTAAAACAGTGCAGTATTACGGGACATTTTAGCTTGAAAGTCGTGATGCAATATAGCGTCAGTAAATTAAATTACATTTTTAACCGGTTAAATTGAAACTTCTCATGTTCTTAAAATCAGGTACAGTAGGTCGATCTACAATGAAATTTAAACATTTTGTGTTACCCATAATGTTTAAATAATATACCCAAGTTCTAAACACACTTTGTAATAAATATACATTTATTCTAAATTAGCACTCTGACATACATCTCAGTGAACATTAAAATCTCATCATTGATTTGCCTCAATGCTGTGAGACAAAAATGAGGTTGCAGCCCCCTGCCCTAAGTCAGGTTATTGTCTCTAAACTTTTCAAAATGAAAGTGTTTGAATATGATCAAACACGTGTTTGTTAATTTTAATCTTCATATATTTACATACATCTGAATATATCGGCCATTGTTGTTTTCTATAAAACTTTGTAAAAGTTCACTGAATGTCATTGGAGACGTTATTCTAAAAGCTAAGTACAATGAACATTGTGACTAGATAATTCAAAAACATTGCAAAACTACAAATTTGAAGATAAAGATTTTGGCCTTAAACAAAATATGTTCAAAGGTTATATACAATTTTTTGAATAAATGAAAAATTTTCGCACAATTGCTGCTTGAATATAATGCAAATTATAAAAGATAATTTGCATTAAAGATAATTAAAAAATAATGCTCCTAATATTTTCTTCAATTTTTTCACATACGTGGGAGTCTTAAAAGAATGACGCAGATTCACTTTCGGTAAACTCTCTGAAAATTCGAAAATTACAAAAGTTTCAATCTATAAATGTAGTGGCTCATCAAAGCTCGCACACAAAATAATATCAAAGTTTGTTTAATTATACATCGGAATGAAATTATTAGGATCTATTGGACATGAGATGTTACTTGACAAATGATTAACTGTTGAATGAGTCATATTTCGTTATAAAGGTCTATTTAGATATTATTGTGGATGCTAATAGACCTTGAGACATCCGTAAATTTTCTAAATATCGTTTTGGTAATATCTCAAAAAAACTCGTCACATTTCTGAAAGAAATGTCTATGAATTAAAAGGAAAATTGCGTTCTTCAATCGTGTTTCGTTTTTAGAAGTAATGGTAGGTAACATACACTAAATGTCATGTTATAATTTCACAAATTCATAAACTATAATATTTCATAGTTACCTTTACCTTCATATATAAAAATTTCTAACTTCTTGAAATAGTCTTTATACGTATATATTAAACTTTAATCAGTATCAATAAACATACAAGTAAATAAAAGCCAAAGGCAGGTAGTAATAAACATTAAACCCGAAGTCCCATATCGAATTAGTTCCTCGCGTGCATATGATCGAAGGCCAGAAATCACAATGCCAAAGAAGTGTGTGCTGGCGGTTCGCCGTTGCCGGTAATTTGTAGCTCGATCGATCGGTGACCCAATGTGGAACTACAAAGGTGTGAGCTTTGGGTGACCTTTGAATCTTGAGCGCCAACATTATGGGCCCACGACCGGTCGGCATGGAGATAGCTATGCTTCCGCATAATGTCATGGACGATGGAAGGGTGGTTGTAACATTATAACATATTTGAGGAAGTGGACAATGTCCTATTTTTTTCTAAATGTGCATTCCTTTCTAATTCCGCCAGCATTTTTCGTATCTGTTTCTTCTGGAATTATGAAAAACTAACCCCGGAGACACACACACCCACACACACTGACAAAGGAAAGACTTTACCCAAGATTTATTTTAGAACCTTTATTGGAATTCATTGGGTGTCTGTTCTGAAATACATAATCCTTCCTACAATCCAGTTGTATTGTGCATGATTTTGGAAATGAACTAACTTCCTTGATGTTCGATGTTTATTAAAAAGAAATTTTTATTTTCATAAAACTTTTATCTCTTTTTTGCAGGGAAGATAAGCATACACATATTATAATTAACTAGTTCATAGTTTGAATATGTACAAATTTCACTTGATTTGCTTCAAAATATGGGAATGAAAAATAATCTTTCTTTTAAACATTTCAATTTTACTTCTCACGCAGTTCCTCTTTGAGAGATCCATTCTAATTTTTTACTTTCTATACGTGCGTATATCTACATATACAGGTGTCCCGACAGGAAACGTCGAAACTCCGAATATAAACTCTTAAGACAATTTTAAGAATATTTTGTCTAATAAACTACTTAAGCCGCAATAAGCACTCAAAAGTGGGTTTGAAAAAGTAATTTCTAAGCAAAACTTTGCATAGAAGAAGCATAGAAACACTTTAAAAACATGTACATTTTCTTATAAATCGCAAATTGAATATATTTGTTCAGAAAGAAAAATTAATCCAGATATAAAAAAAGCATCCAATTTACACATTTCGACTGCTTATTTCCGAAGTTTCGACGTTTCCTCCCCGAACTCCCTGGACAATAGTATACAGTGCTTGTAAGTAAAATATTGTAACGTATTAGCCAGCGTGCCTCGTGGCTTCTATTTGGGGACGCTTGGCAGGATTAGGCCTTGCCACAGGAAGAAAGGGTTTTTCCGTAAATGGAAGAACAAGGAAACGGGAGACACAAGGCTTTTTGGGAGTTTCCGGCTTATAGAAGCTTTTCACTGTTATAACAAGCGAGGGGGTGGGCGTACGTAGTGGTCACGTGGGCCCTCGCCTATATAACTGAGTGTACAGAGCCAAGTAGGGAGGTTCTGGAGACGGTGGGAGAACCTCTGTGCGTATGCACAAACTTGGCGCCAAGACGGTGCATAGCGAGCCAGGCTCGGCGAGGCTGGACTTCACTAGTTTGACGAAGCTGCGGACTTTATGTCCTTGGGTGACTGGCGGTCACGGGGGAGCGATGCTGTGTGCGTGCTCCGAGGTGAAGAGTGGTTGAGTGCCACGAATTCACGCCGATTCTCAATCGATAAGATCGCTCCTGCGATCGAGGCAAACAGCCGTTGGGCGCCAGAGCGGACTTTGTGTCCCAGCGGTGACATCCGGTCACGGGAAGCTAGGCTTTGTGCGCGCTTCAAAAAGTAGGAGTGGCGAATGCACAATCAAAACCATCTTCAAATCGGTTTTGGATCGCTTCCCGCGATCAGGGGATAGTAGGTCTAGGGAGACTAGGGTTGTTAAGTGATATTAAGTGTATATATTTGTTTTGTTTTCCCTTGTTAATAAATATATTTGTTATAACGAAAGCTCTGTGTCTGTGGTCGCTGTGAGTATCCATGACGTCACAATATTTAATAAAATTTTAAATGTAAGATTTGAACAGAATCCGCGTTTTGGGGTTCCCTTATAACGAACCAAGCACGTCTGTTCGTCCGCCCGGCCGTTTAGCGTCTAAAATATTTTAAGGATATTTTCCAGAATGAATGTTCTCCGATCAATCTTGTCCGACTCTTAATTTATGCAATGTTTAAAAGACTTTTTTATTTCATATAAAGCCCTTGAAAAATTTTCAAAATTTTCTAAAAAATGGCTCCAAAGTCATACTTTCTCGCTTACTATATAGTAGTAGTAGTATATAATGATGCAGCGAAAAAAGGTTTTTTTTTGGAAGACAAATTTGCATTGTAGCTCCCTGAAACCAAAAACGTAGATAATTCTTGTTCCCAAATATAGTAATTGCATGGCGTAATCCACATTTTGTGTCCTTGATACCGAAAAAGTAACGATATGTCAAAACGTATTTATGTCCGTCCGTCTGTTTGTGAACGTTTGCCAGATCGATACGATTAATGTCGCAACTCCTTGAATTTGAAACGAATATTTTGATTTTGGAGGGGAACATTACATGAAGACTCAAAGACATATTCAAAATTTTCTCAAAAATGGTTCCTATTTTGTAAACAAATTTCCTCAGATAGAACAAAGTACACATAAAAGTTACTGGAGTACGGTAAATTCTCTGCAATTTCAAAAATTGCAAATATTTTTAAAAAATCTGGGCCTCCATAAAAAATGCAATTTTTCGAAATAAAATCTCTTCTTCAAAACTTGAACTTTAAATAGTCATACATGCAATGAATAAAATAAGATAGTCGCTGTTTTTGTATTTTCTTTGTTTTTTTCAAAAATTACATATACGTATTTAAAAAAAGACTTAACTCTTATATTTACATTATTACTTTTTATACATTTTTACATTGGATGTACGAGTGCTTAAAATTATTTCTTCTGAAATTTCTCGAATATTCAAACGATTTCTGTGAAAATGAGTTCAAATTGCGTATTTCCAAAAACCCACAATCGACAAAATCTCAAAAACGACTCCCAATTTTTGAACGAAAATTTGGATAGATAACCAGATTTTTCTCTTCTGTAAAATTCTTTAAGTCATATTTCCAATTTAGTAATAGTGGATCGAAAAATTGAGAATCTGTGAACCAATTTACAAGATCACTTTTTTCTGATTATAAATATTGCCTGAAAGTCAACATTGTGTTAACTGTTACGATCTGCAAAATACTATGTTCTGCAACATTATTTGTTGAGTTAGTTCATTTTGAGAAAATTTTTTATTACTGAGTACAATTGGAAAAAGATCTGAATGGTCAAGTAACTCTTTTCAATTGTTGCTATGGAAGCGATTGGTGCCAAAGTTATTTATATACATACTAGATACACATTAAAGATCGTTTATACATAAGAGGTAAGTTTTAGTTATTATGTTAATAAAGGCAACAAGTTTAGAGGACTGTCAAGTAATTCACCCTCATGAGACGGGTTTGGGGAGGAGAGCCGTAGTATGTGGACACTACGGCTGGGCGTTATAACCCACGTAAGACGTGATTGTTTTCAGTTGTTATTGAGTAGGTGGGGAGCACTCAAAGATCGTCGTGTATTGCATCCACACCATAATTCTTCAAAATTCTCTTGAATTTACAGACAACTACGAAGCAATTGTAGATGCAATCAATGTTTAATTCAGGAACTGAATCTCGCATCCAGAACAATGGTACAAGTACCAAGGTTGGGCCAAGGACATCCAGGTGTAGGGTTGCGAAGAGTTGCGATGCTCGGGGTGCCGTTCATGACACCCCAGAGAAGTGGTAGCCATCGCAGCACGCGATGAGCAAAATTCATTCTTTAATTTGATTGATAGATGGATGGATTGGTGATTCCTCGCGCGTCAATTGCTAAGGTCATTAGTCTCGAAGGTGTAGAGAATGATTTTTTATTGCGGGGGTGGCGGTGATCTTTCCACGCTGGATGGTGAGATCTGGAGCCAACCTACGTCGGCTTGTGGGATTTCCTCAACCAAGTATCTCCCACCAACAGGGCCGGTACAAGCTCTAAGCTCCCGACAGGTCTCCCGGCATGTGACGTAATGTAGTGCATGTTTGTGTGTGTGTGTGTGTGTGAGTGTGTAAGGAGGAATGAGACGACAAGGAAGAGGATGGTAAGATCGCGCGAGGTACGTGGCCCGTTTGTTAGGGCACTGCTCCGGCATTCGCCTGGTGTTGATCGAAAAAAACACTGAAAACTAGCGATCAGAGCAGCCGGCCGCTAGAATTCTCCTACAGACAGCGGCTGTATTCGACCCAGCTGTTTAGCTGGTGCTCTGAGCCACCTTTGCCGGTGTAATCCCTTGAAAGCTAACTCATCAGCACTAATTGGAGAATTTGAAAGTGCGTTCTAAGCAGCGAGATACGGTAGAGTTCAACAAAGAGAAGTTGAGAAAGGGAATTCTCTAAATATCAAACTGCGAAGCCGCAGTGTTAGCATTGTCCTATTGCAACATATATCGTGAAACTTTCTCTTCAGTAAAAGCAAGCGTGGCAAATACGAATTTTATTTTTTGAAGATGTCACAAATACAAAACTACTTATTTTCAAATCAAATTGTCATGACCCTTTTAAAAATCTTACTTTGAAGAACATATTTCATTTAAAAAATCGCTATTATCAATACCGTAGGCTTGCGATGTTAATTTTTTGCAATTTTCCAAGATAGAGACTTCACCCAAAAATTTGCTGTGCGCCATGTTTATAAAAGTATTTTATTCGACAAAAAATTCGAGGCGTTTTTGAATATCTATTTTATTCTCTTGTTTTAAGTAAAACTATTCGTTTTATCAAGAAAATGTACAGAACTTTATTTAAAGATCAAAGTTTTTAGAACGGATTTTATTAAAGATAAAAATCTTTATCACAAATATTGTAGTTTTGCAGTGTTAATATTTCGCAAATTTAAAAAAATTCCGAATCCATTCCACATGGGACCTGTGACATTTTTATGTTGACTATTCCAGAAAAAAAATATATGGACTATTCCTGAAAAAATGCAAGCCGTTTTTGAGAAAATTTGTTATTTTAAAAAAATGCTCATTTTTTACACAAAATTATGCCAAACTAATCTATTTTTGAAAAACTGAAAATTATCTTATTTCAAGAGCTATCTTTTATGAACAATTTTCATTAAAGAAAAATCATCTTTAATATTGTAGTTGAGTCGTTCTAGGCTCTAGAGTTGCACACAAAGCGACAGAAGGACCGACGAACTGACAAATATTTTTTCCTCAACAAATTTATTCGGAATCAGGGCCCCACAAAACGTGAGTCATGAATACATTACGTGTTAAAGGTTGTAATTTGCTACATATAAGAACGTGTTTTACCTTATTTTTTTATATTAGAGCATTAAAATATAAGTTTTCGGATAAAAATTGGCCGTCTTTTCGGCGCAGCATGACAATACGTTCACCATACTACGTAGGTAGTATGCGAGAAAGTAAATAGTGGTGCTACAGAAAGACTTTCTCGTACTAGTTACTTTCTTGATCTCATTAGTTTGGGACAGTGGTTCGGTTTTCCCCCACCTCTCCCCAGCTGCTTTCGGCACCTAAAACATTATTTTTTGCATTTTCTCAATTTTTTGGTCCTTAAAATAAAACTAAAATATGACAAAAACAGTAAAATATTCGAGTAAATGCAAATTTTCATTGAACATTTTTAATAATTTTTTACTTTCTCACATGTTACTAACGTAACCTCCAGTAAATATTGTATTGCTGACGGGGGATGCGATTTTACGACGAGATTTTTTTGAGTCCTGGTAACGAAAAAGTGGATAAATCTCAAATAGATGGTATTTTACTTTCTTTAACACGTTATATAGTCAGATTTCAAGTTTTATGAATGCCTGGTCATGAAAAATTAGCTTATGGCAGAACGTTTGTCCGTCCGTGTGGCTGCCCGTCTGGCTACGAACAACGCTAGCAGCTAAACCCAAGGCAGGAATTTAAGTAAAACTCTCCAATAGATTTATATTATGAAGCAGCCCCTTGAATTTGAAATGCGTTTTTTCTTTTTAGGAAATATTGAAGCCACAACATTTTCACAAAAATTTTTCACACAAATTTTTCTCAAAAATGGCTCCAAATTTTTAATTTTTTCTTCTATAGAACAAAAAAATGTAGAAAGAATTGGCGCATGTCTTTTTTTGGTTTAATTATTTCGAAAATTGCAAAAGTTAGTAATTTCATAGATTTTGGACAATTTGGAGTGCACGAAATAACATTAGAAAAACGCCATTGGATTTATTATTTTGGTTTTTGGCAAAATATACCTTTTTTAAATTACATGTCACAGTAGTTAATATTCAGAATATGGGCAATTTTTACGCATTATTGAATTTGGAAGTACAAGTGCTTGAAATGATTTCTGATGAAGTTCATTTAAAACGCAATACTTTTCTATGAAAATGAGCTCAAAGTTAAGCAAATTTTCAGAAACATTCAAAGAACATTTTTCGAGAACGTTTGCAAATTTGTAATTGTAATTTCTGTAATTGTGCATATACGACCAGGTTTAACCCTCCTTTAAAATTCTTAAATTCACATTTTAACTCTACTATTACGAGAACGAAAAATCGAGAACATATGAAAAAAAAAATTTTTTTAGAAGCCAATGAAAGCTGGAAAGCGAAGCAAAGTCGAAAAGCTCTGACGCAGGAGAACAGGTAAACTAACTAGTGCGAGAAAGTCTGTGTTATTTTAAAATACTCAACCTCACCTATAGTATTTGACAAATATTGGTCTAAATAAATATCAATGCCAGGTAGAAAATGATCTTGTGGCCATGGAATATAAAAAAATGTATGATACACAACTCCCCACGGCGTTCCCATTCCCCCGTCAATTCACATGCATAACCATGATCATCTGACATTCTTACTAATTTACAATTCGCACAGCCATAAAATAAAACCAGGCAGCTTACGGTCTACGGTAAGTGTCTACGGTTTTGTTAGATATCCAGGAACTCGAAAAAAATACAAAAATAATGATGCATTTTCGATTTTCCCTGAAAAATTGAAAATATTTGAATGCGTTATTCCGGCCATCTCATTTTGCGCATACCCACTGAATTCTCAAACTCAGCACGTCACAGCTTACGACACAGTTGTTGTCATGCGACAGCAAGGCTTGAAGAAATAGATCGCCCGACATTAAATCCACGTGTCTATTGACGTGTTGCGCGATGTAACTTCAACCCTTTTGATGTTTTTGGTAGCTAATCGTTTGTTAAAATGAATGTCGGAATAAAAAAATAAATGTTTAGAAAATATTCTTTAGGGAATAATTCACTTATTGGCTATAAAATGTATTTCTGACATTAAAAAAGCAACTAATTCTAAGATAAATTATTCTCTATAGAAATTGAATTACATAATTTACGACTGATTACTAAAGCATTGTACAGATAGAGATTACTACAAATTGTTAGATAGCAGCAAGCTACTTGAGGAGCTGCAACACGAAACGTCTGGCACCCAAACCTGAGTCGTGCTAATTGCGCTGCTGGCCCACTAGACCAGTAATCAGATTAGTAGCCCTAGCCCCAAAGCGTGTCCGCGGCCTGCTCACTAAACATAGCTCTTGAAGAGGTGATCCCCCGCCGCGCTCCAGGGGGGCAAGGTCAAGGGCGACGGTGACGATCTCGCGGAGAAGCGAGGGCGGCAATCGATCGAGCCCCGCTGCCCGGCGCTCGCGGCCGCGCCTCCGCTTCCACCTCCGCCGCCCCCGCTCGAGCGGCACAGCCGGTCAGCGCAGACAGGAGCGCGAGGCCGTCCCAGCGGCCTGCCACACCCGCCGCCACCCCTTTCGGGGCAGCTCTGCTCGCTCGCCGGCAGCCCGGGCGCCCTATTGTGTGAGTACAAAAGCCCCAGCGCGGAGAGGTCGAGCGCTGGAAGGGGTCGCGCGGGCGGCGCCACGCGCGCGCCAAGCCCGCACGGCCGACCGCGCTCGCGCTCGCGCGCGCGCGCGCCTGTCAGCCAGCCGCGGACGCGCGACCTCTGGCGCGCCGCGCCACTCGCCGCCCGCGCGTTTCAGGAGCGGCAGCAGCGGGGGCGCAGCCATCATCTTCCGTACTACGAGCGCCGGCCGGAGCAGCGCTGATAAGCACCACCGACGGCAGCAGCAGCGAGGCCGCTAGCTCCCACACCGCCCGGAATATCGGCTCGAGTCGCCACGATGACCTCCCCGCACTACCGCCTCGTCTACTTCAACGCGCGTGGCCGCGCCGAGCACATCCGCTTTATCTTCGCGCACGCGGGCGTCGAGTACGAAGACGTGCGCGTGACGAGGGAGCAGTGGGCGGAGATGAAACAACGTGAGTACAGCCTGCGCATGTCAACATGCCATGCGAATCACGGCTAGAGCGTGCCTTAAAGGGCTGTAAATGTGACTCAACTATGGGAGATCGTTATAATATTGAAAAATTGGGTGTATCGTCAGTGTACAAAAAATTGACACATCTGAGATTCGTCATGTTTTAGTTAAGTTTCTTTTTGACTTAAGTTAACTTCAGCCGCGAAAAAAACGGAGCACTCGATCACTCCTTCAAAATGACATTTTTGTGTCATCTTTTTGTTCGCTGAAAACATGTAATACAATAAATAAGAAAGTTAACTGTAAATTTGTCCATTTAAAAGGGTAAAAGTAAAACGAATAAAAAATTAGTTAAAATTAAACTTTGCCCATACAGTGAGTGCCATAAGCACGTGATTGATCTGCACATGCAATAATTCACTCGTAATTCACCAATAATACAACGATTAAGATGAAAAAAAGCTTGTATACGATTTTTAAAGACTGTTTATAATTAAATTATCGATGACATGTGGCCAAATTGTATTTGCCAAAAGAAATGTGCGCGAAGAGGGCGATGTGAATCCAAAATAGTGCTTCGCGTGTATGGAAATTATCGTATTCACACGACAGAAAACGATAAAACAGGTGCTCTTTTTATTTGAAACGAAATAACATTACAATAAAAATCAAAAGAATGAATGTGCAAAACTCTTCAACGGTATTGTCGTATTATAAATAGGACTTCAAGGACTAAAATAAATATTAAGAGTTGATGCTAAACTAGTTTGCATTTTGTAAATTAGCTGCCACGCATGAAGCGTGACGGACGGCAGAGACTCACACAGTGGATCAAATACAGTCGGCTGATACTGCGACTTCTAAGTACAGAAATGCTGGAACCTTGCTCAAAACTTTGGCAGATTGCAGTTTGCAAGGTCAAGTTCACGTAAAATTGTTCTCGTCGTAGTAGTTCTACTGTCGATCATTTGTATTTGTCGATTTACATCTTTTATGTTTCAAACCGAGTGGTGCTGACGCGACGTTATCAGTGCATTTCCATCTCGCTCATTTTTTCACAAGTCGCACTGAGCTTATAATTGATGAACCATCATTAAAACAATGACGAGTATATCTTTCGTATCGGAATTGCCTCTAGCAATATTTACACCTGTTTTTCGAAAATGTCGAAGTTAACCATTTCCACTAACAGTTTCAAAAGATATGCAGTCAATTTAATGAGGTTTATTTTTATTTAAAAAATAAACTATTAATTTGAAAGTATGCGATTTTTAATGTTTGGCACTGGGCAGAATTCTGGTGTTGATTTAAGAAAATATATACTATTGTTATTTCGAAACAATAAAGCAGCGCGAAATATATAAATAAAATCTCAATTCGGGCTTTCTAATCCAAAGCAGGTGAAAAAATCGATATTTTCAAAAAATTTATTATACCACTAACTATCCCCAAAGTAATTTGAATACTTAGTAAGGAATAAATTTAAACAGAAAGTAAGTTAGGCGGATAAAGCTCCTTCCGAAAAATATGCAGGTTTAAGTTGTGTGGTGGGTGTATCATCACAATTGCAAACATTAACCAAACTACTAATAGTGATGACTTCTGACATAAATAAAACATACGTCTGTTATCCCATTTTATATTTAGTGTATACCTGAATAAATTATAACAAGATCATTTACATTTAATGGTACGAGTGTGTCAGAATGTCATAATTCAGGCTTAGCCAAAAAGTAAACGAGCTGTAATAAAATCCTTCGTGCACGTTGCTCGCCGGCAGGGGCGAACGGAAGGGGAGAAACAGCGTATTTGGGGGAAGTTCCCACATAAGACGCCCCCAGGGGGAGTTAGGGAAGTCCCACTCGCTTGGTGATCCGTAAATTCTTCATTATTACTTACTGTTTCTCTGAGAGCTGGTGCTACGTACGTTGTAAGCTGTAAAAAAGCAGTAAAGTACTTTTAGAAAAAAGGCTACAGAACATGAGAAATGATTCATTAAAGTAATTCCATTTTTTTGCAGCTGCTATGCCACCTTGAAACCCAGTTTCGATATGTGTACTTGAAAAGAAGTACAAAATTTAGTAATGTAGAATACAGTAATCGCGAATTATGTTAATAGTAATAATTCTACCTAGAAAATGTGAATCGCATACAAAGTAGATCGTATGTAAAACAGAAAAATGTATAGTTAGGGCAGGCTGTATGAATTTTTATTTTTTTAAATACACATTGTTCATAACCTAATGAGAATTTATTTGTTAACATTGAACGACAATTAATTTTGTGAATATTCGTCCTTTCGTTTGTAGCCGTTCAATACGCGCCTTCCCCTTTCTGTTCCGGAATTCCCCCCTTTCAGGGTAGTGTTCCCTTGCTCTGGCGGGCTGTAACCGACATCGACGAGTGCTAACCTTGACAGATTTGTGCTTTAGATATTTTTTTTGGGGGGGGGGGTGTAAACCGAAGGTCTTCCATATTTTTAAACAGTCATTGGGAGGTGGATATATTATATATATATTATATATATATATATTATATATATATATATAATATATATCGCAATTTATTGACACATAAGAAAATAGTAGAAACAAAATGTATACAGTAAAACTCATTCATTAGTTTAAGAACAGTCATATATACTGAAGCATCAAGCAGGGCGACAGCTTCTCCGCGGTTCCGTCGCAGGATGTAAATATTGGTTGGGGAGGGCTGGTTATCATCTGCCCTAAGAAATGTTCAAGACTCTCCGAAACAATATTTAAATTTGACATAAAGTTTCTCGAATCAGATGCCGCTTCGGAATGTTTGAAGGGAAGCAACTTGCGAGAGAAAACGTTCCCCCTAGAGTGCGTTAGGGCTGTGCGCGCGCCCTGGAGGCCAGGGCCTGGAGGCCAGGCCTGGAGGGCCAGGGCCTGGAGGCCAGGGCCTGGAGGCAGGGCCTGGATGCCAGGGTCTACATGACAGGGCCTGGAGGCTTGGTCTGGCGGCGGGGTCTGGAGGCCAGGCGCCTGGAGCCAGGGCCTGGAGGCCAGGGCCTTTGAGTCCGGCCTGGAGGGCCGGGGCCGGAGGCCAGGCCCGAGGGCCAGGACTCGGACCGCGGCCTGGAGGCCGGGGCCTGGCGCCAGGGCCTGGAGGCCAGGGCCGGAGGCCAGGCCAGGAGGCCAGGGCCCGGAGGCAGGGCCGGAGGCCAGGGATCGGAGGGGCGCGCCGCCGGGCCTGGAGGCGGGGCTGGCGGCCAGGGCCTGAGCCAGGCCGGAGGGCCCGGCGCGGCGTGGCGTGGCGTGTGGCAGTACGCCGGTTCGGCGCGCTGCCCGTGCTGGAGGTGGACGGCGGCAGGCGGCGCAGTCGGCGGCCATCGCGCGCTTCCTTGCGCGCGCCTGGGGCTGGCGGCGACGACGACTGGGCGGCGCTGGCAGTGCGACGCGCTCGTCGACGCGCTCGCCGACCTCAAGCAAGGTGCGTATTGCGGCCCTGCCCGCCCCCCCTTCCTCCTTTCGACGCCAGAAACGGTTGGCCCTCATAATAATAGTATAATAATGTAAATAATAATAGTAAATAATAATAGTAATAATTAATAATATAGTAATAATAGTAATTACCGAGCGAAGTTGTGCGTAGCGCGCGACTTCGTTAATCGGGAGGTCCGGGTTCGATTCCCGGGCCGGTCATTCCTGACCGGGTTTTGTTGTGGTTTCCCTCGGTCATAAGGCGGGAATGGTGGATGGTTCAAAAAGTCACGAATCACTTTCACCAATATTCCTATCGTTCCAATCCAGAATAATAATAATGATTGTCCTTCACTTATCATCAACCGACATTTCAGTGAATCACACACAGCGTAAAACAAACCCTGTCTCATGCCAATGATCAGGCTGAAAGCTGATTCTGAGATGAGAATACAACACGGTAATCGTGAGCGTGCGTCGAGTTACATGCCTATACGCCAAATAATTAATAATAATAATGATGAATAATTAATAATAATAATAAATAATAATAATAATAATAATAATACATAATAATAATTAAATAATAATCACCTACAAATTTCTTCCCTCTTTTTCCCGGAGTGAAAATGTTAGTAATGCCTGGTTTACACAAGCATGTTTTCATCATTTTTCGCCAGTACAGAAAAGTGACATTCCAGACTGGATGTAATTTGTACGAAAAAGTGACGCATGCTTCATTTTTCCGTACAGAATTCATCCAGTTTGACTACCGCGCACATGGCGTCATTTTTCGGAACTTTCTCTGGTTTGTCATCCATGTGGTGCGATTTTTTCATTTTGAAGGTTCGAGAGAGTTCTGATGTGTTGATTTGTAATGTGAAGTGATTATGGAGTGAGAAATAAATCATGTACTGTGTTCTAATATCACCGCGTTCACTGCACAGTCCAAATATAACATAACTTAATTTGTTACCGTAGATGAAATGTTCAAATGTTTGATCTTCAGCGCTTTTTTTGGCGACCAGAGGCAGTATTTTCATCACGATTACGTACTAAGACCAGAAATGATCATGTAAAACGCTTAAATGACTTTCATCCAGTTTCGGCATCGAAACTTGGCGCGTAGAAACGAACGTCCTTTTTCCATTCACTTTCTGTGCAGAAAAATGATGAAAAAAGGATGCAAAAACGACCGCGTAAAACAGGCTTAAGTCATATGAGACATTCGAACAGACTCCAATCAAGCAAACTATGTATACTCCTATTTTTCTATTGCGGCCGATGACATTAGGTCATTGTTACACCTCCTACCTTATAAATTTAATCTTTATAATTAATGCGCGAACGTGCTTCTCAACGGGGCTCGCGGGCATCATAAATGTGCTTACCACTGTCAAGAAGATTCATTTTCTAATGCACAAGGGGTAACAATGACGTAATGCCTGCAACTAAGCTTGCAATAACCCGATTAATAGGGGATTTGCGCTCCCTAGATGTTAGTATAATATTTTTTTAGAAGTATCTGACAAATACTTTGCAGTGTAATAAACACTAGCATTACATAGAAATAAACAACTAACCCAGTAGTTAACGTATAAGATTAGAATTACTATAAAAATTGCGCTCGCTTCTGTATATGCACTGTAGCAAATGTCTACACTGTAAGTATCCAAAGCCACTACCGATTTCCTTTCGCCTTCTACATACTCACGTAGTAAAGATGGTAAAGCAAATGGTAAAAGCATCGGAAAGGGGGATTTTTCTATTGAAACACTCGAATTGTGGCCAGATATCGAAAATGTGGATAATCTTATTGCTAAATGTAATAAATGACTTCTTCTAAAACATTGTGTCGCCAGAATTCACGTTTTGTCTTTGTGGGTCCATGATAACCAGAAGTTGGTTTACGGCAAAATATCTGTCCCTCTGTGGTCAACACTAGTGCCTAAACCCCATTTTGCGATTTTTTCCAAAATTGATATTCCCCTGATCGATCTTACCAATCACGAGACCCTGCGAATTTTAAACGAATATTTTTATTAAGGGGATACTTTAAATAAAGACGTAAACTTTTCAGTGTATTCTCAAAAATGACACATATTTTTATTATTTATTTCCTCGGAGAGAGCAAGTACGCTCAAAAATGTCGAAGAGCTCATTTTCATTGAACCCTCTGAAGGTTTGAAAATTGCAAACGTTCAATTTTTTGCGTTGGAAAAATTTGACAAAATTACATTTATGAATGAACGTATTTCTTAATGGAATATGTTTTTCAAAGATAGATATTTAAATAAGTACATGTACAATATTTCGAAAATATAATTCGCGTAATTATGCGTTAAATACAGGCAATTTTAAAAGTAGGATTTTCTCAAACAAGTTTCCAAATTTTCCTTATTTTTTTTTCTCGGGTTGTTGAAAGTATGTTTATGAAAATGGGCGCAGGCCCGAGTTTGAAATCAGTTTAATGCCTCCGTTACACGCGCTGTGTTTGTGACGTGAATACAGGCGCGCGAATCCGCAAACTTAAACCACTATCTTCTGCAAAATTTAAAAGATGTTTTTATGGTATTTTTTTGTGAATATCAAATAGACTTTTTGTCGGAATAATATCAATCAATTGTTGGGATTAAGTTTTGTAATTTCGTTAGATTAATATATATTTAAGAAAATAGATCTTCAAAAGACGTGGTGCAAAATGTTTTGAGAAAACGAGCGTAATTTTGCGTAAAATAAATGCAATTTATAAAAAGACTTTTGTTTCTCAAAAACTGCTCGAACATTTTTCTTTAAGTCGTTTCCTTGGATAGAGCAAAGAATATTTAAAAAGTTGCGCAAATCTCATTTTTGCTGAACATGCTGAATTTTTGAGATTACTACAAATAATGAGAGAAAATATATGCTGTTGTAGCACCATTATTTTTTTATCTCCCTAAACATTCACCGTTTACGTAATTTTAGTATTGCAAATTTCTCGTATGGCGAGAACAATTAGGCCTTTACTAATGTAGAGTATACTGTTGAAATTACTCGGAAATACGAGACATGCTTGTGAAGTGAAAGCGAAGCATGCGATATGGTGTTGGATATCCCATTATACATATTGAGATGGTGTCTAGGGTGGGCGATGCATGCTTGAGATTATACAGAACTTTCAATGATGGAGAGAGTATATCGTCATTCTAGCGAGTCAGTGTTTTGCAAAATGGTTTCCCCTCAACACTCTACCTCATGTTTCCTAAGATTATCTGTACTTCGGAGTTCATTAGTTGGCAGAAACTTTATTACAACTTTCACAAAACACGTAAGCTCTCTTAGGTGTGTGGTGGGTTGCCTAAACACCAGGCACTTTCAGAGTGTTTCCTTACCCATACTTTTTTTAGTAAGTTTACTTATTCACAGTTTGCTTGAAACATTCTAAAACTTACACATTAATCAGGCATCGAAGTGGATTTTGTGTCATAGTACCTCTGCTGGGGAAAATCAATAAACTGTAATGAGACGAGATTATGACAATGTACGAAGTTTACACGAAAACTTCCGAAAGAAAGCCCCGCCCAGGGTCCTACAATAAATTAATTTTAAATTGAATAAAGAAATATTTACCTTGTTTCGAAACGATTCAGACTCGACAATAGTGCTGCTACAACAGTATATACTTTTCTCAATTATTTGTATCTGTTAATAAAATATTGGGGCAACAGAAAGGCACAGAGTTTCTGGTACTTCTTAGTTTTATTTCTTTAGTCAGAGCTATATTTTTGGTTATGCCCTACCCTCTTCTCAGTTGCCATCTATTGGCGCCTAAAATAATTTTTCACATTTTCTCCAAAACTCTAAAAATAGAATTGAAATATGATTTTACGAAAGGGAAAAAACTGGTCTTTTATTTACATTTTCTTTGAAACCTTTCTAGCCGTGTTTAAGAAAAGACATTTAAAAGTATTTGAAAACGCGTTATTCGAAGCTAGCTTTCACCCAAAACTTTTTGAGATTTCGATAAACGTGTAAGAAATTGTTTAAATCACTTGAGTTCACAAATGCAATAATGTATAAGATATCCCTGTAATCTACATATTCACTTGAGCGATATTAAACTAGTAGTGTTAAGGAATGACACAGACTTTCCCGCATTTGTTTCCTATTTCCTTTGGTGTTGGCTAGCTATACGAACTTGCCACAATTTGTCAGCTGCAATCTATTACCACCCAAAGTATATTTTTTTAATTTTTTAAAAATTTTTCGGTTTTCTAATATTAGAACGGAAATATTATTTCAAGAATATTAAAGAATCGTGCCTTAATGGCAATTCTCTTTAAAACATTTGGATCCGTTTTTTAGAAAATAGCTCTTAAGCGCTACAGTAATTTTGAAATTTGAAGGGTTTTTAAAGTTTTGTATTTTAGAAAAACTTTATTAGGCAGTCATTTGATGACATTAACTTAAATACAACAGTGTTTAAAATGGAACCGATCTTGAAAAAATATTTCTGAAATTACGAAATTTTGACCTAGTTTTGACAGAAAACGGTTGAGTTTTTGAGAAGCTTTATCTGTCATTATTTCAAGTAAATGTGCTCATAACTATAATGTTAACAAATTGCTGCTAATGTAAATATTAACAACATAAGAGACAAGTAAAAAATACATTTTTGTAACTTTTGAAAAAAACAAAGAATAGAGCAATATGGTGTTTACGACATCTCATAGAGTGCATTTAGCACAATTCATACGAAAAGTTTAAAGAAAAAATTTGGAGCCGATTTTGAGAAAATGTGATTTTTGTACTTTTGTTAAGTTACACAAATTGCAAGCAGTATTGCGCGAAAAACTAGTAAAATTTTCAAAAAACTGTACGTGACCTTCATGTAAGAACAAATTATGGAAAACAAATTTCATTTGAAGAAAAAAGCTCTCTCTTTAATTTTCAAGTTGTAGAAAGACTCCTAAAAAAATTCCAACTTGAAATTTTCGAAAATACAAAGATAACCGTTTATTGGGCTTATGCCTCCTTTATAAGTGTATTTTACTCTATTCTTACAAGAAATTCAAAGAGAAAGTTAAGACAGTTTTTAGAAAATTTTTAAAATGTCCCAGGAACTTCATGTAAAAATAAAACAAAAACTAATGAATGATTTTCAAAATCGCAGAGCTCCGACTCAGGCCAAATAGACAGGTGTTTCTTCAATTTGGAAACACTTCCTACGCATGGTTTAGGCGCTAGTGTTGTTCACATACACCAGACATACAGACGGACCTATTAAAAAAACAAAACTTTTTCGGTATCAGAGGACCCCAACACGTGTATTTCCTTTGAAATGTCAAAATCGATTTTCCATATTATTTACTCAGACTATACGTACGTGTACGGAAAAATAAAAAATTAATTTGTGTAATTTTTGGAAAACTAAGGAAAACATCAAAGTGGTATTTGTGTCGTGTTATTCACTGCATTCAGCATCATCCTTATAAAAGATTTAAGAAAAAATAGAGCCGTTTCCAAGGATGGCATTTATGCATTTCTAAAAATGCACAATTTTTCGATGCATGCAAAAAATCTTATGTGTTGAGAACAAATTTCATTTGAAGAAAAAATAGCCATCTTAAATATTGTAGATTTAGAAAGACGCCGAAAGCAGTTCCAACTTTTCTAATTTGCAAAATTTAGAGTTAATAGTAAAAAAATGACTATATGCGTATTTTAAGTGCATTTAATTCTATTCTTATAAGAAATTTAAAGAAAAAATTTGAAATCATTTTTTTGGAAAATGTTAAAAACGTTCGAGATACTTTATATAAAGTAGTATAAAAAGTTTTAAAAATCTTATGAAATTCATAGGACTTTGAATCGGACCAGATCGACCACGGAGTATTCCTTTTGGTAAAAATTCTAGGAATAGTTTAGGCGATAGTATTGTTTACAGACGGTCCGGCAGACGTTTTGAAAACCGATATTATTTAGGCTTCAGGAGACCCCAAATGGGTGTTTTTCCGTTGAAATTTCGAAATATATTTTCCGCATGACTTGTTTTTATGTATATTACAAATAATTTCCGTATATACTTACGAAAGTAATAATATTAGTTGAACTAGCAAAAATGTGTATTCAACACAGAAACAAAACGCTCGAACCTTAGTACTTAGGTTTCGCATGCCGCATCTTAACCCACCACAGTAATAGGTCTAAAGTCAGAATCCAAGTACTGTTATAAATAATTTGCCTATTACATATAAAAAATTAACGAAATTTGGAATAGTACATTTTTATAAGTCAATTTGCTAAATTTCAGCAATAGCTTTAAATAGAAAATGCGGCGTTATTTTAAAAAGTTTTGAAAGTAGTTGGGACTTCACGAAAAAGAACCCTCCAAAGTTAAAATATCAATTTCATATTCAAGAGACCAATTCAAAAGGCAAATTCAAATTTATTAGCCAGTTCGAGCAGGAAATGAGAATTTTGATAAAAGCCCTGTGGACGATTTAGTCGCTAGCGATGGTCACAAACACAGACGAACGAACAGTACTGTGATGAAAACCAATTTTTTCAGCTTCAAAGACTCACAACACATGTATTTTGACAACACAACGTAATAGAGAAAGTTATTTAATACACATAGGAGCAAGACAAATCCATGTTTTCGGTATCAAAGACCGAGGTTTTCTGTCGAAAAATTGGGATTATCCACTACAGCTTTACAATACTTTATACATACGAGAGAAAGAAACAAGTGGTGCTTCAAAATGACATTGACTCTCTTGTCTTAGTTACATTCTTAGTCTTTTGAGCCAGAGATAATATTTTGTTTTTCCCCACCCTCATCTCTCCTTCCAAGTTTCTACAAGACCTACCAGAGCCTCCCGTGTTACCTAATGCTCTCTTGGAGCCAATTTTCTGAGAAGAGGCACCTCGCGCTCCATAAACATCACGCCATCGTAATCAATAGGACCAGCTCGGTCCTGTAGCGTTACATGTATACACATGGTGGCCCATAAACTCATCTCGATGTTTCTACGTTGCTCTGGATGTAGAGATCCAGTTTCTCAATTTAATAGGCAGATAGTACAATCTCCTCACATATATACCGGTCATGCGAAGAGATTATGGAAGGATTAGCGTATTGACGTGATACCCGAGGCACTCAGATGCCACCTCAAACACGACACAAAAACCTCTTAACCTATTTAAACTTTGGTAAACTTTGAAAATTCGGAGGGTTTAATGATAATTGGATGGAGAGCCACCTGTATAAAAATATTTCAATCTATTCTAATAAAAAAATTTAAGAAAAGATGTGGAGCACTTTCTGAGTAATTTTCGAAAATATAGTTCAAAATTTATGTAAAGTAAGTAACAGCAAAACTTAAAAGATTCGTTTCAAATTCTCAGGGTATCAAGTCGTGATGGATCGATCAGAATATTTTTTTATAAAAATTCACTGAATGTAGGGTTTGACGGACGAATTGATTGACGGAGTGATGAATGGACGAAGTGACGGATGGACGGAAGGACGGATGGACAGATTGACGAATCGACGGAGTGACGGATGGATGGATGGAGTAACGGATGGCCGGAGAGACGGATGGACGGAGTGACGGACAGACTGACGGATGGTCTGAATGACAGACGGTCTGAAAGATCGACTGTCTTACGGACGGATCATTTAAAAAACAACAGTTTTTCAGTAACGGCGGATCCCAAATTGCGTATTTACGTTAAAACTGTGACATCGTTATGGAGCATATGCGATCTGTAGCACATTGCATCATTTACTATATGTATCTAAATGTTTTTGTCAGAATTCGTTTCCATAGAACAATGTAAAATAAAACAAATTTACATTTTAAGCTTTACACGGTAAGAAAGTCATCTTTTAAATCCATCAACCAAGCACAAATTTATTAACAAAATATAAACTTAATAATACAGCAGACAATTTAAAATGAAAAATTGGCAATTCGACTCAATTAACAACCTAGTTTAGTTGCGAAATTTATATTGATGAAATTGTTTCATTAAAAACACATATTAATTTTTACTTTCCCGAATGCGTTCGTATATACATAGCATAAGTAAAGTTATGTAAAAACGATTCCGTCCCTCTGTCTGATGTGATGTATGTACGTGAACAACACTGGCGCCTAAACCATACGTAGGACTTTTTGCAAATTAAAGAAACCCCAGTCTATTTGACCTGAGTCAAAGCTCGGCGATTTTGAAACTCATTCATTAGTTTTTGTGTGTACTTTACATAAAGCCTTTGGAACGTTTTAAAAATTTTCTCAAAAACGGCTCCATTTTTCTTCTTTAATTTCTTGTAAGAATAGGGTATACACTGTGTCTCTGTGTCTTAAGCCAGGTGCGGATCCACGGGGGTGGAGATGAGGGAAATTCGATGAAGTTGTAGGCTTCCGCGACCAGAGTCATGTGGGTGATCTGGGCTGTCCGGGTCCACGACAGGATGGTCGAAACGTCGGCATCTCAGCCTTCGACGCGGCGTCACCCGGACAGCCCAGATCACCCACATGAGGGAAATTCCCCCTTCCCCAAAAATTTTAACTTATTTATAATTATAACTTATTACTTAATTATAACGTTATTTTATTAGCTATTAATTGTAACTTATCACGATACTTTTATGTAATTAATGGCGCTAAAACAACACGTACTTTCTCGCCAGTATTTTCATGAAAAATTACTTATAAAATACTCATATTTTCGAAAAATTGAATGTGACCTTATTTCAAAATCTATATTTAGGGAACATATTTCATTAAGGAAAAAAATTAAATATTTAAATTTTTTGTTGTAGGAAGACTACGAACACATTTTGAAATTTGGCAAAGTTTACAAAAGCAGGGTTTTCAACGATCATGAGACCTGCACCATTTTTAAATTGAAAAAGCCCCAGGGGATTCATATAAAATACCCCAAAATTAAAATATCGGTCTCAAATTACAGGGGCCGTGACATCATCCAGATCGATAGGAAAATATAAGTTTTGGAGGAAATCGGATGAAAGATTTATCGTTAACGTAGTTCACAAATGGCCAAACAAGACGTTGTGCCGTCTTCCAATTTTTCGGTTTCAAGGACCCCCAAAGCATAGACCTACACCACGTGTTAGAGGATTTTTTCTAAATTTAGCAACTGGATTTATCCGCTTTTTCTTTACCATGGTCCTGTAATAAGAGTTTTTCTGCCGAAAATTCGCCGTTTTATCGCGCAGCATTACATTACTCTCACTCTGCAAAAAGATATTCGGATTATCATTGAAACGAATAAAACGTATCACAGCATGAGGTGAGTCATCCTATTTTTTGATTTAAAACCATAAAGTATTCATTAAATATTAAATTTAATATTTTAATTTTGTTAAACGCATTTTATGATAAATAATTTACCTTGTTTATAATTTATGTAGTCTATATTATTTTTATGCTCTTATATATATACATATATATATACATATAAACATATATATACATATATATATACATATATACATATATACATATATACATATATACATATATACATATATACATATATACATATATATATATACATATATACATATATACATATATACATATATACAATATACATATATACATATATACATATATACATATATAATATATACATATATACATATATACATATATACATATATACATATATACATATATACATATATACATATATACGATATATACATATATTACATATATACATATATACATATATATATACATATATACATATATACATATATACATATAATATATACATATATACATATATATACATATATAATATACATATATAAATGTCACTATCCCGTCACCTTGTTGGACGCAATTACGCTCGGAGAATATATTCCGCATTGCGTAAAAAGAATCCAAATTGTGACCACGTTACTGATAACAATGCAATTTAATAATTAAATTTGTTCAAAGAATAGTTTAAATAATGTATACGAGGAGCGATAATCGTGCTCGGAATACTGTTCAAAAGATTGGTTGTCTCCGTGGTTAGAGCCGCTGGGCGTAAATCAGAAGGCACGGGCTCGAGTTCCGGTCGCGGGCAACCAATCCTCTTGAACAAATTTAATATATATAATTCGTATATATTTATATATATAAAATTATTAAATATATATATATATATAAATATAAATATATATATATAAATATATATATATATAAATATATATATATATATATATATATATATAATTATATATATATAATTCTATATATATATATAATCATACAAATCCCGCCTCCCCCTAATCGTCTCTGGATCCGCCCCTGCTAAGCTCACTTGGGTTAGAAGTCAGTTTGACTAGCGACGTTGGTGACAGGTTGGTCGTCAAGGGCGGGAATCGCAGCTCTGTTCCAGTGGCGCGCAGAGACCGAGCCTGCGCAGAAGGAAGCTCGCAAGCGGGAGTTGATGCGCGACACGGTGCCGTTTTACCTGGGGCGGTTCGAGCGCATCGTGGCCGAGAATGGAGGCTACGCCGTGGCTGGACAGGTGGGTCGCAAGCAAGACGCGTGGTCTTTACGAATATCGAAGGGGAGAGCTGACAGAGGCACTGCCTCTCCCCGATATTCTGACTCTCTTAATTCATAACTGAATTTTCATGCTATTCAAATAGTGACCCGGTAGTGGGTACCTTCAATTAAAAATGAAGGCCATGGTTGCATTGGCGTGGCGGCGTTAACCAAGAGGGAGCAATTAAATTTCTTGTCCCCTTATCCAATTTTCAGTCACTTGTGAAATAATTTTGGGCGGTGTTTGCAATGATTATCTCGGACGT
Organism: Gryllus bimaculatus; assembly: GCA_017312745.1. NCBI lineage: Eukaryota > Metazoa > Arthropoda > Insecta > Orthoptera > Gryllidae > Gryllus > Gryllus bimaculatus. The sequence goes on along the minus strand of BOPP01000014.1, from coordinate 10,714,544 downwards.
TGTCAAATTTTTTGGATATTTTCGTACATTTTTCGACCAGTTTAGTTATTTTCTGTTGTTTTTTGGATTTTTGGTTAATTTTCAGGAGTTTTTGTGAGGATTGAGCGAACATTTGCCATCTTTCATGGAAAGCTAAAATTTATTCACCTTTTTGCCTCTAAATCGCCTGTTACGCTATATGTACTCTAGTACAAAGACAAAATTCCTATTCAGTTCTATTTTTCCAACCGCACAGACGAACTTGAACACCTTCGAGCCGGGGAAAGGATGCGTTGACCAATCTCTAGCAGAAGAACATTTGTGTCGATGTGACTGGCGCAAAATCCCATGGGGGGCGAGAAAGGCACTGTCCCGGAGGCGGTGCCACGTTTGTTTACTTATGAGGCGGAAAGACCGCCATCTCTCGCTGTCAACTGACAGATTTTGCCTGACGGTTAATTATTTCGGGGGGTGGGGGTGGACGAGTATTGGTGTCAATAGACCAATGAATATTTAGCACTTCGCAACAATTAAACCAACTTTTAGCAATGAATTTGCAACTCCTGTCGAAAGTGCTAGTTTGAAAAGTTCAACTAAGACAAAATTTGCTGACTCCCCCAGGCCGTTCCAGCGAATAGTTCTCGCATATTTTGGAACTTTTTATAAAATCGTTAATTGTTGCAAAATGGTTAACTCGCGTTTTTCGGTCCTGGCAAAGTCTGTCCGACGACAGCGAGAGGTGACAGTATTTCTGTGTCGGAAGTAAACAAGCAGGGCCCGCCCCGAGATAGCGTCTTTCCCGTCCCACGGGATTTAGCGCCACTCATATAGAAACAAAGTTTCTAACTGCTAGTGATTGGTCAAAGCATCCCTCCCCCGGCTCGAAGGGTGCCAAAGTTTGTCTGCACGGTTGGGGAGATAGAATTTGATGGGACATTTTTTCTTCGAGCAATAGTATACTTTGGACAATTTACTGGTTTTTTCATAGTTTTTGGTAACTTTAAGAATTTTTCACATATTCCACGGCACATGAATAATGAATTATAAAATGACTTAGCAAAACGCGCTCAAAGTTAAAAGTCTGTAACTTTTTGGGGTCTAAAATTTACTTGTTGACTCTGTACATGCAGTCTATAATTGTTCATTTACAATTTCAAGTGATGCCGTTTCAGAAGTAACATTTAAATAATCTAAAATATGAAGCACATTTAAGTTATGCAATTATTTTGCAATTTTTAGAAAAATCATTCATTTTATTCTAAAAAAAATAGTAATTTATAAAAGAACAAAAAAATTAATTTTAATTATTGAAAACTAGCTAGTAAAAAAGTTAATGACTACAGCTCAACAAGTATTGACGTTTCCTACCAAAATGTTCAGGTTTTAAAATTCTTTTAACCCTAGTTAACAAGGGTTACTATCTAACAAGATAGATACTAAAGATGAATAGACTAATATGTTCATCCGTTTGTCATCACTGTAAATTTTAAGTGTTAACAACACAACGCACTTTCTCCCGTGGAATATCAAGTAACAAAAATCTTAAAATTGAATTATTGTAATTACGTGTCGCCGCCGCCAGTTGTAGCCGTGGTAGGACACTGCCATTCTTTTTGCAGTGCAACTGAGTAGCACGTCATCAGTAAGGTCCCCATCCGCTACCTTCACCTCAGGAGACACTTCTTTGATTATGACCTTTGGTTGATATTATTTTCAACCCGCCTAATGTTGGCATTTGTGGCACGGACGCGATATATTCTTTTCCAGAAGGAAATTAATTTTCGTTGTATTTCCTATATACGAGGTTCAGGTTCACTATAACCGAATGTTCTTACGCTTATTTGTAATGCAAGTGAAGTGGGATCGGAGACTTAGGCTCACTATAATCGAGAGTTCACTATAACCGGAGTCGACTGCAGTTAATGTAATATATTTCATTCTTATATCGAATCATAATTTCCGTACGTTATCAGAAAGATCCAAGCGTGCACTGCAGACCTGGGGGTTATCATCGAAATGCCGCCTAGGAACTACAACGGTATAGTATAGGCGATGACAAACCGTAGGGCAGCGGAGCATTGAGTCGTCTAGCACCGTGATGTTAGATGAAGTTAGATGTTAGATGAAGAAGGATGCGAATGACAAGATCTTCATGCACGTGGCTTACTCCGCAGACCGATGTCAAGAGCCCATAGGCAACGGCGGCAGTGGTGAACAAACTTGACGAGAAAAGTGCACATTCCGTGCGGCAAATCCGTTGGCATCGTTGCCTGCGTTCCATAAAAAGACATTGATTATTCAAACGTTTTAGTGACGATTTGCGTGCGAATAGAAAATGTACGAAGTTCAATAGTTATATAAGAATTGTTCTTCGTATACTATTATAGAAAAAAATCTTCGCCCGATAATTAATGTTCGCCTCCTGCACCGTGGTGGGGAGTTTTGTTTGCTTTAAAATAACCAAAGAGCCTCGGGGATGGCTGAGTTTGCTCACAGAATCTAGTGTAATCTTACAGTCTAGTAGTAAATACTACAGTACAATTATCAAATATTGTATACATACAGTGCTCGTCGAATAAGCTTTTATGCAGTTTTGAAGAACAAAAATTAAAAGATATGTTGTTGTTTTTATTAATCGAATGAACAACTCGCTTATTTAGAATCATTCGATTGTCTCTCGAGTATTGGTTCAAGTCGTGATTATATTTTTGTTCAGATAATCATTCCCAATGTCTCAAATTTCAAAGTGGACCGAAAATGAAATAGAAGCAATTTTCTCTGATCCATAGAATTACTCATGAAATTAGAAAAAAACGGTGCACCAATAAAATGTTTCTTATGCAAAGAATTATTTTTAAATATCATTAAATTTTCTTGAATATAACTTGTTAATAGTATATTGGCCTGTGATGATAATTTTAATAGACGTAACAGGCATAAAAGTTCACATTTATTAAAATTATCGAAGTACACGACGTTTTGACCCTATGGATTGGGGTCTTCTCCTGGAAATGTAAAATATGATAAAAACTAAGTAAAAATAATGGTATATAATAAGACAAATTATGTCTATAACTGAAAACCTTACCAATGTGTGGCAGGCAAGAAACGTGTCCGAAAAGTCATTGTTAAAGAATCATCATCCGCAAATTTGTTTGTTAATCCTCTTTGAAATATGCTTGGCTAAACTCCCTTGGGTATGATTTATGACGTAAGACGTTCTGGATAATTTCTAAGTCCTTAGCCAAGATAATCGCTCTATCAACTACATCGCCTACAATAGCGATTCTCTGGGATTCTGGATGTGAAGAATAATAATTAAGCATTCTCTTGGGGCTACCTGCTTTACGATACAGTTGAATGACAGATTATGGCCGGTTCTTATAATGGTTAAATGTAAAAACTTTAAACTCTTATTGGTGTCAATCTCATTGGTGTTAATCTCTGTGAATTTTATATGCTTATTGTAACTATTAAAGATATCTAGTATTTCAAGTACTATAAAATCATGTGTGATACATGATGTTTTGTTACTGTTACATCTTAAGACTACAACATGGCTATATCACCGCTATGGGTCGTTTTGGTGACATCCACACCAGTTAACTAATGTAACATTATCAATTTATTTTGATTATGACAATGCGTTTTTTGACACGATTTCCCCTGCCACACTTTGGTAAGTTTTTCAGTTATAGACAATTTGTCTCATTCTGCACCATTATTTTTACTTAGTTTTTATCGTATGATAGATTTCCAGAACAATACCTCAATCTATAGGACGACCTATCTACGACCTAGATCCATAGGGTCAAAACGTCTAGTCCGAGAATTTTAATAAATGTGAACTTTTTTGTCAGTTACTATTGGCCTTAAAAGTATTTTAATAACTAGTTAAGTTAATTGTTAATTGAGTTACGTTTACTCCTTGTGCTGTACTCAAAATTCTGTACTGTAATATGAAATATCAACATACTTCTAGTGGGTTGAAATTTAAAAAGATTGAAATGATTAATAAAAGAATCTAAACAAAATATATTTTAAAACTAAATGGAGCATGTTCATTTTTAGTTTGTTTTTTATGCAAATAAAACTGCCATTATCTGTAAAAACGTATGTGATAGCAATTTATTAAACAGTAATATAATAACTAAAGCCAAACGGTGCGGCATAGAAGTCATTCACTCTGCTTACGCTAAAAATTTGACTGTTTAACCCTCTTCTTAAAAACGGCTGCTGCCGAACAGCGAGCTTCAACTTACTCTCCGTCGTTAAATGTGGGGTCGCCACACGTTCCACCGGGAGAGTGCATCTAGTGATGCGACTGCAGTCCCTCTGACCGGAAGGTCCTAGGTTCGAGTCCCGATGGAGACAGGATTTTCGACACTAGCTTCTCAGCTATGTTGAATTCTGCACGATCTGGGCTGTCCGGGTGACGCCGCGTCGAAGGGTGTGTTGCCGACGTTTCGACCATCCTGTCGTGATCTTCCTCAGAGCTGGTATGGTGATGCCAGCCCTGAGGAAGACCACGAGGGCTGGTATGGTGATATCAGCCCTGAGGAAGACCACGACAGGATGGTCGAAACGTCGGCAACACAGCCTTCGACGTGGCGTCACCCGGACAGCCCAGATCGTGCAGAATTCAACATAGCTGAGAAGATTTCTTTGGTTTCTCCGCTGAATACCAGGCGAATGCCGGAGAAGTACCTTAACGAACGGGGCATGGCGCGCGCGATCTTACCTTCCTCTTCCTTGTTCTCTCCTCACCCCTTACACACACAGCAACATGCACTACTCTATCACACATGCCGAGGGTCCAATCGGGAGCTTACGGATTGTCCCGGCTGCGGCGGTGCTCCGCTGGTGGGGGATACCTGGTTGGGGAAAACCCCTCTAGCCGACGGAAAGTCGATCCCGCCATACAGCGGGGGAAAGACTGCTGTCACCTCCCGAGCAAACTCATACACTACACTTGTGGGAGTAATGATCCTAGTAGTTGACGTGCCTGAAATCACTTAAAATCAAGTCACTCATTTCGTATCGGTGACAGTTTATGCTCTTCGAGCATGAAGGTACTGATCGCTCCCAGCTACTGACATCGGTTGAGCGCTCTTGCACCCATCTAACCTGCCCACTCAGGCAGGGAGAAACCGGGAAGTTAGTGGAAGAAGGTATCACTGCAATTTACGATACAGGTCAGTTTCCAATATTTTTTACAACGCGGTATCCATTTGCCATCCAATTCACTCTTATATAATGTTCTGTGTAACAGTTTATTCGATATGATTTGTATGATTTTTATTTATTTTATATGATTATATTTATTTGACATGTTTATTTATATTTATTAATAGTTAGTGGGAGAAGATTTCTCCGCAATTTACGATACAAGCACAGTTTTCAATAGTTTTTGCAACGCAATATCCAGTTGCCATCTAATTCATTCTTATAAAATGTACTAAGTGTTTATTTGAAACTTCTTTACCTTGTTCTAAAATTTTAAGACAATAGAATCAATAAAAAGTAGTGAAATTATATTTTTATTGGAAAAGATGTAATTTGTGTAGCTAGTATTACATTTTTAAAACATTGAGGTCGCCTTTGTACTTAGTTCATATTCCTTTTTCTTAGTTGACCTGGGCAGACTTCATGTTTGCTGTTTCTCTGGAAAACTTCGAGCTGCTTTTCGGCTCGAGAGCACTGGAAGCATATCCATCTCTTCGTGCTCTTAAGGAACGTGTGTTTTCGTTGCCACGTATTCAAGCCTGGGTGCAACGTCGACCTGTTACGGAATTCTAATTATATATTTTTTCTTGCGGTACTGTCCAATTGAAAGGTAAATGACAAACGACAAACATCTGAGATAAGCACTCACTGCCATGTCTCTAAATTGTTGCACATACAATCTGATAAATTTCCGCTCAGATGTTTAGTAGTCGATGTTCGGGAAACGAAGAGCGAGAACTAGGTATTACTATACATTAGAAGACAAATAAAACGTGTCGCTGCACAAGAAAATTGGTTAGTTCATTAATGTTGTGCTCCGTAAAATGGTATAGCCTTTGAGCACTGTTTTATGTCGTAGGTTGCCAGTTGCTTGATGTTTGCTAGGTCTGCTTCACCAAGTGTTAAACGTACAAGTATTGGTTAATGTTTGTAGAATTTCTAACATGCACACATTTCATAAATCAGTGTGAATTTACTATTAAAACTTCAAATCATAATTTTTTTTAAAAAAATAAAGAAACAGAACAGGCCTAGATCAAGCGTAAAAATGCACCAAAGCAGCATTTGCCAAACATTTTGTAAATTTAAAAACTCAAACAAAGTTAACATGAAAATATTGATTTCGAATATTATATAAGTAACAACTACATTAAGGATTAATTTGTAAAATTATATATATAAAAAATTAAACGTCTAATAATAATTTTAGGCCTGTGATATTTTTCACACTGATATCTTGTTTTCTTACAAACGGAGGAGGGTGGAAATTCCAACTATTTTGATACAATTTATTAAAGATACATTACAACATCAGTACACCTGTCATATTTTCGCATTTCTCTGAGAACGCGAAAAAATATTGATAATCAATCAGTTTCGAATATATAATATCATTTTTTAAATAATCGACCTCAAATTTTGAAGGCAATAAATGAAATACAGAAGAAAACTCTCCCAAAGCAGAAAACATGACAATGCAGGAGCGCAAACAATCATCAAACTCTCTAAGTTGAGTTGAATTTTCTCTTTGCATGTGAAATTCATTGAATCTAGTTCTATGGCTAAGTGTTTGGTTATAACTATATTGATAATTATCACTCAAATTTCTAACATGGATTGATCTAATGTTTCATGAAATGTTTAAAAAAATGTGTTTCTTTCGTTCGAATAATTTGCCCTTCGAGGAGGTTAATTACAGATACTTACACGAAGGTTTTTTTGTCGGAATGGTCATTTGTATAAGCAGTATGATTATTTACACCTATAATATAAATATCAATTGCGTTAAATAGTACTCATTTCTTTAACTGAAACGAAGTTGAAGATTGTTATCAAGCTTACAATTTAAATGTAACGGACGGAGTTCTTGATTTCACGATGGTTTGAGTACGTCTTTTTGATACGAGTCAATGTCAATATCTTGAGTCCAACATACCTCACTTCGTGCTAGACTTAAAATAATTGCCCTGGGAGAGGTGATAAGTTCGGTAACAATGATTAGCTATTTGTGTTAAATGATCAATGACAGGAGATATATTCAGTTCTTTGAACTTGCGTATTGCCCATGAAGCCTTACGCAACTTACCTTCTGCAACTTACGTATCTCAACAGATACGTAAGTTGCAGAAGGTAGAATGAATTATGAGTAAAATAAAATAGACATTTAACTTTAATTAGCAATAACTAGAGGAAACAGTTTAAAATTTTTATGAGTATGTATGGCTGCAAGATTTTGTCCACTTATTGAAAATGACATACCTATTTCATTCAAATAAAGATTCATATATAATTTGTCCCCTTTTGATTTCTATATTAACGCTAAACGTGATCTTTAATTTTATACCTTGTACTTTGCCATTCAAATGCACATTACAATAGTTTTTGCAAATCGAATGAACTCCTAGTTTTAAACCATAAAATGCAAATGTTAACTTTCGTGGAATGCTCATTTTCTTTAAAAGTCGGGATAAATTATTGATTCTATTTTTTTTCTTTTCATGTTTTTCTCTTTACTTTTTCACTTCAATCCTACAAATATTTTTTTCCACAAAGTACCAGCAGTTAAAATGACATTGCTTCGATATTATTAATTTTTTAGAAACATTGAACCCCTACTGACTGTAGTGTCTTTTCGGAACACTTTATTTTTAAAACTAAATTTTCAACACAATCTTATTGTTTACAAATACGTCCCAAATACTAATAACGTGAAATGTCAAGCTCTCATGTGATAATTATTTCTGCGATCATATTTAAGCAAAATGATCTTTATTTAGACATAGTTGCAAGCACTCAACGTAAAAGCCTACTGCCCTGTCATATGTTTCAGATTTGTGACTGGTGAAATAGATTCTGAGACACAAGGATAAATGTCAAACTCTCCGTTTTACCAATCTCCTCAGAAATAAGACAACATAGTCTAAATAAGTGCATTTAGACAAACTTTACCGAAAATACGAGAATACTTTGCGCTGGACAAAGTTGTAATTTTGCGGAGTGTTGAGGTTTAGTTAGCCACATTGCGTATTAGGGCTTCCACCTATTGTGATCCCAACGGAATGAAATTTTCTATATGGTGTAGTAGTTATTTTCGAATAACTAGAAACTTAGTTCGGGCCACACACCAGGAAAATTTGGTAAAAATTGTGTACGAGCGTATTCAATTACATTTTTTACGCGGGGAGGGGTCGCCAAACACCGCGATATTCCGCTCCTATCTAGAAGCAGCGAACATCCGTGAATACGGAAAGGTACTGCTTCTATCTACGGATATGACGCTTCTCAACGAAACTAGTTACCGGAATGTATTGCGAAAACGACACAGAAATGTCTCCTCGAAGGCGTCATGCATTCAGTGTTGCTCAGGCGTACACAACGGAATGCATTATAAAAGTGATCTATCGAACTAAAAATTTTCACCGTCAATATAAATATGGAATCGAAGTTTCTCCATGCATCTGCTTTCAATGCTTCACCACTCTCGTCAATATCACGGGGAGACGGCGACATTCATGATGAACAGCATTCATAAGGACAACCACAGTTTTTCGAAGTAGGTTCTTCTGATAAGTGATGTTGAACCGAACAGCAATGAAAGTCTTTCAGGATTAAAATTTGGTGTATTTTCATCTCATCGTGGAAGAAAAGAATATAACATCTAAAACTTTAATTTTTCTTACGAGACACGTAGGGACACTAACCTCTACTCCGGTTCAGACAGCGGACGATTATTTTGACAGGTCCTAAACGGTTGAGCATCGCCTCTTTCTCCCCCCCCCGTCCTTCGTTTGTCTCTCCTCCTTTCACTTCGCACTTTTTTTCTCTCTGTTCCAACTCTCTCTCTCTCTCTCTCTCTCTCCTCTCTCTATATTATATAATATATATATATATATATATATATATATATATATAAACTCGTGTCTGGAAGCACCTGCTCTTGTGGCAGTTTGGCAACTGCGTGAAATACATTTGGCAACCCTTTCAATTTTGGTGACCCTCCGGTAAACGCATGCCCCCTAGTTTCCGGGAGGGGAAATGCGGAAAGTTTGAAGAAGGAGATAGCACTGTCCTGTCGTTGGATAGCAATTCTTTCTAATTTGTCAACCTCGTACAACTCGCGTTCAAGAAAGAATCGCCAACATCGTAGTTTAAGAAACCAAAATATTTTTATTATTATTTTGTTGATTATTTTAAATAATTACGGTTGTGGTTGCGGATATTAGGCACTAGCTTGATAGCTATTATAGGTAGGATACAGTCGCTGTCTGGAAGAGAATTCAAGCCACGGGATGCTGTGATCGTTAATTTTCCGTGGTTTCTTTTATCAATACCAGGCGAATGTCTCAGCAGAACCCTAACCAACGGGTCATGGACAAATATTGCAAGGGCAATAATGTATACCAAATAAATAAGAGTTTGACGGTGATGTTTCACGGTATACCTTACTGATTTCTCTCTGAGCCGGTTTTTATTAAATAATATCGCTACGTTGCTTTTAATAAATTAATAAACCACTCAAAACTTCCCTCACAACTTCAATATATCAGTTTTGTTTCTAGAGAATACTAGGCAGAATTAGAGAAGCAGCGTTTAGGTTGCCCGCAGGCCTTGTCCATCAGCAGGAAGGAATCCACAAGTCAGTCGCGTGCCTGACCTTCATAAGTCTTCAATGGGGAAAAACATAGAAACAGAAAAGTTGCTGCAGCTTAAGTCCTGACTCTCACCTCCCTCTATGCCGGACCGATGCGTCGTGATAGCCACGAAGTCTTGACTGGCGGCAGGTACGCGGTGGCCAAATCACAAAAACAGGTGCTTCCAGACATGGGTAACAAGATAAAATTAAGATTCTGTATACACACTCACGTACACTGAGAAAATGATAATATCTCGTAAGTGTCAATTCAGCGAGTGCATTTGGAGATTTGAAATGACGATATTATTTTGTCGTTGATTAAGTACGGTATTCATTTCAGTACTTTAAATCTTGGATTAACATAATCCATAGTGTGATATTATTTACCCACTTTGGTTATTTAAAGTCAAACTCCACGAAAATGAGTATTTCAAATTTTTCAAAAGAAAAAACGTACTATGTGTTGCCCATGCTTTTCAATAAACTTTGTCTTCTGCCATATCAACCTTTAGTTTAACCAGTTTGGTAAAATTATATTAAACTGTGAATTTACAGCAATATCCTCTTCGTGAAAGAATTAAATGTTCTTTAAAATTAGATATAAATTTTATATTTTATCTTCGAAGAAAGAATACTTCATAGTATTTGAAATGTTTGGACAGTTTCAATTTCAATTTTTGCATGTCCTTAAAGCTATTTTTGAGGTGAATATGACATATTTTTTTTAACATCCAGCTCTATCATATTAGCACTCGACTCCAGTCTCGGTAAATCGTAAGTTGACGGTGGCACGGTTTTTTTGATACGAAAAAATTCGTTCAGTCGGTTTTCAACAACGTGAACGTTCAGTTCGGGAATGGAGCTGCTTTTCAGTTCGAATTGTTCAAGCTAGAAATTAATTTTATAGCCAACGTATTTTGACACAAAATGGTCCGCGACGGATGCCAGAGGCTGCGTTCGCGAGGACCTCACGGCCTTCGCTCTCGCGACCTGGTTCCCGCCTCCGTGTTCCGCGACCGTGTTCCGGCGCTCGCGCAGTTTTATATACTTTCCTCACGTTTAAGAGAATTTATTTTAAAGGAAATAGTATTATAGCATTATTTTTTTAAAAATTCACTTACCTATTAATACCAAAACGAGCACCAACAATGAACAATGAAATAACAATGCCAACAAGGAAACAAACGAACTGTGCCACCGCCAACTTCCGATCAACTCCAGTCTTTTGTGATTTTACATACTTCCAATAGAAATAATGAGGTGTCCCTATTTTTGCTAAGAAATATGAACCCTATTCTGACCAAACTTCACACACTATAATAAGTGATAGGATCAACACCAAATATTAACTAAATCAAAATAATAAAATGAGTTAAAAAATTTGATCTCACAAATCAAATGATTAAATACCAAACACTAAAAATATTATTTTTAAAATACGAACCAAAACAAAGCTCTAAAAAGATAAGTATTTTCATCCTCTATTTTTGTGCCTCGCATAGCGTTGTTGTAGTGACCTGAGTTAAAACAATATTTTGAATTTGCTTTTTTGAATATTAAAGGGAAATTGAAATGTTAGCATAAATGAGAATTATCAATGAATATCATTGCAACTTTCCAATATTAATTTTTCGATCGAGCAGATTGTGTATTACTTAAATTGAGCGCAATCGAGAAAACAGATGCGCTATTTGTAGGCCAACTAGTACCTTCATTGCTTAATTACGTTAATTATTTCAGTAATTGTTAAAAATGCAATATGATCATTAAAAATCGTTCCATTTGATAACAGTTTGTTGGTCTCGATGTCAGAGAATCTTAATATACAATATAGACAAGAGAATAAAAATGTAGGTAATAGGTCTAAATATTACTTTGTTAATGGAAAAACTACATCCAATATGATGATTTTGAGTTGTTTTTTTTATACAATTACTGAAAGAATTGCCGTATAGGCGATGTCTAATTATCACCAAACTGGTTGCTTGGCAATACAAACAATTTGATGTATTATGAAATGTGTTTCTCCTTGAACAGTGTTGAAATAAAAAACATAAGAAAATGTCGTTGACAATGGCGTAATGTACGGGCCCGTAAGACCCCCTACGCGGACAGGCCCAGGTAAAAGGGGGGCCATTTTTAGGCTGAAGATTTTGTAATTGTAAGAAATATTAGTTACTTATTAGTAGTTCTTTCTCTGATACTTTGCGATAGTTGATACAATAAATGATTAAAAACATCTTCCAGAAGAACGATTCTTCACCGTTTAACATATAACATATCTCGGTTTCTAAATCAATATAATCTGTGAGTAACATTGACTTATCTAGTAATCATAAACTGGAGAATATTATTTTTTTTTTAATGATATTTTTATTATTAAAGGTACTAACACTTCTTGTGTTTGCTGTACACTTTTATAAAAGGGGCCGGAGAAGTTTTGCGGGCGGGCCCGCACTCATTTCGTTACGCTCCTGTATTTAAATAATATCCTATATAAAAAATAGTATTTCTTTTCAAAAAAACAAACAAAAAACACTTCAACAATGGATTGACAAAAAATTTATTCAAAACGCCGTGTTTTAATACACGTTTTGAATGTTATGTATTTTCCCGTACAACATAAGCAAAGCGAGGCATGAACAGCAAATAAGGTCTCTGCCCAGAACTCTAACCAAACACTGAATTTTTCAAAAGGAATGTTCTTTGTCTAAAAATTTAAATTGTGTTTTACCACAATAAAAGGCAGTCTACACATTTCCTTACTAAAAGAAAAACTGCATAATTATATTTGTCCCTTGTCTAGCAGGAGAAATGTAAAGGTAAAGTAATATTGGTTAACATATTTCATGAATGTTTAATGGACTAGTGCAGCTAATATTATTACTAACATCATACAAATAAGAAAAAGAGCTTGTAATAGTATTAACAAAGGCTCTCCATAACGGGGAAAAAATATTTCTTGAATTTGCGGATCATTTCTTTAAAAAAAGGGTTTCAGATCAATATTTTGTCAATAAAATTAATTTCTTAAATGTGGTGTAATAAAAAAATGTCCTTTAAAATATCACTAAATGTATTATCTATAATGTCGATTTATATTACATTTTATTAAATTGTGCAAGAAAAAATAAACTAAAACCTGTTGTGTCAGTGACAAACATCGTTGCCTTTTTATTGCCATGAGACTAGATTCAGGTATATTCTTCTGACAGAATGTTTATATTTCAAATGTGTGTTTATATTTGTGTTGTTATTAAATGTTTTTCATGTTACAAGTTATGGCTGATAAAATCTTGTTAACAAAATGTGGTCACTACAACCTCTTGCATTTTAATTATGACCTTAATTGAAAACAATGTGGTCTAATGTTTCTTACTTAGAGGAAATGTATTTTTGGATATGTATTTCTCTGCCATGAAACATAATAGTGTACTAAATATATTGTTGAATGAGTCTTTTAAAAAAGATAATAGAACTTGTTCTGAATCTGATATGTACTAAATGTAACCAAGGTAAATACTAATGGCAATTCTGCAGAATATATAGAGAAAAATTAATTAGACTTTTTGATTCCTATTTAGTGATACTAGTACCTGTATACTTCCTTTCATAAGTTAATCATTAGGAACTATGCTTAATGTAAGATGCTATTTTTGGGATGTAACGTTAGGAACAGAATGGTGAGTTAGCAACAAATATATGCATGCTTAGGGTGACCAGACATACTGTTTTTAAGAGCTTTAAATTTTATTGAAGGCTTTTTAAGTTCTCCTTCTGAAGCGCATGAATTTTCATAGTTTTTGCACGCTCTCAATTTTTTACTTTCCCAACTACTTTATAGTTATGTAATAAAGAACAAGTCTTGTAATGCAGCAACAAAAGTGGCAATTTTTCAATAGAAAAACTTGTATTGCCTTACTGTTCAAAATTGGTATAATTTTTGAAAAATTGAAATGGCATGCTATTTGGTGAATTTAGAACTATCTGAAAAATCATTGAAGCTCTTCTGCTCACAAACACAGTAATGTATAAAAACACTCATAATGTAAATATTAACAACATTAGAGATATTTCAAACATATTACAAAATGTGTATCTTCCATACTAATTGTAGAAAGACACCGAAAACATTTCACACATTTTTGAAATCTGAATTAATAAAAATCAGAACTGTTATCTTTGTGTGTTGCTACAAGAAACAAAGAAAAACAAAAATTTGGAGTCAATTTTGAAAATGTTCCACAGACTTCATGTGAAGTAACCTGCAAATTCTTCAAAATCGAATTGCTTTGAACAAGTTAAGATTGAGCAAGGAATATTGATTTTTGCAAACCTCAAAGTGATTTAGGTTCTAGTGTTATTCAGACAGATGGAAGTTTTGAATGAAACCACTATTTTGGTATTAGGGGACCCCAAGACATGTATTTCTATTGAATTCTCTAAATTGATTTTCTTTAGCATTATATACTTTTCTCTATACTGTGTGTATTACTCTGCATGTACATACAAATATGAAAAAGTTAAAAATTGTGCAAAATTGCAAAACTTCAAATTTTTTTGGCATCTTCGTGTAACAACAACATTGACATAAAAATTTGTTTCCTTTATGAAATTTTTTACAGCCATTTTGAAATATTGGCAACGAAAATCTCTGCATTATTGAAAATAGTAAATGCTTGTGTTAACTTTTGTTTTAAATTGTCAGGAAGGTTAAGTTTGCCTGTGAGGCTGCTAGAATAAGAGTAACGTAATTGACCTGCTAAACCTACATACCAGAGTACGAACTTAAGCATGGAAAAAAAAATTGATGGATGGAAACACTTATGCAGGTTCAAGTTGTTTCAAATATTGTGTAGCCATTCAAAATGTAAAAAAGTATGTTCTCACTACTACTGTCTTCAGAAATGGGACAAATTAAAAGAAGCACTGAATGGTAGATGGGGAATTATGTAACAAGGAAAGATGACTGAAAACTGGGAAGATTTGAATGAGATCATTCCATTTGTAAAATTCATATTTGCAATAGAACTTTATGTGGAACCAATTCTGTTTATGGGTGGTTGTTCAGTACTATCAAATATTGGCAGGAAGATAGATCTCAAACGTCAATGCTAGATAAAAATGTGAAAGTTAAAATACATTCATGTTGTGAGTTGTTGAATAATTTAGGCTCGGACTTTAATCAATCATTTTCTGAATTTGCTTTTTTTAATGATTATTAAACACTGCACAAATGGATCATATATTTTTTTTGTTATTTTATCTGCTAATTTTATCAACATTTCCATCTTGTTTCTATAAAGTTTGTTTTTGTCTCTTCACACTTCAACACTCATACCTCCTCCCCCAAGTACTTTTGGATAAAGTCTGGTCGCCCTGTGCATGGACTTACCAACTGAGCATGTAACTTCTTGAGTTCAAAATGTTATCTCTGTCTTGAAAAATATTTGATTTTGCTTTATTCTCCATTTTAATAAAATACAAATTAAAAATGTGGCTAGATTTGTCACATAGTGATCACCTGCCATGAGGAATATCCACAAGGGTAGCAACTTTGTGTTTAGTTTTGCAAAGTAAGAGTAAACTATGAGTTTAGCAAGATGAATAACTAATTACAACCCTGCATAATGTATAAACTATCACTCAATTTATTCTCGAGATAAAATAAAGAAATCATTAGCAAATATCGTGCAGCACATTTTCATATGTAAACAAAACTATTTTGCTCCATAGCTTGATGTTCAACAAACATCAATATACTTATTTGAACCAACTTGCACCTAAGAATCTAAATGTCAACTTCTCATTATGAATAAATTTAACATATCTGTAAAGACGTTATCCCATGTCTAATTTTAAAATCTATAATTTACCTAAAGCTTAAAAAGCAAACAAAAAAAATTGCAGTTCAGATTTCTGTCCTACACATTGAACAAATGTAAATTTCCCCTTACATATTAATGATCTCAATTTACTTGAATATAGTCAGTGACCTTGCCTGTTTCTAAAGATTGGAACTAGCAGAAATTTAGTTCTCTTAACTTGAAAAAATTAACGAAAGGGATTTCAGATTTTGGGAAAAGTAAGTTTGCCAGGTTTACAAATTGAAACAAACACTGTCAGGTTAAAGTCTACATGTATTGCAAATCAACCCACAGTACAAGTGTACATAAGGTGTACAACAGTTGATAATCACAAGATGCACTTGGCTCTAGATCCTGAAGGCTAGAACAAACCTTCAGTCCATGCATACATAAACAACACGACAGATTCTCTCTTACACACATTTACACTCAAAATTTGAATGTTCAGTCTCCACACCAAATGCTGTAATCACTTTGCAATAAAATCCATGGTTTTGTTCAGCTCATGACATGCATACTGTTCTATATCTTTAATAACTGAATCCAAAAATTGTCTAGCACTATGCAATGGAATCGGTGTATGTACAAAATGCTCAAATTTGATTTAAAATCACTCTGCAATTACTAAACAAATAGAAACAGGTTTTCAAATTAAATACATTGTGGCATACATACAGGACACCAAAACAGAAACTAGGAACAATTATAATAGATAATGAAAGAATGTGAAGATGTTATACCACAGCTGGACACAACCAATATATTACACAAAATACATTATCCTCCCACATGAAATACGTTATATAGTTCTTACAGAGAAAGGAGGTTAATGAGCCTTATGTCTAAGAAACATCTTACAATTACAAGTAAAGAGGTTTGGTTGTGCATTACTGTATGTTTGAGCTGCACAATATTCAGTTTCTGATTGAGGCCTTTGAATTGCCTATTTATGGCCACCACTTTTACAGAACTCATCAGAAGTCAATCGCTTTCTTCTACAAACATCATGCTGCATCAATTCTGCTTCTGCTTAAGTACTCACTCGGATAACATCCTTCCCATATTCCTGCAAACATTTTGTCACTGTTCAGATGTCCACAAATACAAAGGAAGATCATTGGATCTGATCTATCCCTATGTTTTAAAACGTACAGGAATGATACCATGTTTGGAATCAAGTACACCACTATATATAAAAACTATTCTTGGTTTTATAGTTATACAGTTTTGTTTGATCAGTGCTCTTTGTAAGGTATACATTAAAAACAACTAAAAATCATTTGATTAATTACAAGACTTACAGCATGGAGAAAAGAAAACACTAGATGCATCATCCTACAGCAACCTAAAGTAAGACACTACAGGATGTGAACAATGCTGTTTCACATAAAAGAAACAAGCTTTATTGAATATTCAAATACACAGCAACTAGTACTGAAAAATTGTTTGACACATCTTCTCACAAGTCATACTTGTAATCTAGCAGTACTTCTCAAGATCTCACATTGCCACTGTTGAAAAAAAAACAATTAAAAAAAAACAATAATTTAAACTAATCCCTTTACACAGTTTATATTCAACTTTCACACTGTGTAAGGACAGTCCATCTAAACTTCAGAGTAGACTGATAAAGGACACAGTCCCGGAGCAGAAAGCACCAGCCTATCCAGCCAAGAAGGCCACACAATGTGTATTTTTTTTATAGCAAAATCTAGTCTATTTTGACAGTTGAATAGATTTTCCTCACAAACACACTAGTGCCCACGTAACCCACTGTACCACACATGATACCAAGAGCAAGACTGAACAAAGCCATGTAACCAAAGTAGAAAGCAGTCTGGAACAAGCCATACATTCTGAAAAAAGAAAGTAAGATGTAAGTCCATCAATCATCAAAAGGATAGTTTTGACAAAAGACAATAAAAAAATACTCACTTGGTTTTGAAGAAGAAATAATAGAATGAATACATATACACATAGCCTGATGTAGAAGCTGCAGCAAGGAAGCTTGTCCATTGCCTGCAAATTATTGTCATGGTTTTTAATCATAACAGTATTTTAATTACAAGTCATGGTATATCTTAAAATTTCAAACACTGGCATAAAAACTTACCACCGATAATCCTCAGCATTAAGAAGGAAGTAAGTGCACACAATTGTGACACATACCGTCACAATCATTAGAATAATGAAAACTAGCAGCATGAAGCCATATACATAATAGATCTTATAGGCCCAAAAAGATGTAAAGATGAAGTACATTTCTATGAAAATAGAACCAAAAGGCAGCACTCCACCCAAAACTACAATAACTGCAGGCTCCATGAACCATTTTTTCTCAGGAATGGGTCTTGGGACTGCATTAATGCGGCATGGAAAATCTGGTTGACCAGCCAGATTTCGGCCCAATACTGTTCCAACCAAGGTCAGGGGCAAAATCACAAATATGCAAATGCAAGTGACTGCCACCTACAAAGAAAAAAAAATTGGTTTATTAATTATTTCATTTGAAATAAAAGCTAACTTGATACAATCCTTAAACATATTTAAACAGACTGTTATATAAATTTGTGAAATACTTTTCTAATTTCTCAGTTTCAAATACTGGCACTACAAAACAGAAACCATTTATCACAATATGTGAAGGATGAAATCAAAATTTCCATAACAATGCAAATAATTATAAAACAAATTAAGGGTATTAATTTTTTTTGCATTAAAATGTCAAAGGGATATAAGACCTAAAAACAATTGACTCATGGACAATCTTAAAAATGGTACTTTTAACCATACAAACTAAAAAGTTCATCTGATTTAAGGAAAACAAACCCACAGAGCATCATGGATCAACGTGCTTTACTTGTGGAATGTTGAATAAAAGTCAAGACTAAATGTGCTTTTCGGTGAATACTGAATTATTCAATAAATTAAAAATGGCGCCTTGTTTTTTCTTCTTTTTCCTTCCTGAATAACTTCTTTCTCTTGTCTGAGAATAGAACCTTATGAAATTCACAGAATTTACTTCATCTGAATTATTCTTATGACATTGCCTTCATTAACTCTAATTAAGAAAAACTTACAATACCAACAAGTAATTGCACAACAGAATGTGGCACAACAGAATTGCACAGATTTTCTCATACTAGTTTTCTAATTGCTTTGGTCTGGGATGGTTTTTTGATCTTGCCAGATGCCATCTATTGCTGCCCAAACAGCATTTTCTTGAAAATTTCTGAATTGGAGAACCAAAATTTGACTAAGTATATTATAGAAGAGTATTACCTCATCTAAATAAAAATTTTCATTGAAAATTTTGAAGCAATTTTTAAGAAAATATCGTTTTAGCTTTAATGTAAATGCGAAATCTGTATCTCTTTTTCACAGAAAACTTGTGTTTTTGAAAAACTTCATTGGAAGTCACTTCAAGCACTACCACTCACAAATGCAATCTTTGCAAATTGCTGGAAATGTGTACATTAATGGTGTGAGATATTTAAAAAAAATTAGAAATGCCTAATTTAGGGGGAAAAAAAAAGGATTTATTAAAATGTGTTGTCATTTTAAACAGTACATTTAGCACTATAAGCACAGAAATGTTCAAGAAAAATTTGCAACTGTTTTAGAGAAAATGGTGTTCAAGTTTCTGAAAATGTTGAATTTCTGAGATCATTTCTCAGAAAATTTTCGGGTTTTCAAGAAACTACACATTTGTAATTTTTGAAAAAACAAAAAAATATAGCAAATTGGTGTTTGTGTCCTCTTACATGGTTCATTGAATACTATCCCTACCAAAAGTTAGAGAAAAAATTTGGAGCTGTTTATATCACACATTTCATTCAATACTGCGTGAAAACTACTAACATTATTAAAAAGAAATGTACATGACCTTAATGAAAATACTAATTAAAGAGAACCAATTTCATTTAAAGAAGAAATCTCTATCTTCGACTCTAGTAGTAGGAAGACATTGAATCTGTTGCAATTTGTAAAAATTGGGCCCATGCCACATTTATAAGTATTTCACTCTATTCTTATATGAAATTTAAAGAAAAAATTTAGAGCTATTTTTGAGAAAACTTTACATGACCCCCTGGGACATTTCAAAGTACCTCAAAAATTAATATAAGTTTTCAAAATCCCAGAGCTTTGAGCGAGGCCAGGTTGCCAGGTTTATCAGATTGGAAAAAAAACCTATGCAATAGTGTAGGTGCTAGTGTTGTTCACAGACTAGTCAGATGGATGTTTTGAAAAAGAAAAGAAAAAAACACTTTTACAAATTCAGGGGACCTCAAACTTATATTCCTGTTGAAATTTTGAAATGTATTTTCCCCTGCATAACATAACTCTCTCTACCCTATGTACATTACTCCATATATACGTACATATAAGAGAAAGTAACGAGTAACATTAAAAAAATGAAGGATAAGAACAATTACCAAATGCATATTTGTAATGATTTACATCAGTTGCACTAATGCATTATTTTAAAAACCGACTGTATTCAACAGATAATTACATTTTATTTTAAATATAAAATGTAAATCTCAGCAGAACATGGTAAATTTTTAATATATTGGGAAATCTGTTCATAGTTTCCAAGAAAAATGCCAGTAAGTACAGACGGCTGTGTAATGCAGGTTATGAGAAATTGAGGAGATATCACGTACATTGCATTATTAGTGACTTAATTCTAATCTAGACTTGCATTCAAAACTGCAGTTCACACACTGAGAAAATTTCAGAGCATTTATGAGCACTGTTACTTGGATCAAACTAATTACTCACAAATTAGGTGATTCTAGATATCACAGTTCATTGCAACTGACATTGTAGATGCAGAAATAACTGAATAAACAGAATCCATTGGTCTTCTTTTTATAAAGTTGAGAATGAATAGTGCAAATCTGGCATGCAAATGTGACAATCTAATACAGATTAATACAAATGTACCAGGCAGATTAGAGTTCAGTGACCACTTAAAGAGGGATCATATACACTTGCTCTATGGGAAAATTAACTGATTTCTAGAAAAAAAAAATGGGTGTTAATGGAGAAGGCAGCTTAATCGAGGTAACCACTACAGCAAGTTTCCCTGAATTAAAGGTACTTGTGTTAACTTTCTTGTAAAATGCCCTTCTAAAAAGTAGTTAGTTCTTACGTATTGTACATTAGTAAGCAATAAAACTCATCACTGTTAAGCACTCGTACCATGGTGCCAAAAGGGATGGCTCGAGAAGCATGATAGTAGATGGAAATGAAGTTGATGAAAAATGCAGTTCCACACACTAGAGCTGGAAGCATAAATGCTGATAGTAGCATCTGTCGAATCCAAATTTTCCCTCCCATTCTGGCATAAAGGCTTCCTCCAAAATACCCATTTACAGGAGATGTAGCAGCGTAAACAAATATAGCAGTACTCAGCAAAGATCCTCGTCTGAAAAATTATGATTCTCATGTAATTTATCAATGATTATGAATGTGAAAAGTCTGGAACAGCAATAATACAACATTTTATATACAAATAACATAAAAAACAAAATACTTACTCTGTGTATAACTCCCCCAGAATGGCAAAAATAATAACACTTAGCACTACAACTGTCACCTGATAACCAGCTCCAACCAAAGCAGAAAATAACATTGCATGAGATGCTGGGCGGAATACATCTCCATGAACTTGTTTCCAACCATACTCATCACCTAGATCTCTCTCCTTAAAGTCCACAAAAAAACATTCCTCATAAACTTTATGAAACACCAGATAAGGAAATCAAATATGCTCAGCTAATATTAAGTTACAGATTCTTAGTTGGTTTGTTATAAAAATATAAACAAACCTAAATATGCAAATATAATTATCTTGAAAGCAAAAGAAGAGAAGAAATGAATACTAACCATATCATCCAGTTCCTCATCTTTACTGTAACGTGCGTAGTCTTTCCGCAAAGTTCTCATTAAAATCATGGACACCAAACCAACCAGAAAAATGACCATCATAAAGCTGTTAAATATGCTAAACCAATGAATCTGCACAAAGATTAAAATAGCATTTCAGAACACAAAAAGGTTAGCATGAATCTTTCTTTTTTCATGATTTTAGCAAGATGTCCCAGATGTCATTCTTACCCGATGCTGGAAGAAGTTAGGATCCAAATATTTATCAAACCTATCTTCAAATTTTACATTAGATTTCTTCCAATTAACTTCATAAGTGAATGGAATTTTTACATCTAAAGTCAATTTCACTTTATTTTCTGACGTAAGATTAACATCTACAATCTGTTTTCCATTATACCCAATGTCAAACTTTTTGTGGGTCCAAATATAATAACTTGGTGTTCCCTCATTTTCATCCACCTCTCCAACAATACCTGAAAAGAGTACTTTAAAGACTACTGTCCACAACAATTCATAGAGTTTGATTTACAATATAACTCACCCCAAACAGGCAAATCATCTAGATACATCTGATACCAATAATGATTTTTGACAGCATACACAAAAGCCTTTTGTCTTTCTTCATTGAGCTGAATTTCACAATATGGTGTGCTTGAAATATCAGCTAAAACAAAATTCACTAGTCAATTTTTTCCCTTTATATTAAATAAATTTAAATAAAACATTATCAAAGGAGACCAATCCTGGTAATAGTTAATGCAGGGAGACTGCAACACACAAGTTTAAATAATAAAATATTTGACAGGTTTTTAGCCTTACCTTTGAACTCAATATCCAAACCACTAAATTCAAGTTCCACACCCTGCAATGCTTCACTGAGTGTCTCATGATAATGGTTAATTGTCTCTTTTCTTCCAGTACAAAAGGGCAAGGAAAAATATGCATATGTCTCTTGTCGATTATGATAAGGTCCAACTGTGTTCATCCATAATACAACTTCATCCCTGTCATTATACTGAAGAAGTATGGAAATATGAATACAAATATGAACAAATATGCAAAAAATACACCTAGAAGTTCTAATTATAGATTTCTTAATAATTCAGTGATTTAAGATTACCTACACTATTAATTTACAAATTACAACTGAGCACTTTAGCAAGTAAAATCACAATCTAATATTAGGTTACACATTCATTACAATATCTCATAAACAATGATTCTGAAATGTCAAAAACACTAACGATTACTGTCACCCAACAACTTCAAATCATTTCACATCTAGGGTATCCATCAATTCTAGATAAAAGAACAGCAAAGAGAGATAATAAGGTTTAACATCATTTTTTTACGTAAGATAATTTCAATGGATATATTATCTGCCTCGAAAATACAATTTTAATGTACTGACATAATTCGGCAAGAAAATAATTAAGAAAACGCCCTTCGTTTATTCGTGTCGCAGGGTAACACTTACAATGTGATTATGTTCGTCAGCACTGGCTCCCAGGATGAACCCAACAGACAGAAGGAAACTCCAAAACAACATTATAACAACAATAATTGGAGATTTAAAGAAATAAAAATAAATATAAACTACATAAATAATTTCCAACACGACTCCTCCATTGATGGCACCGATCTTGTCAACATCGGCATAAATACGTATTTCGCTGCTGCCACGTCAAATCGCAAGATGTCTCCGCTGTCGCGTACACGCTACCAACTTGCAGTGCGATAGTGTTTTATGTAAGGCTTGCGTTTGAAATCCTACGAACAAACTGAAAGATTTTATTTCATTCAACCTTCTAATGTTAGATTCCAATATTTATAATAAATACGAATTTATAATAATTTTATATAATATAATAATGCATTATTTAATTTCGTTATCTTATTGTGTCACCAATGATTTTCTTGTTTCTCGAAGGTGGCTATAGTGGCCATGAGAGAGGAGCAAGAGTGAAGGGACGTGAGGACGGACTCCTGAAGACAACGACAGGAACAGCTCGCAAAAGCCGGTCGGGCGTTGTTGGTTGGTGTTGTATTTCGAGGAAGTAGCATTGCTGAGCTGATTTTGCTTTGTGGGCGAATCACCCAATACGAAATTGTGAATACCAATGTGAGTACTTATATTGTTATAGGACATTTTCTACAATCAAGTTAAATTCTATTCAGGAAATCGGCAGTCAAACGCAAGGTCAACCGGCAATTGGAAAATTGTTGACTATTATTACTGTTTAATGGAAGCAAGGTTTATAGTTAGGTTGCCTTGATCAGTTGGGTGTGATCATTATTAATTGATAATTTGATGATACAGTTATTTCCAAAGTAGCGAAAAGACAATCGTACCAAAGGGCATAACATTTGAAACTAGCTCGCATAACATTTGAAACTCGCTGACGTGGATCTGACATTGGCATTTTGTGATGTAAATGTGACAGCAAACTGTGATATATGTATATTCTGTCTGTAATTCTTGATTTTATAAGGTACGCCCCGTAGTTTAACAGTTAAGTGTAGTTACGTTGGGTGAAGGTCATCCTTGCAGTTTCAGTAGCGTGTAATTTTAAGCTTTTAATTTATTAACTTAATGTAGGACTTTATCAGAGTGAGCAAGAGATTGAATTATTACTCAAACAAATAATTTGGACGCTGTTGAAATCAATCGCATCACCCACAATTTCCCACGGCGTTGCCATTATTCTTTCTCACGTTCCTTAGTGACAAATAATGACCCGTGTGGTGCATTGGGTGCGTTAACAAAGGAACAATGGTTTATTCAATAACAAAACCAATAATTTCGATATGTTAGCATAGAGTAGAGATATTGTATCTCTATGTACGTTAATGATATTTATTAAGAAAAATGATAACTTATTGAAGAATATTATTTAATGTTCAGTTATATGGTATTTGTGAAAGGATTGTTTAATGAATGTAAAAAATGCCTGATTATATTTAAAATGTGTAAAGACATTGATATAATATTGTAAAATAATAAAGTATACGAAATAAGTAAAAATTACGCACAAAACTGAAGATTAGTCGTATGTTGTTTCTTACAAACTAGGAAATAGTTTATTTGGACAAAATCCCATAGAAATGTCAAAAAAATAATAAAAAGGTGTGGTTATAAACTTTATTGTCAGCGTTAAATATTGTCTTCAGGCAGGTTGTAAACTGTGACGTGGTTATCCAATCTGGAGCTTCAATACGTACAATGTAAGTCGTAACGAAGCTCCCGATTGGATAACTACACATAGCTGTTTGTGCCAGAAGTCACTATATTTCAATCGGACAATAGAAAGAATTGACCCCCTCCAACCACTTACATCGGACCAGTTGAAACATGAATACAAACTGTTAAAGAAAAACATGAGATAGATTTGAAGGAAAGATAATGCAATTTATGATGAAAGTATTGTCAGGAAGAAACAGAATGCGACTGGAGTGAAAAAATCGGCCATTTGCCCTGATGAAGGTCGTAGTGGCGGCGGAAACGTTGAAATCTGTGCCTAGTATGCAGCGTCTCCAGTACAGCTAAGCAGCTAATTAAAGGGCCTAGGGCCGAATTCATAGTAGTTTCTTATTAGTGTTCCTTAAGTAAGCTATTCCGATCCATAGAGTCCTTATTTTCAAATGAGCAACCAGTCATTCGAGTATTTTTAAAAAGGTAGGTCCCCTGTAACCTTAAGTATTCACCACTCCATCCTTTTAGGATCGTTCTATAAAACTGCAAAAGATATAAAATATTTTGCGCAATCTTTTGAAAGAAATGAAATTTCTTTATATATTCGTGATAATTTTATTGTAGATGTGATAAATGTATATCAATTAAATTTCTTCTTTTTTTAGATTGGGCAGATCTCTATAAAGTTAATCAAGCTACACTGTGCCGAATAATTTCTGAAATTTCAAAAACGTTGGTACATAATATCTAGAATTTTGACAGAAACGCAACTTGCAACATTTCCGATACCTTGAGGAACACTTATCTCAGTTGCCATAAGAGACTTCTATTAAATAGAAGCTTCCTTAAGTGACTTCTCATTTTGACTCTTTATTGCTTTAACACTCTTAAGGACTATTAATCGACCCTTAGTTTGTATGTCGATGCCTTTATTATGAAAGGTATTAAGTGTTAATCCCGGCCAGTCATTTGCTAAATAAAATACTCAGTTATTCCGATGCTCATCATAGTTAATTCAGGAATGTTATGATTGTGCACTTGCATAGAATAAAATCGGAGGAGAGACGATCGGAATTCTTACAGTATTTGCACAGGAATTCAAAAAGCTTGGAGCAGGAAAAGGGCCATATTTACGCATTTCCCTGGAATTAAAGACAAAAGTATTATATTCAGAAATGCTACAGAAATTTTTGAAAAAACAAATAAATTCTCATAAATGAACTTTACGCTATATTAAAGAGTGCAATTAGCACTATCCGTTCGAAATGTTTGAAGAAAAAAATTTGGAGCCGTTTTTTAGAAAATGGGGTTTGAGCGTTTCTGAAAATGCGGAGTTTTGAGCTAGTTTTTACAGGAAACTGTTGAGTTTTTGAGATACTTTATTTGCCATTATATAAAGCACATGCACTCATAAATATAATATGAACAAATTGTTGCCAATATAAATGTCAAAACAATTACATTTTTGTAGTTTTTGAAAAAACGAGATAGAACAATATGGCGTCTGTCATCTTATGGCGTACATTTAGCACTATCCTTACTATAAGTTAAACGAAAAAAAAAAAAGAAGCCGTTTTTGAGAAAATGTCGTTTTTGTAATTTTTTTTTTTAAATTTCACATATTGCTCGAAAACTACAAAAATTGAAAAAAATATAGATGACCTTAATGAAAGAACTCACTATGTGTAACAAATTTTATTTAAAGGAAAAATCTTTCTTCGTTTTTGTAGTTGTATGAAGACTATCAAGAAAAATTTAATTTTAGAAAATTTCATTAAAACTAAATTGAATCTTTGCTACTTTTATAAGTGTATTTTACTCAGAAATTAAAGAGAAAAATGAAGCAGATTTGGAGAAAATTTTGAAACTGTCCTGAGAGCTTCATATCACCTAATTTTAAAGACTTTTTTAAACTCAAAAATCGACTGAGCTAGATCGACACGGGTTTCTTCTACGTATGGTTTAGGCGCTGGTAGTGACGGACGGGATTGACTGACCCAATCGGGTATATCTCCTACCTCTTCGCATGTGCACACCCAAATTAATTCGGTGTATTTTGTCTTAAACATCTCTATAGAAGAGGGGAATACAAGCCCTGTCAGTTTCCGAAACGTGAAATTTCAAAACACGCGCCGTTCGGAAGCTGCGATTGACCGCGCCGCCAGTGCCCTCCGTGAAAGCCAGCCGGCGCACACTCTGGAACTGCGAACGAGTAGAGCGCGTCGGGCTGGAGGGGGAAGAGGGTTTAGTGGTTGTGTGGGCAGAAGGAGCATTTGGCTGTGTGTGCTGTCGCCACTGCGCCTGCGTGGTGTGCGCAGTGGCGATGTCAGCGAATGCCTTGACATGCCTCGAGTATATAAGTCAGCTAGCATACGTTTGTGGGAGAAGTACGTGTGACAATGAACGAAGGCGTGAGATGTCTCTCCACTGAAAAGAGCTCCCATCCCTTCCAATGAAAAAGTTTTTCACCGGCGCGCGAAATCCGAATGCATTGCTGCGCAGTGTAGCATTCGTAAGAATTGTGTTAATTTAATATATGCACATTCTCTTATATTGTGAAGTGAATTGCAATTTCAAATCCATTTCGAAGTAATGAAAACGCAAATGCATTTGGTAAACATATGTAGTTGACTACTTTTTTAATGCGCTTTTGAAAAACCGAAGTTGAAGTGTTCGTTTTCCTGTCAAGCGTGAAGAAAAATTTGCTGCAAAGAAACATCGTTGAATTGACTTCGTGTTTCGTCACACAGTGCAGACCGCAAATTATCTAGATTGTTTTGAGAATTCAGTTATATGTACTTTTAGTCTAAAATTAATCAGCAAACGTAGTGAAAATACTTTACAGCAGTAAAAAAGTTTTGACAATAGATCTCTTGACACCCCTACAAAAACTGTTCGGGAACGTGCTAAGTAGTTATGCCTTAGTATAGACTCTAGTAATAAATATTTCGGAGAGGTCCTTGCCGAGTCGAAGCAAGTATTGTGAAAAGCAATGCGGGCAACCCTCACTGCTATTGAAAGATACCGTTCAGCAATGTCGAACTTCTTAAGATGCCTTGTGTTTAATCGTCATTATTTATGTTAATGAATATGTATGTATGCATGCATGTAATGTCTTTCCATAGGTGTATGTACGTATGTGAAACAGAGAGGGAGAGAGAAGAGAGGCCTTGCACACCCTAATAGCATGACCACGAGCCTCCACACTGGGGATATCCCACCAGCGGAGCACCGCCCTAGCAGGGATAAGATTTGAGCTACCATCGTGGGAGGTAGTGTAATGTGTGTAAAGTAGTAAGGGTGAGGCTAGGTCAGGGAAGAGAAAGGAAATGCTGCGTGCGGTACGTAACCCATTCAGCATTCGCGTGGTGTTGATGAGAGAGATCATGGAAAATGATCGATCAGAGCACCCAGCCGCTAGAATTCTCGTCCAGAGAACAGTGGAACTTGAGCTAGTAGTGTCGAAAGTCCTGCCACCGCAGGAACTCGAACCCTAGGAACGCCGGGTCAGAGGCACTGCGAGGACATCAACTGATGCCCTCAGCCACTTAAGCTGGTCCATATGTTGAAGCATAAAAACGCCGTAAAAGAGCTTAAGAGCGTGACATGAAGCATTGACTGGGGAAGCACGAGACGCCGAAGAGAGCGCTCTTTGATTTCAAATTCATCAATTTTGCCGCAATATCAGGAGAATTGATGGTCATTAAAAGGAAAATGTATATACCTGACCTTTTATAATTATTATAAGATTTTTTTCTATTAACGGGGGGTTTTGTAACCGTGCAACCTAAGCACG
This sequence comes from Gryllus bimaculatus, assembly GCA_017312745.1. Classification (NCBI taxonomy): domain Eukaryota; kingdom Metazoa; phylum Arthropoda; class Insecta; order Orthoptera; family Gryllidae; genus Gryllus; species Gryllus bimaculatus. Next base: position 10,685,952 of record BOPP01000014.1, on the reverse strand, counting down.
AGCCGCCACTTCCTGCCAATCAACGAACGTCGATGACATTTTGCAACGCCCATGTGTCGTCAACCGTCTCTATTTTAGGGAATGGTGCAGACCTACAATTTAAGTCACTCTCGGCAAAGTTTTTAATGTACTTACAGCGGTCAGTAATCATTGTGGGCGTTTTTAAATTAAGACTTACATGCTCTAGCCCTTCCGCTGTTTTCTCCAAGGGGCACTCATTCCGGCCGTCACGCCGCAGAGGCCCATGGCCCCTAGCAGCCAGCGCTAACTTTTCGCCGAAGCCCATGGCGACGCTTGGGACGTTCATAGTAAGGTACGGAGGCGGACAGGGCAGATGGTGCGCACGTTGTAATTCCTAGATCCATTGTCGTTTCTTCCCCGCCTGCCCATTGGCTGTCATACTTTGCCCTGTCGCGTATCCGCTTGAGCAAGGGGAGGGAGGGAAGGAATTATTATTTTGAGGTAATTCACAGCGGTTTAAAAAAAGAAAGGGTGGGGGAATTATATCCGAGGCGGGATTCGAACACGCGACTCTGATCAGAGACTGCTAAAACGTGTTCACCCCAGCGCATGTCTTTATTTAATTTGAAGTCTCAAAAAGTTACATACATTTAGTTCTGTTCTCTAGCACCCGGTTTCAGTCATTACTCTTACACGTAGTCATTACGTAACATCACAAAGCACAATCGATGCTCAACTAACCCAGCCTCTTCCAAGCAAGTGCTAAATTCAGTATATGTGTGTGGTGACCTATCCAATTTTTAAGTGGTCAAATTGCCCATAACAAAGTTAGTGTTCTTCATCATAGAAGCAAAGAACTTATCAGAGTTAACATTTTTGATATGAGCAAATCTTTTCTAGTTGCTAAGTCTCTTCTAGCTGCTAAGTCTTGAAATGTCTTGCACAATCTTTTCTTTGAACATTGTCAAATACATTGTACAATTTTGTTGTCTGTCCACAACCGTTATAACATTTTTTTGTGTCCATTCACAACCATTTTCTGATATAGAACAAAGTGATCATTCTACCAAATTTAAAAGTGTGCTGCGTAAATGGACACAATTTCCCTCAAAATCTGCACAATGGCACTTTCCAAGGAGGTTTGTGCTAATCAAAACCTGCTTACTTATACACAGAATGATAGGACGTACCTGCACCAAAAGGCCTTCTGTGTTGCTGATATTTGTAATATGAGAATAGTGAAAGTAGCTGTTAGCATTTTAGGATCTTCTAACTTATTTTTGAATGACCTGTCAACATCAAAGCTTAATGTTTCCAAAGAGCAGAAATATCAACAAAAACTTGTAACTTTCATTCAAAATTAGTTGTTGTATATTTATTTTTCTTATAATCTATAATTTGTAAATAGTGGAGATAGGATTAATATTTAAGTCTCCAAATAAGGAACATTCAAAGGAGGTTGAGAACAGTGATATATCCACTAGGAGAGGGGGGAAGGGGCAACCATTTATCTCTAGTTATTTTGTATTCTAAAATGCAAAATGATGAAGATCCAAATCCAATTTAAAACTATTTGAACAATTTCAAAATTTGGTGAGGGGAAGGGAGTAGGATTGTAATATTCTAAACAATCTTATGTTAGAAATTACAAATTTATAACAATTTACATAAAAATGAAACAAAACGCAAAACTATAGTTTTAGAAATTGGCATGTTCCTGAATAAGATAATATATTTAATTAAAGATAAAACGACAATGGCACTAACAACAGCAACAGCTGGTCTGGATGGTAGAGGCATTTGGAGCATTCTGGCTATGTGCCTGTCTGAATGTTTACTAGTACAATTCCTGTCGTGGATGTGAATATTTTTATGCCTTCCTTGCAAATACTCTGTTGTTGCAAAGGGTCTGAATGACCCCACAGCCAAGCAGCATGAAATTGTGTCTGGTGTGTGAACTAGGAAATGAAATTTAAGCAGAAAGTGTCACGGGTAACTGACATGAGCTGTTTAAACCTAATGATGCTACAGAAACAGTCATAAATGAATTACTATACTATATTCAATGTTGTGAGGAAATTGGCAATAAAACAAATTTCTCTTTTGATTTCGGGCTAGATGAGTCTGAAGTTCTTTACATTAGACTTGTAACAAAGGCGAATCCAGAGAATTTTTGTAGGGGAAATTCAAAATGTTTTTGTCGAATATCTCATATTACAGATTTTGTTAAATGTCGGAGGCTACACTCAACTCATGCTGCGATACGATTTTATTCATTTTAATGATAATCTGAAAATAGTTCTCCTTAAAAGTCTTGTGACAACTTAAAATTAAGTGTTACTGAAAAATTTTATGGGGGGAAAGGGATTTCTCTTCCCGTGGATCTGGCCTGTTTGCAAACTAATATCTAGATTGAATGGTAAGTTTTTGAAATGGAATAGTCAGTTTTGTTATGTTGAAATGGATAAGCCAATTAAAAATGAGTTAACGAATCTGGTCAGAGCTAAGAGTAAAATTGAATATTTTTTAAATTACGGCATGAGTAAAAACACTATTTTTAAAAAATTTTTTTTAAGGGAATTATTAATGCGAGACATTTTCGTTGGGAAAACATATGTTGAGAGAGTTATAATTTTTGTAATATTCTATATCTTATTACAATGTTTGTAATTGGGTATTGTTACAGATCTGCTTAAAATGGCTCCAAAATACAAGTTAACCTACTTTCCTGTTATGGCATTAGGAGAGCCTATTCGATTTTTATTTTCATATGGAGGCATTGAATTTGAAGATTATAGGTTTGATCGAGAAAATTGGCCAGACTTAAAGCCAAGTAAGATCCTTTTGCAGTTGTGTTATTAATTTTTATTTTTATATTAATATTTATATATTATTAAAAATTGTCGTAGAAATGCCTTTTGGCCAGACTCCAGTGTTGGAAGTTGATGGTAAAACAATTCATCAGTCGGCAGCAATTTGCCGCTATCTTGCTAAACAAGTTGGTCTTGCTGGAGCTGATGACTGGGAAGCACTACAAATTGATGCTGTAATTGATACATTCACAGACTTTCGTACAAGTAAGTATTTTACTTCTGTGAAACTTTTCTTTCACTTAACAATTATTGACTGAGGAGCCTAAAAATATATTTTTTAAATTTATGATGATATTTTCTTTTAAGCTGAATAGCTGATAGCTGTTGCTTTCAAATTAGTCTTCTGCAGAATAAATAATAAAAATGCATATCATTCTGTTCCTTATTAATTAGGATTCATTGAGAGATAGTTCAGGTGCATGTATATTGAATTCTTTATAAGAAGGGAATTCATACTCTTATTTTGTAAATTCACGTGAGTACCATTATGTTTCAGAAATTGCAAATTATCACTATGACAGTGATCCCGATTCAAAGGAGAAAAAGAAAGAACCACTCTTCAAAGAAACTATTCCTTACTACATGCCAAAGTTTGAAGAACTGGCAAAGAAGAATAGTGGCTATTTCGTGAATGGAAAAGTAGGTTTTCTATACTTTCTACATACAATAATGACTGTAGTCATGTGTAAATTAAAGGATAAAAAAGTAAATGTGTAGCCTAGATGGTCTTATAATATATATCCCTATCATGATTTGATTTTTGTTTCAGTTGACATGGGCTGATGTTTATTTTGTGGCCATTCTTGATTATTTGAACTTTATGGTTGGTAAAGATCTTGTGGAAGAATACCCTACTTTACGAGCTCTACGTACTACTGTTCTTGAGTTGCCTGGAATCAAAGAATGGGTTGCAAAACGCCCTGTTACTGAGTGTTAATCATTGATCTGCATTCATGATTTATATGCTTTATTTGCTTTGCATTAAAAATTTCTCATTTATATATGTTCACGTGACTCTTGATTTACTGAGAGTCTCTTGTTTGTTGACAAAATAAGGTGACAAACATAGATAATGACAATTTCTTCAGGTACTCTGTGCGAAAGACACAACATTTTGAGATTAAAATACCATTAGGATTAAATTACTAATCCTTAGTGAGCTTGACATCACTGTTATGTAAAGTTTTCAGAGTATTTTTTTAATGTGCCACTTATAAGAGTTATATATTGCTAATAAAATGTTCAAAAAACATGGATGTATCAGTTGACTATTACCCAAGAGAAAGTCTTTGAAGTGACATTTCCTCTTATCATTATCCTTTCCAGATTAGATTATTTCTCAGAGATACCAATTTCATGAAGTTTCTTGTTAGTTCAGCAGTCATGGCAACTAAATACAAACTTAACTATTATAATACCAGAGGACAGGGTGAAGCAATTAGATTTCTTCTATCGTATGGAGAAGTACCATTTGAAGACAACCGCGTGAGCATTCACGAATGGCATCAACTTAAACGTGGTAAAATATTTGTCAGTGATAAAAGAATTAGTTTTGTATTGCAAGGAAAAATTAAGGGTAGATTAAGTCACGTCTTGTAAACTAATGGGTAGTTTTAAATTAAAGTAATAATTTGATTGTTCAATTATTAGTTTATTGTAGTTAAGTTTATGCAACAGTTAATAAAGTAGGACTTTTGAAATGATGCCTGTGGCTAATCTTGTGCTTATCAATTAGTTGCAATGCTTAATATTATAGCTACACCATTTGGAAAATTACCTACATTAGAAGTAAACAATGAAGTTGGCTATCAAACTGTAGCTGTATGTCGATATTTGGGAAGGCAGTTTAAAATTGCAGGAAACAATGCATGGGAGGAAGCACAAATTGATGCTGTGGCTGATACCATAAAGGATCTTAACACTGGTAAGTTTCATGTGATATGCCAGTTCTGTTTTCTTTGCTTCAGCTTGAAACAGTTAAATTAACCAGAAAGTCAAATGGAATAAGAATTTTTTATCTATTTATATTTTTTAAGGGAAATATTGTTGTGATTTGAATATTCCTTCACACTGTAGAACAAACAGGTTGTTAAGCAGGAAAGCTTTCAGTTTACTTTTAAATGTATGAATTGTGTTATGTCTTGCATGGTAGAAGAAGAATCCTTAGTTTATTGAATAAGGGTTTGCAAGACTCCAGCTTATGAGATGATCTGGTTATTGATCACAATATTCTTTTTTGGGCAATAAATGTGCAAGTGCTTTCAGGGATATAGCCCCAGAATATTATACCATATTTTAGGTGTGAGTGCAACTTTGCAAAACTCATTGTTCGAAGTGCCTCAATGTTGGAGCTTTACCTGAGGGTGTATAGGACATAGCAAGATTTGGTGAGCTTGTTGTTCAGAAATGAGATGTGAGCATTCCATTTTAGGTTTTCTTGAATTGTTAAACCGAGGAAGGTAGTTTCATGAGATATTGTTACAGGGTTATTGTTTATGAGCAAATGTTGTGAGAGTTTTTCTTTAGATCGAGAATTCATGAAATTTAGAGAGATAGTCTTGCTGGTATTTATGATTGAGTTTATTGTTTTGAAACCGTTGTTGATGATGATAATATTGCAAATTATGTTTGACTATTCAAAGAATTGACTGCTCCAGCCGGGAATTGAACATGAATATCCCAGTATAGAGATGATCAACTCTTTGAAAAGCCTTTGGGAGTTCAGAGCCCCTGTGACATTTTACATTTCACCACCTAGTCACAGTTATGTTTAATAATAGCATAGGAATACTTTTGCAATTGCCAACGAACCATTGTGTCCTCATAGCTACTTAGTAGCAGTAATGTTGCTAATGATGTTTTACTGTTCAAAGAATTGACAGCCCTAGCTGGGAATTGAACCCAGATCAGCTATTTGTCCAGTTGCTGTAACCACTTGTGCTAGTTTAGAGAAACTGGGCTTATACAGGAAGATCTAGGATCAATTCCTGGCAGGGGCAGTCATTTCTTTGAACGATCAAATCTCATTTGCAACATTTATTTTTCTTACCTGTACAGGAGCATTTCCTTTAGAATACTGCACACACAAAATATACAAAGTACAATACATAAAATAAGTGAAAAATAAAAAAGATAGCAATCTACTGAACAAAATTATCAAACACAACGTTAATTCTGCTAAGAAGCTATGGGGGATGCTTAGTTGGCTATTGCACAATGGGAAATATATTTTTAAGCTATTGTTAAACTTACATTTGTGATAGATGGTGAAATGAGAAAATAATAAATGGGATCTTTCGAGCACTGGTTTACCGCCCCGATGAAAGCAGGAATTGCATTTTTATGCTTTCTAATGGAATATGTCTGAATGTTCATTTTTAAAAGTTAAATTTTCAATACATGATGAAATAGGTAAATCAGGACTTTGCCACATTTTTGAGATGATGTTCACTGACGACAAGATTTCATACCAAATAACAAGGGAACACATAAATTGAACATTTTGTATTTTTTCCAACAAGCATTCAGCTTTATATCTAATTACTGTATCGTAATATTGGTCATCATGGATTTCTGATAAGCTGTGGCAAACTTTGCATAAACAAAATCACAATGGTTAGGTAGTAGAAATCAGTTTAAAAGTAAACTGAACAACATTTTTTGATAGAACATTCCATCTTCTGGTCTATGATGAAAAAAAACAAATAGTTTTTGAATTATAGAAAGAGTCTACTACATAAAAATTTAATGTTGCTTCTTGTTAATTACTAAATTGAGAGTATTACGGCAAAAAAGAAAGTCTCTGAGATTTACATTTAAAATGTGAGCCTGTGGTCCGTAATTTTTTCCTCTCATATTTTCATTATCATACCCTTGACCAGGAACAATACAATACAATACTTTATTCAGTCTTAAGAAAATAGAAAATTTACATATAATTTTGTATGTCGCTGAGGACTAATGTGCACAAGACCTGAAAACACAGAATTTACATTGTTCTCGTAAAAATACTCTCACTTTTTAAATGAATGTATAAAATGTAACAAATTTTACATTTTAGAAAACAATGGATAAATTAAATAACTTTGAGTCTGGTCATAATTAAAAGATTGTGTAAGGTGAGTTCGAGTAAAGTAGAGAAATATACGAGGGAAAAAATAACTAATCTTGGTTCAATTATGCCAATATGTATAAATTAATTTAGGAAAATTTTGGAGTCAAAAGTTTATTGAAAATTTAAACAATTTTTGTGAAAACGAGCCTCAAATTTCCCAGTTACAGTAATGCTTAATGTCATTTGCTTTGAAACGGTTCCAAATTTTTCAATGAAAATTGATAATTAGTACGATGTTTTACTCTAATATCCTTAAAGTAGTATTTCATCATAAGAGAAAGTTGAGTAATTCTGCGGAAAATCGATTTCGAGATTTCAATGGAAGTACATGTTACGAGTTCCCCTGACACAAAGATTTTTTTTAACGTCCGTCCGTCAACATCAATAGCCCCTAAACCATATGTAGCGTTTTTTCCAAAATGGATATTCCCCGGTCTATTTGACTCGACTCAAGGCGTTGCGGTTGAACAAAATTGAAGAAATAATTTTTCTTTCCAAGAATATTTTTCTCCATTTTTAGTTCTTTCATTAAGGTTGTCACGAGCGCGTCTTTGGTTTCTGTTTGTTGGTGCACCGACTAGCTCAGGTTCATACAGGATACTTTGTTTCGGTGAAAGGGAAGGGTGAGCATTGTTAGAATGGAAAAAGCTTACGTTGTTGAATTATTGAACATAACTGTAATGTAATTACTGGAAATGTTACTATGAAATAGAAATTCTACTGTTAGCTCACTACATCAGAATTAGAATTACACTTTATGAATTAAATTACAAAAAATATAGACCAAACGCGGTCACGCCTATTTACGTACTAACCTTTCAAATTTCCTGTTAATTGAGAGTCCTGTTAATCAAGAGTCCTTTGTTTTAATAACCGCTTGAAGAGCTTTCTTGTTAAACCTTTGCCTGGTTTATAGTAAAACTACACCGTAATCTTGCTCGGCTGCGTTCTCCATTGGGGCGACTCCTGGTGGTCGACGACCCACCAGCTGTTTCCAACTGGGGAGGGAGGAAGGTTGGCCTCAGCTCCCAGGCAAAGCGAGGCCATGGATAACAGGCTTTTTAGGGGTCCCAGCAACGGGACTCGCTTGCTGCTGGCAACGATGCGCAGTCGTCTTCGGATCAACACACACACACACGCCACGCTAAATTTGCACTTGCACTCATCGTCAATCTGTCTTTGAGTGCGGCAGGTTTTAACAGCATCCAGTGAATCGACCTAGCGAACGGTCTGACCTGGCGTGCGGCCACAGGTGAAGTCCTACAAAACTATACGCTCGGACGCTAGAACGCGTCCAGTTGCTCGACCTGCGGTTTGATCTAGGGGGCAGTCCAATATTAAATGTCATTTGGCATATCTTCTTTTACCTCCAAGCTTCTGAAATCCCTTATTCTTTCTGCTCTGGAAATTTTGCGTGGTGATTGGTCGAAATCTATTGCGCATTTAGATCTCCCCGAAAGTTTCTAGAATGTTCCACCCTAGAAAATTCCTATAGCTCTCTCCTCTCTGTCTCTCTCTTTCTCTCAATGATGTGAGGATGATGTTCTCTTAAGGAGCAGACTCGCAGCCGGGAACTTCCCATTCTGTATTCACCCTCGCGTTAGGTGGCGGGTTTGAGGGGGGAGGAGATGGACATTGGTCTGTGCCTTCAGCACATTAACAAACAAACTGGGGGTTGCAGCGAGGCTCTCGTCTGATGGGTTGGCGCCTCTTAGCGGTCCCTAGGGGCAAAGGGGGAGCCTGGCGAATCTCACAGTTGCGTTCTCTACATACAAAGGAATTACACGTTCTTAGTGTTCCGTAATGTTCACGATGATTTAAAAAAACTCTGGTTTTAATTTGTATGTGATTAATCCCGTTAACTCTGTGCTGCCACAAGGTCATGTACTTTTTTTTTTTTTTTTTTTTTTTTGCAAAATTTTGGTAGTTTTCGCACATAGCATATCCGGGGTAATGGTTTTATGGAAAAAAAGTTAAACACAAGTTGGACAAAAGATTATTACCTTTGCCGTAAGAATCAATGAAGCTATCAATGATAAAGGTCACGCGATAGATAATAGATTTTTCCAAAGCATTTTGATGTTGTTCACACGAATCGTCTTCAATAAAGAAAGAATAGATCGGTATAGACACTAGAGTGTAAGCGTGGATAAACGAATACCTCCGAAACAGAAACAGAAAAGTTTCGAATTCGTACGTTATTTATCAACTCGAGAAGCGTCACGTCAGGAAATTTCCACAAGAAGTGTAATCGGACCACTATGTTTCTGGCCTTTCGTGACATCGAATTGCCGACTATATTTAGCTTCAAATGTACGATTCTTTGCAGTGACTGCGTAATCTATAGGATTATCAACGGAGAAAGACGATGGACTTATTTGAGCAGACGAGACTTAGCACAAATTAACTAATCTGGGCAGAAAACAAACGGCATGAAATAAAAGTTCAAAGAGCAAGTCCATCACGTTGGTAAGGTCCGAGATTTTACAATGGATTCTGGTTACAAACTGAACAATAATAGTAATCGAGTCAGGTCTTGTAAATACTTAGGAATACAGCCTAATATCAGTATTGGCTGGGGATAAAATCAGTCAATTTCCTTGCAGGTAGGGAAAGCTGGAAATCTTTATCATTTGTTATCATACTTTAAAACAGAGTTACAGTGAGAGCCAAAGACTAGCCATATATGTCATTAGTCGACCTTATTAGAATATGGCGCGGGTATGTTGGACCCATACAGATTTGCAACCAAAGAAATTAAAAAGTATGCACAATACTTCAGGGACAAGTAAGGTTGGGTCACATCCGAGGAAAGATTTAAAGTCAGTCTCTAGCAATGTATAAAGCGTCTTACACAGCCTTTGGCGTGGGAAAAATTCTACAGTCGCATTAGGGAAACCTACATATTTCTGGCAAGTAGCGGAATAACAAACACAAAACTCAGACAAGAATTCAGAAAAACGGATCGTTGGAATTCATTCGCGAATCCAACTATTAGACTGAACAGTTGCTTGAAACAAATCTTCGATCCTTTCCTCAAAGCCTGAGCAATTTAAAAATAATTGTTTCTTGAATATGCGATAGTTTATAAATAAATTTAATAAATTCCCATGCAATTACCTATGTCTCTTTAACTTAGTTAAATTTATTTATATGTTAATTATTATTTGTTTTTAATATGCGCTATATTATATGTATTTATATCTAATTAATTAACTAGACTTCTCAAGATTATTTCATGTGTATATTATGTTTGACTATAATCTCATGTAATTATTATTATATATTTTATTATTATTATTATTATTATTATTATTGTGCAGTGCAGTGACGAGTGCGCTGAGACGAAACGAGTGAGTAAAGAAAGACATACACTCCTGTATCGGCAGTGCGGTGAACTGTGGTGAAGTGAAAGGTTTGGTGCAGTGGAGTTTTATGAAGCGTGAAACGGTGAAAATATTCATGAAATTTGTAACGTTTTTGAAGAGTTTGTATAGTTGTTTAAGTTTCTGTAATTAAGTTAGTGTATTTCTGCACCAAGTTTTCCTCCCACTTAATTGCTATGAATTATTTAATAAATCTAATCTAGTATTGAAAGGTATTGTCCATGGTTACCTTCTGTCTGGACGAAAATAACCGTTCTCCTTACGAATTTCAATCACTTCTATTGCTTTCTTCGTTTTCACTCCGTTTTCGCTGGTTCAAAGCAACTACACGATACTTGCTTGCAGCACGTAACATCAACTTCAATTGCGCCACATACGTGTACTTGCTTACTCCTCGCACGATCGCTAAAAAAATGGTCGCGGCTCCTCGATTTTAAAAGAATGCAAACAACCTCGTCGCGTCTGATGGGAATAAAATTGAATTACCTGGAAATATGAACAATGAGCACTCTTCGTCGCGGTCGCCCAGGAGGCTGGGTGCCCTATCCATAGCCGTTTTTCGAAGTGAGTACATTTAGTTTCAATTGGGAAAGAAATTCTCGTCGTTTATTGAGCAAGGTTAGACTTTGTTAGACGCTTCTCCGAGGCGGGAAGTTTGAAATTATATCATGCTTCTTTAAATGCCTTCAGGAGCAGCGATACTGAGCTGTTCGAACATGGCGCCATCACACAATCACACACAAACCACGTGGCGATGTAGTGAACGTGACGTCGTGATGTGAGTTAAACACAGACAGGGAGTTTTTTATTCAGATTTATTTGCATTACTACACAATATTTACACTTCGTTGGAAACTACCGCTGCACTCCACAGTGCTGCAAATCCCTGAGGGAAGCTTTTTCTGCAGTAGTTCATCAGTTATATTTGTTTATGATCATAAAATCTGCTTAAAAATTCATTCTGTTTACTCAGATTTACTCACCATTGACAGTTAGAGAAATAACAAGGGTTATCTCATAAAACAAATATTTAAGTTCAATATTACAAAATATAAATGTGATGACTAAATGGGACTTGACAAAACGTGGGCAATTGACATTAGTCATTAGAACAAACTGTTCATAAATAAAATACAAACATTTGTTTTAATTTTCTTTTTTTCTTTTACAGAAACCCTTGATGTATATCTTGCTCCTGATTGTAAAAGTAAGGAAAAACTACGAGAGAAACTTGTTAATGAAACATTTCCATTTTATTTTTCAAAACTAGATAAAATGGTATTGGACAATGGAGGATTTTTTGTTGGTGGGCAGGTAATATTAATTTTTGAATACTTAAATTTTATTGAGCAGTAAGTTTCATGACAAATCTGTAATTAAGTTGACAAAATTTAAACTAAAATAATTTCAGCAAAATTAAGATGAGTGTACCGGCCGAGGTGATTCAGGTGATGATGTCTCAACTGATGTCTCTGTGCCTCGTGATCAGAAGGGGCTATCATTCCAGTCCAGATGGTGGCAGGTTTTTTGACAGTAGTTAGATAGTTAGGTCGATTTCAGTCACCGTCTGGAGGAGAATTGTGGTGGCCGGCTCTGATCAGTAGTTTTCTCTAATCTGTACTAGGCGAATGCCGGAGTAGTACCCTAACAAACGGGACACAGCCCATGCGATATCTTTCCTTCCTCTTTCTCGCACTATCCTCATACCTTAGTTATACATACACACACTGCACTACTATACATGAGGGGGACTATTTGGGTTCTTACACTTACAGCTAGCACTCGCTACGCTGGATACTCAGATTCTCAGGAAATTATGGCAGTTGGTAGAACACCATGCAAAACCCACGAATTCAAATTTCAAGTGCTGAGGAGAATTAGAAATTATGTTTCAGAGGCGCTTTGCAACAAGACCTCTCGTGACCTCCGCGCCTACCGCAGCGGGCGAGCCATTGCATCGGCAGCGCCAGGAACGTTTTTCGAAGTGCAGAGAGACACTCGTTCTTGATTCCATGGAAATCAGTTGTTTGTATGTACTTTGGCACTGCAGCTCTTGACGAGCTCTTGACCAGCAGCGTCCCGGCCTTGCGGCCATGGGTGAATGAACACGTGTGGTTAGCACATAGCCATCCCTACGCTGTGGTCTTCTCAACCTGAGACCCTTTCAACCCTTTCCCATCGTCCCAGAGTAACAGATACTGAGGCATAGCAAGGAAAATGCCCAATTCATTTTTGCCCCGGCCGGAAATCGAACCCGGGTTGCGCCGTGAAAAGTAGGCACGCTAACCAACGAGCCACTGAGGGCTACAGTTGTAAGGATACCTTAAAGAAATGCTATTTTCAAGGAAACTGAAAAATAAACTTACATACAGTGCACTACGACATTTATGTTACATTCTATGTTTTGACATTTTTTTATCAGACCCCATTATTGTGAAAAATGTTTCTAATCGAAAAGTGAAAGTGTGTAGTATGTAGTATAAGTAGAATGTATTTATGTATTTATTTATCGTACTTCGAGGTAATATTTTCAGGGACCCATATCTTTTGTATTTGAATTATTCATGCATGTGTTCGACCTGCTTGTCAGTCTGAACCTGACCCATAAACACCCGTTTTCGTCGCCCAATATGCTATAAAAGGATTTATTTAGAGCCGCACCTGACGTAAATTAGCTGTTAGGGTGTCGTCCAATGGGAAGGATGAACGTCACCATGACGTCACTGTAGTGGCGTTTTAACTCGCGATTGGATGACCCATAACAGCTGATTTACATCAGGTGCAGGTCTAAATAAATGGAAGCAGAAGCCTATATGCCCTCCGAGTCAATTGACACCCTGCCGACAGATAGGCAGATAGCGGCGGCACGGCTCTCGCAGGACCGGAAGTGCGAGGCGATTTCCGCGCTTCGGCAGGCAGTCACGAAAGATCTGAATACAAATTGCCTCCGAACAACTTCTTGGAATGCTTCGCAGCACATAAAATTTTGTACGTAGAGGCTTTGAAAGGTGCAGAATAAGCTGGTAAAATGGCATGTCAATCCGAGTATCCAACGCGGTGCGTGTTAGAGAATGTCCCGGAAGAGGAAGGGTCTGCCGATGGGAAAACCCGAAGCCAACATGAACGTCGGCGCCGCCTCCCTCCATCCGGCGGGAATGAACACTTCCATAGCCTGTGATGAAAAGCAAGCACTACAAGACCCTTGAACATAAAAATTGACTCGCCCGGAAACACGAAAGAATCGACCAATCAAGATTCATAAGTAAACCGTGTTTTTTGGTCATATTCTGTGTATTTTGATAGTAGTACTTTCAATGATAAGATTTCAACAATCTGAAGACAAATATTGATATGTTTACTCATCTTGCAATGCGTTCTGTGAGTCGACATCATGATCCTTCCTTCCATGCAATATTCAGCTTATTGTAATGTAGGAATGTTCTTCAAATATTACATTATGTGAAATGTAGAAAAATTAGACAGACTTAACACGTACCTATCACAATTCACTTTATCACTTATTCACTTTTTAAAAAAGGGATGCTTAAAAGGATGACGAAGATGTCTTATTGTTGAACTCTCATTATTTTCGAAAATTGCAAATTAAGAAATAATGCGAGAATGTATATGCTGCTAGTATGTTGGTCCACTAATTGTAAATTTAAGATTAGTAATTTCCTATTGATTTTCTACTATATTGTTTGTGTATTTAGTGCCATGCTTCTTTTTGCAGTGATGTAAAGTATTATTGCATGTTAACAAGTTTTAACTGGCTGAACTTAACTACAAAATTCCAGAAGCACTTGGCATAAACAACTTGTGTAGAAAATCATGTTTCAATATTTACATTCTTCTTTTCCAAAAATACAGAACACACACTGAGCAATTATTGGTGCGTGCGTGAAATTTGTTTATTGTTATTACAAAAACACAAATTAATCACCAAGGCAAGTCTAGATATCAATGTTCCACATAATACATTAATCTCATCACATAAATATTTTCAATAAACGGTCATAACCAGTTTCTGCTTCTTATAGCGTCTGGCTTTAAAGTCTTTAATGTTTCTGTTATTCATATATAGCATGTACTTTCTATTTACAGCTTTCATGGGTTGACATCTTCTTTACGTCTGGAGTTGAAGGATACAATGTAGTTGGAATGGATGAAGATCTTCTCAAGAACTACCCTAATCTCTCTGATCTAAATAAAACTATTCGATCGTTGCCTGCAATTCAGTCTTGGCTAAATAAACGACCATTCTCTGCATTTTGATTAATATGTTGTTATATGAAGTTGTAATTATATAGTTATATGAAAATGAGTTATATGAAGTATTATTTATAATTTATTTTTCTCAAAATGTATATTAGCAATTAAATTCTGTCAGTAGTATGTCATTCTTCAGAATTTCTAAAGATATAATTTAGGTATTGCTTTGCTTTATTTGATGGGGCAGATTGAATTTCGGGGTTTCAAATTAATTTTCATAAAATAAAAGAACTATTTCATTATTGGAAATTCTTATCAATATTGTAACCAGCATTCCTTACACCTGAACCAGATGATTTTTTTTGCATTTTTAGGTAGGTTTTATTTCTGTATTGGAGATATTCACAATTATCCAGAAAAAAACTGATACAGGAATTTTACTGCTGTCAGAAAAGAGTAGTATCGAGTAGTGTTGAAAGTATGTTTACCATAAGTCCGCATAGATAGTGTGAGGAGGTCCTTGCCATAACAAAACGCAACATATCCACTTTTCACGTTTTCTTTATTTTTTCTATTTACCTGTATTCTATAAACCTGCTCTTTATCTTGAAATCTACGTTATCATATAAAACTCTACAAATTGCATTAATTCCCATGTTATATGTCAAATGTATTGAATCGGACTGAAAGGAAAATTAAATTATTAAGTCTTTCTCATTTATCCAAAGAGGTGTTCTGATTGAAACATTGCTTTTAGTTATGGGCCTCCTCATATCGTCCCAGTGCCCTGGCGATATTTTAATTGTGTCCCCTGTTATTTAATAGATATTTGAAAATAGCAATAGAAACAAAAACAAACAATAAGTGCAAATAATGTACGTTTGGGTAAATTAATGATTTAGCTGCAAACATAACCTCTTTGTAACCTTCACTGTGGAATAGCGAAGGGTGCCGACATATTTATGGCTCCGCTAGCTAGCATGTCGAATCCCGCACGTGCGTAGCGCGAGCGCCTGCACAAAAAATTAGCCTCCGCCCTGCAACTGCCAATTGTGACTCCAAAGAAGGCAGGCAGATCACAATGATCGCCACTTGCAGCAATCTGTAGGGCAGCCGTAACGAGGCCAGCGCGCGAGCTCGATCGGGTGTCGAGCACACACAGGGATTCACGGCAGCGGCAGCGAGGCAATCGGATAGGCGCACGTGCCCGCGCGAGGGCGACGGGAGAAGCGTAGTGCGCAGTACTGGGACCGATTTCCTGCGGCCCCATCCAAAATCTGGTTAAAAAAAGAAAGAAATGGAATGCACTATTGGACCAGGAGGAGAGAGGGCGGAGTCTCAGTGGGTCTAGGAGGAAGGGATAGGATAAGCTGATGGCGTTAGGCAGGGACGCAAATGGAGAGAAGAGATTGAAACATTAAGGAGAATGATGGCGAAAGGACGGAGGATATTCGGAGGTTAACGATAGGGGGTTTTGAGCATATGAGATTTGAACGTCAACGAGAACGGTCACGAGAACGAGCCAGGAGAGAAACTTCTAAGGGTTCAAGAATTCGAAAACTTGAAGTTTTTTTTTAAATGTAGCAATGCGCCTCTTCCTGAATGTGCTTTCAATTCATTACTTGAAAGCTATGGAAATCACTTTGATGTGGTAGCTTTTCGTTCTGCACTGTCTGTTATTTATGCAACGAAAGAAGCAAAAGAAAGTGCCAATATCTTGTTAAATTGCATTAAGGATTTCACGGCACATTCTCACGTTTTGAAGTTTTGTGAGCTAATGTTAACTATTCCAAAGTACGTCTTTCACAGAACGCAGGTTTGCAGCGCGCATCGAGTTCGCAAAGGGCAAAGACAGCGCAAAAGTTGGTGGCTGCAAGGTCCACAAAACCTTAGGAGCCCAAAGCAAAAATGTGGAGCTGAAGCAGAGCAGAAATGCTAAGCCGCAGCCACAAAGGCCTCAGCCCGCACTCAAGGGAGAAAAGACAGCAGGAATCCCATAGGGTTCAGTTTTAGGACCAACCCAATGGAATATAGTATATGATGGATGTATACTTGGCTATCCGGGATGAGCCGCGTCTCGGTCAATTGTACTGACGTTTCGGCCATCTTGCTGTGGCCTTCTTCAGAGCTGCGGAAGCCTACGAACCCAATATATGACGTTCTCCGACAATCGACTCCCACAGGAACGACTGTTATCGTGTTCACAGATGATCTAGCAATTGAAGTTACAGGAGGAACGACAGAAGAACTCACATTCAATGGTAATGCAACAATGCATATAGTGAACACATGGATGAAAGAAAACTCGCTAACCCTGACACACCATAAAATGGAGGCCGTTCTTTTGTCAAGAAAACGAAGAACCATACCAGTCTCTTTCAAGATTTAAGACGCAGTTGTTAATACAGTCAAAACAGTGAAATATCTTGCGATCATGATAGTTCAGAGATTGACTTATGGACGCCACTGCAATATGATTACAGAAACGTCAAAGACAATTGGCGCACGCAGCTTGGTGATGCCAAATATCAGAAGCCCCAGTCACGAAAAAACAAAATATTGAGCTCCGTAATGCATAGTGGACTTCTCTATGCTTCACATATATGGGCAAAATCAGCACAGTTTATATATAACAAGGCAAAACATCCGGACGCAAAGAAAAACGGCATTGCGAATTGTATGTGTATATAGAACCGTTTCAGCTGAACCTGCATTGGTTCTGCCAGGTGCACATTCCATGCCAATGCACATTCTGGACCAGGAACGAAAGACATTATTTGAAGCAAGAGAGGAAGGTATGACCACACAAGAGACCTGGGAATAATCATACAAAGAATGGCAGAACGAGTGGGACAACACGTCCAAAGCTCTATGGACACGACGCTTGATAAAGCTGATTCAGCTCATACACATGGCGACCTAATGTACCAGACTACCCGTTTACTGACAGAGTATGGACATTTTTAGTCTACACATAGAATTGGCAAAACACCAGACGACCTAAGCCGCTATAGCAAGGCAGAACACACAGCTTTTCACTGCAGTAGATGGGAGAGAACCTAACGGGAGACAATATTATTGACAAAATGGTTGAAAGCAAAAGTAACTGGAGCAAAATCAGCAAATACTTGTCTATAATTATAAGCAGAAAAGAAAAAGACGAAAGATACATAAGTAAACTCCTGAACCTCTAATCAACATGGTGGAAGGGGGACTTAGGCAGGCACGACAAGATAGCAAGAAACGAATTAAAAGACAAGCCAAAAAGTATTGGTGCTACTACTAGTAGTAGTAGTAGTAGTAGTAGTAGTAGTAGTAGTAGTAGTAGTAATTGTAGTGGTGGTGGTAGTAGTAGTAGTACTAGTAGCAATAACAATAACAACAACAATAATAATAATAATAATAATAATAATAATAACAACAACAACAACAACAACAACAACATCTCGGTCCCGTGGCGCAGGTCGCCGTCATCGTCACTGCCGAGGATGCTGCAGTCCAGGATGCTTCGAGTCCTGCGAAGGCATGGTCGAATTTGTGATTGTCCCTCCATCATCACCATCCTATAACTTCATAATTCAAGGCGTAATAACCTTTTATAACCTGGGATACAGTCGGAAATGTGATCCCCATAATGACACACGCTAATCACTCTCGGGATTTGGGCCGCGGAAGAGAACGTACAGCTTGGTCAACAATGTCCGATACGCAAATATAATAATAATATAATAATAATAATAATAATAATAATAATAATAATAAAATAAATAATAATAATGAAAGGTGTTGTACCTTGGACACACACACACACATCTTGGACCTAGGCTAATTCTAGCTCTGCCTAGCGAAATTTATGAATATTACTGTATGCAGTTCATAAAACTGTCAATAGTGGCCTCTCTGCAGTGGAATTTGTTTATTTGGCAGTTCAGTTGCAGTAGAAGTTATTAAAACGTAAAATCATTTGTCAAAAGTAAATATTCTTCATTGGCTTCTCTTAATTATAGAGCCAAAATATGCAAGATCCCATTTGAAACGAAAGCAAATCCTCATCCCGTATTGTTTTAAGAGCAGAACAACGTGTTTGAAATAAAGCTCATTCTTACCTCAAAATTGCGAAAAGACATGCACTTCAGGGTGACAATGTACCTTGGTACCTTGACCTCTCCAAGGTGTTGTACCTTGGAGAGGTATTCCCCAATTATAGTACTACTCTATTTGTTGTAATCAATTTAGCTTTACAACGAAATATGATATGCCTATGATTCCAAAATTTTCATAAAAAAGGAAAGAATTATGCCACAAAGTGCAATCTGTCTCAAGAGAAAACTTGTTATCAAAGAGAATACTGAAAAAGCCATAGCTATGATGTTGCAAAAACATTACAATTTATGTGATTATTTATTATTAATATATTATTGTTTATTGTATTTATCAGATTAAAATTATGACGTGCAATACATCAACAAAAAAAAAAGAGATTTGAATTGTCAAAAGTATATGAAGGAAGATACTACGATATATGCAATCGACAAGAATGATGACTCAATGAATCTTTCAGATCCAGTTCTGACTGGAAAGATCAGCTCTTGACAGCTTCAAAAGTTACATTTGAAATTGATTTATCCAGTTTAGTTAAAACATATTTCTGAACATTTACTGTAGCCTATGTTCAACTGAAACGGTTAATTATGCCTTATTTCGACTTACGATTTTTATGTTAGATTTTAATGTTTATTAATTTAAAAGTTAATAAATAGCTTTGTTCTTCCTAATACGTTGTTATTTTCCCAACATAATTATGAACGGTACAACATACCTGGGTCCAAGTTACAACACCTGTGTTGTACCTCGGTCCTAAATACACTTTTGTAAGTTTGCACATAAATCAATGATGTAAGACCACATTCTGAAAAAATATCTGTGGTGTATAAAACTCTATAGTATCCAGAAAAAATATTCCGGTCAATTTATGTCCAGAAAAAAGAAAATTAAAAATACAAACATCAAAATGCGTCTGAGACACAAACCCTTCCCCTAATAATAATAATAACAACAACAACAACAACAACAACAACAACAACTTAATAACTAGCATAACTGTTGCCACGATTATATCGCGCCTAAATAAGAGCTCTATAAATGTTACAATAGAAAAATACTGCACATTCATTACAGAAAAATCGGAAATAGTAATTATTTTGTTTCGTGTCATTCAATATCTTATTCTTCAGTAATAACGAAATAAGAGAGATTTGCAAATTCTGGAACAATTTAATCACTATTAACTGTGGACATAAAGTTAAATATGTTTCTGAAAATGCAATTGAAATGTTTTAAATTCATCAAAAGTTGTGCATGAATGTTGCAGTGGACTATGGCAAGAATTCCTGTTGTCCAATTTAAATTTAAAATGTAATGCATCACTTATAACTATCATTACTATAATCAATGACATTTTTATGAAAGGATAGTTGACAATTGCTAGATCCACCACTATGTATTTAAAAAAATCGGGTAATTTCATTGAGAAAAAGCTCAAACTTCTTTATAGGCGAAAATCCGCTTAGCAATAAATTATGAAGTTAGCAAATAATAATCGCTGGACGTTTACGTTGTTGGTTACAACATCGACAAAAATTAAACTATGATAATTACCTTATTATAATTACAATTTGTGAAACCATCAACATTTGATAACGTTTGTTAATATGCTACCATAACAGTTATAGATGAATATACAAAATTAGTTGTAGAAATGCACCTCCGCCGAAAAACGTTTGTCAGGGTCTCTTAGCATTCGCGGCTCCCGTACACTCCACCTCGGGTGGTAACAAGTTTTTCTATAAAAAAAATTATCTTTAGGCCATGATACATAGATAACTAACATTGAAAACTTGTTTTCATACATATCTGATAAATGCATTCATCATTATCTTCCATTTTCAGGGAATACACATTTTAGGTTTATATCCTTAATTGTGTGAAAGCGCAAAATGTACAACTACATATACTCACTAACAAATGACATTAGCGTTTAAAAATGACTGTAGCCCAAATGCACCTACTGTCATGCGTGACAAAAATATCTACAGATACAACAGAAGGCTCACGTACGTATTCTCAAGCACTATCAGCAATAGTAAATTTTAAGAAGGAAATAATTATCCTTACTTCCATTGATGAAGAGATGGAAACTCTATTATTGCCCGTTCGTAACAACTACAAAGTAAAGAAACAGAAATTATCGTTGTACGCGCCAAGGTTGCCCGCAGCTGCAGAATGATTCTCATTGGTCCTTCGCTGGCCTCGGTTCCTGACGTCAGCATCCTCGGATGTGGCGACTCATGCTGAGAGCGGGATAAAAGGCTTCAGTGCGCCTTATCAACGCATTTCTCTCTTAACAACCCTTGCGCATAGCTTTGAACGGTGTTCTAGTCATGGCTCCGCAGTACAAGTTCACTTATTTTGATTTTCGTGCTCTAGGAGAATTCATTCGCTTTCTCTTTAAGTACGGTGATATAGATTTTGAAGACAACCGATTGGATCCAAACGAGTGGCCAAAGCTTAAGCCGTGTGAGTATGCTTATCGGAATATGAAAATTATAAAGAGTGGCTAATATGTTACATTATCTTAAAGAAAAGTAACAAAATGTTGAATCGCATTTTCTGTTTCTTACATGTTAACACTATTTCCAAATCTTTAAAAATGCAATAAAACTTATTCCTTTTAACAAACACAGGTAGTATCTGGCGGACGGAATGCGAGTTGACAAAGTGTGCTTGTGTGCTGGCCTCTTCGTCGTGTTTATGCTTACTTTTGTACCTTCAATGTTATTATCTAAAGTTCTCCTCCTTCTCAGTTTTTGACATTCGATAATACGGAAATACAATCAAACATTTTCGGCATTTATATAACATTCTATTTATAAAAACTCCAAATGTCACAAGAAATGACGGAATTCGCGATTCTTGACGCGATGTGCCGGTGCCGTCGCGACGAGGCTGACAGACAAGCTGCGCATTGCAGCAATACATTGTCCAATGTTTTCTGTACTCGTTTTGTTGTGTTTGAGCGTGTACTCGTAAACGTTTTGAATTTTGTCCCGTTTCGCACATCCGCGACAGAATGTTGGCAGCCAAAATATTAATGATTGTTATGACGATTAACGGGCGATTTAGAAACGACAGTTTATTTGGGTGATAATAAGGATTAAGGTGTTCGCTCATGCATTGCAAGTTGCGGAGTGAAAGCAATGGCTTACGCAGAATTCTCACCTCCATATGTGGGTCACGTCTTACAATTACGTCTTTTAAGAGGTAAAAGCTGATGTTACGGTTGCGGATAGCAAGAGATAACTCAATATTGGGCTTTTGTTTTTCACACTTAGTTAGTCAGAAATTAGCAAAAGGGATGCTAAGTTTTTTTATTGAGTTAATTTTTTCCCAAGGATTTAAAAATTGTTTGTAAAGTAGCGTTCCTAATAGCGATAGAACTCCGTTAGCGAATGGCGAACTGAACATCTCTTCTCTTCATTTTGGAAGCCACCCATCTCTCCCCCTCCCTCTCTTCAAAACGTCACAAAAAAATATCTAAAAAGAAAACGTTTCATATGAATCGGTGCAACCAAAAAGGTTCGATATCCATTTTGCCGGTTTCGAGTTCACGGAGGAAAATTGTTCTTAAAATATAAATTCAACTTTCAATGTACAAATAGTTCATTGTCAGTGAATTCAGTGGCGTCTCCAGAGTCCTTCCACTATTAATGTAAAGAAAAGATGATCGATGTCCGGAACTTAGAACCTTTTTGCTTGCTCTTCAAAATTTGAAGCTCCTGGACATCGAACGATTTTGTTTTTTTCGATTCATATCGGGTAAGCACAAATTACCAACAAGCCTTTAAAACATGAAGAGATTCTCGTTCTTCTACTCGACCACATCAGACACTTCTTACACTTAAATATACGAGAGGTTTTATCTTATTAAAGCAATCTGCGGACACACAACCTTGGCATATGTAACATAAAAACATGTCAATTTGAAAAAAAAAAAAAAGAGTTTTGTGTTCTAGATATTTGATTTATATTTTGAATGCTATACAGTTATTGCCATTTGACATGTGGTTTACTTTCATATTTATCTTGACATTCATTTTTTACTCAGTTTGGAAACCTTAGATTACAAAAAAATATATACCCCTGACCAGAAATAGCTGAAATGCTTTTTTTAGTTCTCCCTGGCGCATTCACTTAACTCCAAACAATTTTTAAACATTCCTTATTTTTGCTAAAATGCTATTTTTTCCGTAGCTTACCCTAATGGAAAATTACCTCTTCTTGAATTTGATGGAAAGACATTAAATCAGTCAACAGCTATTGGTCGCTTTATTGCAAAGAAGATTGGTTTGGCGGGCTCAAATGATTGGGAGGCAGCCCAAATTGACGCAACTGTAGAAAATCTCAACGATTTACGGATGGGTGAGTTCAATGAATGCTGGTGTCTGACTAAATGCTACAAACTTCTAAGAGTACAGAGGGGTTGAACATATCTTATTGCTAACGATGTCGTGGGCAATTGCATTTAAGAGAATCATATGCATATTTACGTTGACATTTGTCCTTGATTGATAGACAATCCCGTATGTATAGATGATCGGCATGTACATGCATTCTGCTAGACGGCGCGCTAACATGATCTGCAAAACATACGTGGATATCGAGTGGCCTAAAAATCAGAGGAAACTTTCGCATGTCTAACTCTGTTGAAGCTAATTGAAATTTACTAATTCATGTTAATTGGCAAAATGTGATCATTTTCGACCCCCCCCTACATGCCCTAGAAGTAAGTATTCTCAGACTCATTCCTTTTTCATTTGATCTCAACTTTGAAATAGTGGGCTCTGATTTGAAGATATTTCGTATTAGAAGTTCGAATTTGATTTAATTAATCCCTGTTAAATATACAATTTCTGAAAAATGTAATAAAGATTACAATTTATTTTTCAAATTGAATTGCTCAAATGCTGCTAAATCACTAAAGAGCACCAAAAAACAAAACAAAAAAATGCTATCCTAATTCGATTCAGAAGCTGGTATGTGTTTGAACAAATTTCGAGACTGGCGGGATGATTTTGAAAGGTTCTTAAGGATTCGCTGGCCACTATAATTTTAAAAACTTTATGATCACATAAATCATGAGAATTACAACAATACACGAAATAATTTAGAATTCATTACACTAAAAAACAGGGTATATTTCATATGATCTAATTTCTGGAATAGAATGACAATGGTTTAGAAATCTGACGAAAGAATTGCACTCGCTTCTTCTACAAACTATTATAAATAAGTTTTTATTCTTTCTGTTCAGCTTTCGTTAAAGTCATCTGGGAAGTAGACGATGCATCAAAGCCTGAGGAGAAAGAGAAATTTTTAAAGGAGACTGTGCCATTATTCTTACCTCGATTGGAAGCACAAGTAAAGACAAATGGTGGATATTTTGTGGGTGGAAAGGTACGTATTACCAAGTAGAAGATTTCAGATTTGAAGAACAATAGAAGTAACACGATATAGACGAAACATTATTTCTTCCAGTTCAATATACTTCCTCCATTTTTTAGTCAAAGAGGATATTTCAGAAACATAATAATTATTTTTCTATTCTTCAAAGTACTCATTTCTTGCCACTTCACTTGTTTATTGGAGACAAATTGGTGACCATGCAAGCTTTTTAACAAATGTATTATTATAGCAGAATAATACCTCGATAATCCGAACCCCGCAAATTCGAAATTTCGGATAATCCGAACAAAATTTGTGGAGGGAAAATAAACAAAATAAATAGAAAAATGCTTATATGTGATGTTAATAAAGGGTATTATAATTACTGTAGAAATGAAGAACTAATTGTTGAAACACAACTTGTCGAAATGAAACGGTTATTGCACTGGAAACTCTGGTGTATATCACATTTTTACCGAACAGTAATTTTCACTTGGAGAAACTTGCAAAATCGATAATCTTCTTTTGCCGTAAGGGACTGAATCTGCTTGAGATGTGAGATGAGATGGATGTGATGATGCTCTACTTAGGCATCCCCCCTCCCCACATCGCACGCTACGATGCAATGTCTTGTAATCCTATAGATGTATTTGTACATGAACGGGACATTTTTTCGAATAATCAGAACAGACCACATACCCAGAATTCGAAATTCCGGTGTTCTGTATTATTATTATTATTATTATTATTATTATTATTATTATTGTTTATAAAAGAAAATAATCACTGGGGACTAAATGTAGATTACAGGATGGATGATTTAATTCTTCAAAACTTTAGTCCTTAATTGCAGCAATTAATTTCTGTTGTATCCAGGAAAAACACAACGTAACAACAACATCAACTAGCTTTAATCAGCCCACATTCAGATTTCTTACAAAAAGTGGAATATCCATAAAATACAAAATTACGTTAAACTAGGAGAAGTTCAATGTATAGCACAGCCGACAGTTAATCCAGTAGAATATCCAAATACAATGCCAAGTTACAACCAGTATCCGAAAACTTTAATGACTCTCGTAGACACGCTGGACTTTTCGCAAACAATACCTGCAAAACTTCATAATTTATCATCACACTGCCTTCATACATTATCACGATATATATATATATATATATATATATATATATATATATATATATATATATATATACACATACACTTTTCATTGCAATGAGCTTTGATCCCCCCTCCCCGCGTGATTCTACTGCGATCATTCATTTTTCTCGGGCATGTTTATTTATACTTGCTACCTTGGCAACCTCTCCGTTCTGGTTTCATTTCCTGCATATGCCGAAACCAAAAAATATTGACCTCACAAATATTATTATACTATTTTATTAATAAAATTCGGGTACTCGTTTCGCAAACATACGCTAAGGAAAGACGAAACGTTTTTAATTTAGAAGACGTAATCGTCACAAAACCCTGGAAGTGTGATTTTGCAGGATATAAAAAAAATATGACCTTATTTATGCGTTATAGGCACAACCAGATTTTCGTGTACCTAAAGGGTTTCGAATTTTATGAATGAGACGAGTGTGGGGGTCAAGGGGATAGGATAGTAACATGTGGGGTCAGGATGGAGGATATTCATTCACGCGCAATACTGAGGTTATTGAGAGGTCATAGGAAAACAACGAACACAGACACTAGCTGTTGCTATTTGCATTGCTGTATTTACAGACTTTTAAATTTAAGACACATGTACACTATGGCAACACTCTGAGGCAATCTCGTTTCCCCAGCCGCCTACCAGCGACTGGCTCACTAAGCTTCCGTCAAGTAATTGATCTATTAATTAAACACCGCGGCGCACGCGTTACTGCGCCATCTCGCTTGGCTCAGCCGAAGCACAAGGAGGTGCCACTCGCCCGAAGACAAGCCATCGCAATCCCCCGTGACGCGGCTTCTGTCGATATACATTCGCGGGCCACGCGGTCACCCAAGTCCCCCTCGCCCGCTGAGCTTTGCCCGCGTGCAAAATTGAGGTTCGCTGGCCAGCCCTTTCGTACCTGTACATTTTACACTCGCCACGAAAAATAAGGCATCATTGATTGATGTCCTACCTCGTGGTGTACTTGCGCTTGGGAAGTTCCCTGCTTCTAAAACGCGACGTTTAGTTCGTACTGTAGCGTCTTGCCGGGGCAATAAATTACAGACGTGAACGGCCTGAAATATTAGTATATTATAAGAATTAAAATACTCCGACACCATAATACAAATATACAATATTTACAAATAAATTTGACCGTTAACAAGAAGGAACCTTTCCCTGTTTACCAGCCACCGCTGGCCCGAAATTAGATTACCATGTCGTAGGTGTGATGCACCATTACCTTAACGCGGAGGACCAGACCAGCGAGATTTATGCCGCACACCTACTGTCACGACGTTATCACGCGGCTTCGGTTCCCCGCCTCGGTCGCCTATGCATACAATGCAACGCCGCGCACAACCCACACGGACGCCTTACCGCGCCAAAGAATCAGATGAAAAAGAGATCGAGCGTAGGTCGGGATCCGCTTATATACCTTTCTTGGGAGGCTGACGGAAGCTGCGTCACGCCGCAGTTGTCTCGCGCGACGCGGTTTGCCGCCATGGCGGAGTTCGTCCCCGTTTCCTCCCACGAACCCCCTTCCCTTGCTCCCTGGCCTTTGTGGCAGCCCAGCGTCTTCTTCCGCCAGCGCTGTCCACGTGGCTGATATAGTACGTTTTTATCGGCGATCAGATTATCCGCCACAGTACAGCTACCTAGTTTCACTTGTGACGAGATTCCTCTCCTCCCTCGGCGCCCGGACGCCCACACCGCGGCGCAACGACATAACGCTACGGAAGGAATAGTTCGGTATGCAGCTATTTTCACTTTAAATCAGTCAGTTATTATAATTACATACAAAAGTAGAAGCTCGTGTCCTTTTTCTTCTTCTTCTTCTTCTTCTTATAATTTTTATTATTATTATTACTATTATTATTATTATTATTATTATTATTATTATTATTTATTATTATTATTATTGAGACGAACACGGGATCTCCGAATCCGAGTCGGTCATTCAAATATTCCACAGTTACATTAATAGACTTTGCCACTTCGAACTGTGAAACACGTGATCACCGTAAAGATCGCGGTGTAGTATGAAAAGTTATAACAAATCAATATGTGTGAACTGGTTTCGTGGCTTTAGAATAGCTATAAGAATTTTACGTGGAGGATCTAGATTATTGAGGGTATGTACTAGACTGTAGTTTATTTGTTCTTAACAAGTACCTGTCATTGATGGGTTATAGGCAAGCCACCTCGAAAAAGGCGAGAACAATCCATCAAAGATGATTAAATCCGGTAAATAAATAAATACGGTCAATAAAAGATGTCCGGTATCAAACATATATTATGCTAGAGATATTTTCGATCGCATAGCGATCATTCTCAGAGCTAAAAATAAAATTACAGAAATAAAATTATATGCGTACATGAAATATAAAAACGAAGTATAAATTATACAAATTAACTACAAAATGCTATGTATAAAATGTTGACATTGCATGCCAGATGGTAATAAAAATGGGTCGTACATACCTTGCCATCAAAGATGATTTAACTACCAACGTTGATGCTTCGTTACGCATGTTTGAGTTCCACGTGGCTCCAAAATTAGACCTAAATTCATAACATGAACACCTTTGAATCTTTCCAACGCATCATTTCAAACGCAGTTTATGTCAAAATACTTTGTTGCGGAACAGTTTGTTACAAAAAAGAGGAAAACATAGGTTGAAAATCATGCAATAGGAAGACCCAAGGGCTGGGAATCATGCCTCTTTCTGGACACGCGTAGTGAAATGTCAACTGTGACCTAAAAGTAATAGGTTACATAAATGTCATTCCGCACCCGGGTAGTTGTGGACTTTGACTAGAACTTCTTGTCAAATCTAGGAGCGCGTACTTCTGACTGTATTTATTAAATTTTGATTTCGTGAATAACTTTGACCACAAAACCTGATTGTATAGAACGTTGTAGGCGCTGTCGCCTAAGCATATTCAACGCAAAAGTAATTACAGGAAAATAAATAGAATAAAAATATGAGAATTTCATTAAAGTTGGTTTTCTAAAGCTTTGAAGACATTTGAATGACAAAATATGGTTTTCTTGATTTGGAGGGTACAGCTCATCTTTATCTCACTTAATGAGATGAAACAAATTTTATAAAGATTTTTAAAATTATCACACTTATAATTTATTTTCGAGAGCAATAATCTCATCTTGGTTTTAGACGCTATCTCCCAAGCAGGTGAAAAACCTAATTTTATAGCTTATTAATAGTTAATAATAATTATTTTCTATTCTATTCTACAATCCCATTGAACGTGTCATTGGATATAACTCATGTTGAAAAAAATTGTTTTTACAGCTGAGCTGGGCTGATATTTATCTCGCTGCGTACCACGAAACATTCAATCATTTTTTTAAAGACATGTTTTCACCTTATCCTGCTCTACAAGGAGTTATTGATAAAGTGCATGCCATTCCCAGCATTAAAGCTTATGTCTCCAAACGGCCGAAGACTGACATCTGAAGTCAATGAGTGGTCATTGTAGCACTAACATTGGCAAAAAAATCCCCAAAATGCTAACACAAACGTGT
Organism: Gryllus bimaculatus; assembly: GCA_017312745.1. NCBI lineage: Eukaryota > Metazoa > Arthropoda > Insecta > Orthoptera > Gryllidae > Gryllus > Gryllus bimaculatus. The sequence goes on along the minus strand of BOPP01000014.1, from coordinate 10,657,198 downwards.
GTACTGTAAGTAAATCATTATAATAGACCAATATTTGTTAAATGAAAATGGAGGGAGGTCACAGATAAACGATCTATTTTTTTCAAAGGATATTATGTCAATGCGAACATTCCTTTTGATAACATTTATCAGAGTAGTTTTCTTTTGCTGAAAATTATAATTAATTTTGATGATGTAACTGCCATGTATATTTTAAAAAGTCAGGAGTGTACAATTTGTGAATTATATTTCAGAAAGGAAAACCTAATGAAATTTTATGCATCACAATCATGTTTTTGTAAAACTTTTAGTGCTAATAAAATATTTATTGACTTTTATATTTCTGTGTTTTATTCTTCTTGCCTATTACTTACAAATCTATTTTCTTCCTATTATATTACAAAAGTATTAGAACTCGTGAAAACTAGTGGTGTTAAAACAGCACGTACCCTCGTATTTTCACGCAAAATTACACAAAATAACTCAAATTTTTGAAAAATTGAACATTACCTAATTTTAAAATCTATCTTCTTAACGCAGTTTTTAAAAACAAATTTATTTATCAGGTACAGTAACTGAAAATCCTTTAGAGTATGACCTTCGTGCGTCGATACATTTTTGCCAGCGTGGTTTGCTTGCCTCGTACGCTCCCAGGAAGTCCTCGGCGAAGAAGTCCTTTAGAGCCCTTGTCGCTCTGGTTTCGATGTTCTCGAAAGTCTTGAAATGCATGACCCTTTTCGGCCCAGCGAACCAAAAGAAGTCCGGCGGAGCAAGGTGGCATGTGATGGTTGTGGGAGCGTTGCCGCCGATGCGGGTCTGGTAGTCCCTGGCTACGAAAGCGGAGTTGGCCGGCGCGCTGACGTTGCGAAGTTTTCAGGAAGCGCTCATCTCCTCTCGGACGCGAGTGACCCCGTCGTTCGGTCTCTGGAGCCCTTGTTTGAAGAACTAGGCGTTTACGGTGTGTCTAGGAGGTACGAACTAACTGTGCACTATCCGCTTTGTGTCACAAAACAAAAAGCAATGAGAATTACTTTCAAGCGCGATTTGTTCATGCGAGCCTTCTTGGAGCTCGGGGACGACAAGGGGTGACACTCTGCTCTCTGCCCCTTTGTTTTCGGGTCTTACTCGAAGATGCACATCTCATTACCAATTATAAGTGTCCAAAAATTAGGATTAAACATCTCGAAAGTGTCCGCCGTCGTCTTGTTCAGGTTCATGCAAAATATCTTTCATCCAAAGATTTCTCCATCGTAAGTACGACACGAGTACTATACGGACGCTCACAAACTGCTTACACTGTCTGTTTCTAACCTCTCCAGGGCCCGAAGACTACTAAGACAACTAAGAACCGTTGAAAAGCTAAACTTCCTTACTTTTGGGACAGACCTTGTACGTACGTATACGAGACGGTAGAAACATCAAAGGTTCACAGCATCAATTTTCATGGTATTGTTCATTCCAAATGATTGCGTGGAAGTAATGTGATGATAAAATATTATTTCCCAGGGCTCTTGGAACATTAAGCCGTAAATAGACACAATTGAATGGTAGTTTCCTAACATTTGGTTCCCTTTATCTTCGTACACTTAAAAGACTCTCTGCAACTAATAACTTTCTGTGCAAAATATTGTTTTGGGTCAGTTAACAGAGTTTTCATTATAAGACAAGCTGTCGGGATACCGTATGTGTATCACTGAGACATGTATCAAATTGTGTCCAGAAAGTGATGTAATTCGAATGTGAATCAAGATCGTTCGATTCAAGTTAAATTCGATAGAAACGAACTTGAACATGTAACGTTCTCCAAAACATGGGTGTGGCTACTGCTCCCAGATAAAGATGTAAGAAATGCATAGAGGACCATTATCATTTGTTATGTAACGGATGACTAAACAAGTGATACCGAGTTCATCGCCCCATTAACCTATGCTACTTCTCTTACAGATAACAGACGGGACTGGAGAGATTATGTGAAACCACGGCATAGTTCGTATGCAGACTAATATTAGCCGGCAATCATTTACATGTCGAAAATTATCAACCTAAAGATGACCAAACCACCTCTAATTTTAATAACACTTTTGAGTCATTTCCCATTTGCACGAATGATACTTGCCTACTTCAGTTTTACTTTTTTATTTGTGACATATCTCAATTTAATCATGATTATTCGAAATAGGTATTAATAAAGCCAAATATATTTGAAAAAAATATGTATGTACTTTGCAGGGATTTGAATGAAAACTTTTAAAAATCACCAGTAACAATAACGATTACAGAGTATTTTATTATTGCTAATTTGCATTTTATATAACAATTTCAGGTTTGGGAAAAATAATTGACTTTCTGCTATTAAATAAAAAATGAATCATAAAGATATCTTTAAAATTAGAAGAGTTATGGTGTTTCGAGTCGGGTCACACAAGATAAAAATATAATTTTAGAGGAAAGCCGGATTAAGATTCATTAGGTAAAGTGGTCGTATGTGAAACACTAGTTTCCTAACTACAAGAAAGAATTTGTCCAAAATTTTGATGTGACGACATAAGCACTTTACATTTCTTGAAATTGAATTTTTAAAATTTCTCATGAAATAATCTTAATTTTTTCTGCAATTTTTTGCGTTCATGGCCATTTGAACTGGAAATGGTCGTAGGACGTGACGTATGTATGCGCGGGCAGTTGGAAAAGTACCTAAAAATACATCAAAAACTCGCTATGTCTCTATAATATAGAATAAACCTTAATTGAAAATTTGTTTCCGATATCAATTGCATGGTTTTTATTTTGTTTGATGTTCTGGAAGTACATTAGAAGTTACATTTATACATCTTTTTAACAAATAACACGTATCATTAACAACTTTTCTTCTTAATTGAAAGAATAGGGAAATGGATTGGCAAAGGGTGGGAATTAACATGCGAGAATTCTCGCACGGGTACACTCGTTATTATTATTATTATTATTATTATTATTATTATTATTTATTATTTTTTATTATATTATTATTATTATTATTGATATTGATTATTGTTTTTTTTTCTTTTTGTTGGTCGCGAATTGGCTGTCTATGACCACGCGGACTTGCACCTGCACTTACCGAGGGTCAGTTACATTTATCGAATGGGAAGTGTGACTCCTTTTTTGGGAGGATCAGCATTATATTGAATCCTATTTTTATACCCAAGGTTGCCAGTCATGGGGGGGGGATGAATATGAACGAATGGTGATAATGATGGATGAATGAACGACATACACATATAGACATAAAGAAATACAACTTTGCTCGAGGCGGATCTCGAAACCGCGATCACTTATTATTTCGGATCGGCATTATTATTTTCATTTATTTTATTATTATTATTATTATTATTATTATTATTATTATTATTATTATTTATTATTTATATCCATTTCAATAGAGTGAAAAAAGAATTCGAAACCGAAATCCAGGTATTATTGACAAACAAAATCTTGTTTTATTTTTTTGAATTAACGAAATTATATGTTTTAAGTAATGAGGCAGAATTTTTGGCCTGGTGTATATTACATAGCATATAGCTTAGTGAATAATGGGAATCATATTTTGAATACCTGAACCAATTTTGAATCAGACGGAGATCGTCGCTTTTTCCAGCTTTGAAGACAGGGAATACTTAAAACATCACATAACAATGACATTAATTTTGGCAGTGACCGCAACATTGTTGGATGAACAGCTTTTCCTAATTGTTCAAACATCACTGCAAAGAATATATCAGCCCAAGACATCTGGAACACACATTTTACATTCACTTTCATATCGTTATTTTTATTTTAATAATAGTTTTTTTCAGTTATTCGTAGTAACTATTGGATCACATTTATCATAGGAATGTTCTACTAAGTACTAGAATACGTGTTTCAATTTTCACAACCGGTCATCTATAAATTACCTAACGCTAAAGAGAGGGGAGGAGGTTAAAGGTTTGCGATATGCTGCGTTACATAGAGGTATGGGTCATAGTTTGTAACGTAATGCTGATAATTATGTTCAACATTTGGTGAATAATTTCTTTTATTTAGTCTTATACAAAATATTTAAAATATTAACAAATTAAAAGTAAAACTAGTGGTGCTACAATGGCCCCTACTTTCTCGCGATATTGTTAATGGCTATGTAATATTATAATATGACAATTTCTGTTTTTCACTTCAACTACCATTTGAAAAATTCTTAAACAAAGAGTGAAAAATAGTGCATACATTTTTTAAATTCAAATGCTTAAAGGAAAATTTCTGTCATTCAAGTGTGTCCATCAGTGTATTCACGTACTATATAAATATACTAACGATGCAGGACGCGAATTTTAGCCGTAAATAATTTATTAGTTATATAACGAGAACGAAAGATAGCCGCCTTGGTGTATCAATGCGGCGTTACAACTATGAGTGAATGATTTAGTTGCTAAGATTAGCATTTAAGTACAATACACTCATAAAAAATACATATGATGTAGTAAAAAATACTGAACTATGTATATTCGTTCACAAATAAAGTATACTATATATATATATATATATAATATATATATATATTATAAAATATAAAAAAAACTTATGAGTTGCAACAACAACAATGGACCACTTCAATTCGCTTGGGATACACATTTACCAATTAGTATTGTTGATATCGCTAGCAAGAAAATGAAAATAGATAGAACAATATAATAATTAAATATATTTTTATATTCATCAACATTTACATGTAATCTCTTCTTACCCACATTTTATTAAGCAGAGCGAAATCATCTATTCGTTTTCACATTTAATTAAAAAGGACGCAATTTAAAAAGTCTTTTAATGTTTTCTAAAAGATTCAATGTAAGAAATGAACAAATAAATATGAAATAAACAAATTCTAACTCCCGTAGCATCCAACCGCCTAGCATCACCATTTATTTGACGTTTACGAAGCGCAGTAAATTCGGAGCGGGCGACTTGTTTGACGCCAAATTACTCAACAAATTCTCACATTTTCGAAAAATCCAACATGGCGTTATTTGAATATCTGTTTTTGATGAACACATTTAATTAATTAAAAAATTGTATCTTCTCAATTGTAGTTGTAGGAAGACGCCCAATTGTTTTAAATTTTCGAAAAATCAGGGATGTTAACGAACATGAGACCTGCACCATTCTCTTAAGCGTCCTTAACGCTACCTAAGGTTTAAATTTAATCACTAAACTGTGTGCCTTTTTAAGAAAAAATGGTATAAAAACAATAAAAATTGCCTATATTTGACACAAACTTTCTCATAAAATAATATTTTCTCATAAAAAACATGTTTTCGAAAAATTGAACACGACATTATTTTTAGGTATGTTTTTGATGGACACATTTCATTTTTAAAAAATACCTTCATAGTACATTTGTTGTAGGAAAACGCCGACAAAAAATTTTAATTTTTTCAATTATCGAAAAATCAAGGTTTTCAAAGAACATGAGACCTGCGCCATCCTCGCGAAATAGAGCCACGTCAATTTCGGAGAAAATCAGCTTTACGGTTTAGCCGCTAGCGTTGTTCACAGACAGACGGATGGACAGACGTTTTGCCGTCAATCGATTTTTCAGTATAAAGGACCCAAAAAGGAGCTAAAAATAGATTTTGGCTACACCGCATATTCGAGGATTTTTTAAAATTTAGCATCTGGATGTATTCTCTTTTACGTTGCCTATAATCAATTTTTCTGTCAAATATTCGCCGTTTTTTCGCACGGCATTTCACAACGTTCTTTTGCGTAAGCGGTAGCGACCCGGAGCGTGCGCCCTTGCGATCGATTTACGGAAACCTCGACACAAAGGCGACAACCTAGTAACCATAAGACCCGACAGCCCGAAGACATGAGCCGGTAAGTGAATTCTCGCCAGGGCCCACACACAAAAGAGTGAAATGCGGACTAGACGACGAAGAAGATGAGACACGCCAACCCTCCCCCCGGTCGCGGAGGCGACCGCCACTGCAGCACGCACAGTGAGCCTGGTAGCACATGACGATGACAGCGAGCCCGAAACTTACCACATAAGCACATTCCAGAAGTCAACGTTTCACAAAATGCAGACAACGCGCAAGTTACGGACCAAGCCCCGGCAGTATTGGACCTCCTCCCCCCCTCTAGAGAAGGGCATAGTAGTCATATTCCTCCCAGCCCCTCCGGACATGTTCTGCCCGAGCTGCCCTCGAAATTGCCTGCCGCTGCTACATAGCAAACGGCTAAGGGAGAGAGTCAGCAGGATGGAAAACCACATATAGGACAGGCACCGACGCAGGTCCATCCGGTGCCTTGGCTGCAGAAATGTCAACGACCGACACATCAACAAATGTCGATTCCTTAAACATAAGCTAACCACCTTCACGAACCGCCCAGAAAGATGGCGATACGTAGCAGGACTCGCCCGTGACACCAATGGCGGGCTCATGCGACCGTCTCTGTAAGGGCACAGAGTATTCGTCCCCATCCCGGCCAACGAGGTGCTAGTATGCCCCATTTGTGACGATGGAACTTCCAGCGCGATAGCAGAATTCAAACGAAGAAAGTCACTAAAAACACATGGAGTAGAAGAGGTCGCCTTCATATACAGAAGCTGTGACATCGAGGTTAAAGACTGGAGAGCACATAAGAAGGAATGTGAAAGACGAATGGTGAAAACGAAAGAACAGAGAACGACGGCAGCAGCAGGACAACAAGACACAGTCGAGCAAGCTGCGTACAGCCTTGAAAGCGAGCCAGGTACACCCTTCCTCCTCCGCTACCCAAACAACGAACAAACAAAACGCAACAATGGGCCGCCTACATTCTGGTCGCGGGCAAGGGATGCATCCAAACGTTTAAAGATAGAATGGGGATTCACAGAGACAGAGAACTGAACGAACCACACTCATGACATCGCCCTCCCTCACAAATTCACCCTCCCTGCGTACGGGCAGACGAAACCCCCGCTGGGCCCGATTGGGCGCAGCACAGCGGAGCCGCGAGAAGAATCGGCCCCCACCACCTCCTCTCCTGCCGGGCCATCGCCCCGGAGCAGACACCAGCCGCAGGAGCGAGCGCGGGCGGAGCAGCCAGGGTGGCGTCCCACCCCCGCACCATCTCGACTCGACCGGGCTGCAGCAGCACCGCCGGGGATGGCGATACCCTCGGAGACCCCGCCACCGCCTGCAGCGGTGCAGTCACCTGCCAACACGGAGGGGGGAAATGGAGAGGAGGACGGTTAGCGTACCGAACTGTTATACCCAAGGTGGCGGGTTCAAACCCGATCGAAGCCGTCGATTTTTAAGAGCGAAAAAGTCCTTCGTAGTCCTTCCTTCGGAGGGGAAGTAAAGCCGACTGTCCCATGTTAGGAGATTTACTTGCATGTAAAAGATCCTCAAGCCTAAATGACGCTAAATTCAAATCGCCTCTTTCTCACCCAGGAAATACCTCCTTTCTCTGCTAGTTGGTGAAAGGAGCGTAGCGAAATTTGCGTGGTCAGACGGAAGAGCGGGCCTGATGGAGCGGGCCCGAGTCTCGCCACGTAAAATAAGGCTTCAATTCAATTCAATTAGAGTGACACTGGGCGCCAAGGACCGGTCATCGCTGGTGAGGCGCCTACGTGACGCTTTCCACACGGCGCACTCCCAGCGCTGGCTGTAACTCTTGCTAGCGCTCTCAAGGGGTTCGGGAAGGAAACTACTTACTGCCTGCAGTCTGTCCGGAACATGAAAATTCCCACCTGCAAGTTCCTGTTTCCGGCCAGGATCAACTCTTCCCCATCTCTCAACTACAGCTGCAACGGGCAACAAGCATCCTACAACATTGGTCACGTTACCTCGGAGTGTCGCTACCTGTCACCACTACGGAACGCTCGACAAAATAACTTCGGGGCCATTTACAAAGAAGCAGCCTTTGCAGCGGGGTGGCAGGTGCTCCGGGAGAATCGGGCTGTGGTGGGCAGCAAGTCGCCCTGATCTTGTACTCGCGCGGGGAAGAATGGCACTCGTGGTGGACTTCGCGGAGGCTGACGCAAGAGAGGGCAGACTTGTCAGTAAGTTAGAAGAAAAGCGCCAAAATACGAAGCCACCCGGGACCTTCTCATTACCGTCGGTTACCATAGCGCCGAAGTGCTCCCACTTGTGGTAGGGTAACATTTTTCAAATTCATTCCGTTAAAGTATATAAACTAGAGTGTGTAAATATGCTCTGTTAAAGTTTGAGCATCCTTCTATTAGTAGTTTTTGAGGAAATGGTTCCTAAAGCTGAAAATTATAAACTTAGGGAATGGCTCCGTAAGTTTCCAGTGCATTCCTGGTCCATATGCTGGGCAATTACAAACATATTTTGACGTTATTCAACCCTCAATTGTTACCAGAAACATTATTTCCAACTCTAAATAGCAAACAATTATTTATTCTCACAACGAAAGCAGAAATGAAACGGTCAAGGTCACCCACGTTTGTCAAAACGACTACTTCCTTTCCCGGTTACATAACTTCAAAACTAAAAAAGAAATGTTAGAGATGACATATAGAGATAAAATTTGGTTTATTTAACACAGAAAACTATAAATTAATAAATGATTCAAGAAAGTAAAACATATTTTTATCATTTTGCCCATTCTGGCTTCTCTTAATCTATCAACATGAAATTTAAATATATTATACACACTACTCATGGGACCAACGTAGTTTTTCTTTTACCTTAATATACTTAATGGTCCCGAATATTGTTATTTCTCGTTCTTGCAAAGGCTGTTACCATACATCTCAGCTGATTTTTCGAAAATTACAAAAATTCAAAATTTTTTGATGTTTTCCTATATCTACTACTTCTGTTATTCGAATCTGTTCCTTATAAACAGATTTTGAAATAAGATCAAAGCACGGGCGAGAAAGTATGTGCTGTTTTAGCACCACTAGTTTAATAATATTAGTTATAATATGGTATTTTTGTATATTTCTAAAAAGAAAGAATGTAGAAAATGTCTTCTATAAAAACACAAAAAACACATAGAATGTTTGATTCTTTGCCTCCAAGGAGGTAGATAAATTTGATACCTTGCCTCCAATGAGATATCCATTATTGTTTTCCACTTGCATTTCCAAATGTTGCAGATACAAGGGTAATACTTCATCAAAAAATTCATTCTTGAGTTTTCTTTGGTGATGCAGGTCAGTCATGCATAATATCCTCTGCATATCTGCACATACAAGTCCTACATTTGCTGGACAAAAAAACACTGTCCCATTGTATAATGACCCTGAATTGTGATCATTGTTCTAAGGATAGTAAATGAAACATTGACAGTGACGGATCTAGACAATTTTTAGACAATTGTTAGACCTGAGCGATGATGAAACGTAACCTCCTCAAAAAATTAAAAATGTGCAAGGATTGTGGCAATGGACACAAGAGGGAAGCAGGGCCCAGCTCAGGGTTCTTAGCTAAATTATTTCCCTCTTGTTACCATTTTGAGAGCTTACTGTTGTTATTTTGTCTTCTTAAATTTCCTACTATTTACCATTTACATGTTCTTGCTTAAATGTTTTTTTTTTCTCATACATTTACTATATTGCATCTTTTTAGTGACCAAAAACATTAATAAATCCATAATTTTTTTTTATTTTATCATATAATTTTTAATAATATTTCTTTTATAATGATTGCTTTTAATTATAAAGCAATATTATTATGTTTCCTTTGGTGCACGTAAAAAAGTAGTGACATTTGCTTTACAAATATTTAATTTCACAAATTTTCCAAATCAAATTATTACCTACTACCATTTTATATTTAATGAGAATCAAATTAATGACATTCATATTTTATACACATTCGAATACATTGCTGTGCACCTTTCCATTATAATATAGAGACATGAAAATGTTACAATTTTTTTCTCAAAACAAGAATTCCAAAAAAATTATCATTTAAAGTTTTTCATTTATTTATTGACTTCTCTCAAACTCTATTGTGTTGGTGAGTGGCTTGCGTACAACAATGCCTTGAGCTTGTCAAGGAATAATAAGTTCACAGATATGGTTTAGAAAATTAACCACTTCATAAAACACAATTTTTTGATAAACAGGAAACGTCATGCAAGATTGTAAGAATGTAAATATTGACAGTTTACAAAGTTTGTACCATTACAACATAAGACCATTATTTCATATTCTCAAAAATTTAGCTGTAACTAAACTTGGCAAAAAAAAAAAAAATAAAAATAGCTCTACCAAATGAAAAGAAAAGTTAAAAGTGTTTTTCCTCCTGGAAGATAGTGCTAATAATCTATTATATTCCAACAGAGGCTATCATAAAAAATTTCAAAAGGTAAAAATAAAAAAAAGAGGAAGAATGGTCCATTATAATGAAAGCAATTCTAAAAATTGCAGAAGTGGTGCAAAACAATATTAATACAAAATGTAAAAGGCTTGGTACAAAAATAGAAAAAGCAATGGATGATAAGCGGCTTGTTTACAGACTATATTTGCAGATATGTTCCAAAGGAAGTTGGAATAATTACAAACCCATGAGAAATCCAGCTAAGAAAATTATTAAAAGAAGTCAAACACAGTTGTGGGAGAGATTTAGGAGAAATCAAAAATGACCTCCATGATCGAAAATGATTACTTAAAAATGATGTGGCTTTTAAATATGACTGAGACAGAGACAACTGATGTGAACACCGTAGGCCAATGACAGCAGGTAGCACTCTATAGACTCCCCCCATATGATTTAAGAGTACTATGCAATAAAGATACTAGTGAAGTGGAATCAAAAAAGACAAACATAGATCTTTCTGACATTAGAAAACTTTATCCAGCTCTGGAAACAAAGAAGAAAAGGAAGGTGATTAATCCTGGTGCTACAACTGTTGAATTATTTAAATATGGTAACATGTTTTAGAAATTTAAATTGCTTCATCTCTTAAAACTGTTTCAAAAAAAACCACATGTCAGAAAATTGGAATAAATATGAAGTAACATTCATCATTAAGAGAGGAAAAAGGAACCATGTTTCAAATTATAGGGGAATTACCCTTCTGAGGGTTGTTAATAAATTATATATCCAAATTCTCAATAACTAACTGTGAACTAGATCTGGAAGTATTCTACATGAATAGCAAGTGGTATTAAGACAAGGTCAATATTGTAATAATGATATAATAAGTTAAATAAATGAAATGAAATTACGTCAAATAAATGAAAAAAGTTAGCTCAAACATTAAAAAAATACATGTAGTCTTTGTAAATTATGAAAAAACTTTTCATCAAAAAAGATCATCTTTGCTGTGAGAGATAATGGAAAGTAGATGTTTCACAAAACTTGTTATTAACTGCAGAAGTCTGTATAAAAATAGACCTTACAAAAGTTCTTATCTTTTCAGGGCAACAAATTTTAGAAAAAGCAGAAACGAAGTAAAATATCAGACAAGAATGCAGCCTCTCTGAAAGTCTTTTGACTACTTGGATTAATGCTATTATTAAAGACTAGTATCTTGGTATAGTAGATCCAGGAATTTCTATTACTCTTACACAGTATTAATAGCCGTAGAGTAGGTCTGGTGCCTGTTCCTATTAAAAGGCAGCAGATATGGTGATTATTGCTCCAGATGTTCCTGAGCAATCCATCTTTGGTTGGGTCTTCCTATATTTCTTCGCTGTATGAGTCTGTACTTTAAAACTGCTTTAGGAAATCTTTCTGCTTGCATTCTTCATACATGTGAAAGCCATCTCTTCTAGTTCTCTTTAATATCATCCACTATATTTTTTGCTTTGAGTTTTTTTTTCTGATTTGTCGATATTTTGTTATTCCTACCATGTGCCGGAAGAGTCTTATTTTTGTGGCTAGTAATCTCTGACAATCTCTTGGTTTTAGGATCCATATTTTTGATCCACACATTGACATTGGCTTAGATGTTATGTTGTGTATTCTTAGTTTTGTCTCTGCTGTCATATCTCTTCCAAAGTGTTTCTTGTTTATTCCATTTACCCCATTATATTTTTGAGTTTTTCTTTCTAAATCATCTGAATTTTGTCCAGTGATGTTTCCTAGATACATACATTTTGCTACTTGTTCTATTATTTTTCCATCTATAACAATCTTAAACATTCTCATTTCTTTGCCTTGGAATGCCAAAGCTTTAGTCTTATTTGTAATGATTTTCATGACGTATGTTTGGGCTATTTTTTGAAGTTTGTTTGCTGCCCTCTGTAAGTTATCTTCTGATTCTGTTGTTCAGATCATGTCATCTGCATAGAGAATTATTTGGATAAATCATGTCTTTTGATTAAATTTATACCAATTTTCACTTTTTGTTTCCCCTTTTTGATCGTGATCAATTTGCAACCAAATGCAAACCCAATATATGTGGTTTGCAAATATATTAAACAGGTATGGTGTTAGCCCACATCCCTGTCTCAGTCCTGTGGTTGTTCTAAAAGTCTCTGTATTGCTTCCATCACTTATAAATAGATTTTGAGACTATGCATGTTTCTGATTGGCATGCCATAGAGGGTTCCCAGAGGAGCTAAACCCCCAAAATTGTATTAGAAGATCCAAAAATTACTAATTTTGTAGATTATATGGTAGGAAACATTATTCACAGTCTCATGGGGGATCTGATAACCAAGTTTTAAGAAACTACACAGTTTTCAAGATAGGGTAGGCGTACTAACATATGTTGCAGCATAATGTGTTTGCAGATTGCATGTAACATAATTTTTAAAAAAATTACATGTTTCATCATAAATCTGTTTGATGAATCCCTGGGGGTAATTCACTATGGTGATTTTAACAACATTTTTGTATGTCAAAGGCTTCTTTAACAACAACCAAAACAACAGCAACAACAACAACAACAACCAAACAATAATAATAATAATAATAATAATAATAATAATAATAATAATAAATAATTAATAATAATAATAATAATAATAATAATAATAATAATATTTATTGAGTCAACATATACATATTTAAATTCACTATAATACATGTACAATATTTTATATACCTTCGGCAGATGATATTAAAAAATTAATTCGATACAAAAGTTTAAGTCTCAAGTAAAATCTTTCTGCTGCACAAACTGTTTCTATACAAATAGAGACTATACCGAGCATCAAAAGGAAAGTAATAATTAATTAACATGACATTTAATGTATTATATATAATTTGGATTGTATAATAATAAAGAACCTGTAACGAGTATTGTACTTCAGCTTCTGGGTCATGATCCCATTTTCTCGATCAGGATTTTGTCCAGTTTCCCTGATCCTCGAGCAAATGCTGAGATGGCCCCTCGTTTTGCCTCTGGACATAAATGTAACTTCAAATTAACTTCTTCCCATAGCATGTCACACACAGTTTGTAACTGACGTAAATAAATAAATAAATGAGTGAGTGAGTGAGTGAGTGAGTGTGAGTGTGTGAGAGAGTGAGAGAGTGAGAGAGTGAGTAAATCAATTAATTAATCAATCAATCAATCGTGTATGTCAAGTCAAATAAGGAGGACAAACAGGAAAATTGCAGTCTTCTTGAGCTCCAGAATGAAAGGAAGGAGCATTTCAATAATTGATAAATGTTCACTCCAATGAAATAAACCTGTACAGGTGAATGATCTTCTGATTTGATTTGAATATCCTGCTGATAAATAACTAATCCTCCATTCCTCTCATGCCTAGCAAAAGAGAGCTCAAGAAAACATGCACAAAAAGTTAAATTACATGTACTACTGTCCAGAAGAAAAGCAAGGGTTCATCTCTGCATTTGCTTTAAGGATCATGAAAAACTGGACAAAAAACCTAATCGAGAAGAAATCTGTGACCTTGAAGCGGAAATACAATCTTGTTGCAGATAGAAATAAAGATATTATAAATAAGTACAAAGGAATTAACTTATTAAAGGTTTTATACTATTAAAGTTAATGTTGAAGTTAAAGTTAAACTATCATATACAATCACTCAACTGAGAGAAATGAAAGAATGAATACTCTTTAAAAGCACTAGCCAAGTCACATAAAGAATTGTATAAAAACTGCAAGATAGAATTTAGAAAAGAAGTGAGAAACCTATAGGCAAGTAGGCTAAATAAGAAAATAAACAATTTACTAAATAAAATTAAAGCTATGAGGCATTTGGCATAAGGCATTTGAGTCTCCCATAATTAGAATTTTCTTACTTTAAGGAATGTTTTCTAATATTGACATTAGTTTGATGAATCTTTTAAAGATTCTGTTGCATCTTCAGTTGGACCATTTGCTGATACAATTGCCATATTAAGACCAACTATATCTAACTCCACTGTTAGCAGTCTCTCATTCCAAGTTCATATATTCCTTATATATTTTTTATACATATTTTTCTATATATTTTGCTACTGATACTCCACATTTAGCCATATTGTCTTTGTTTACACCATAATAAATATGGATACATTTGCTGTAGTCTTTAATTCCTCTTCCTTTCTTCTGAGTTTCTGTTAGCAAACAAATGTCTATATATAATTTTTTCATCTGACTGAATACTTCTTCATATTTTTTGCACTGTACATTCCATTTTGCTATTTGCAGTGATCAGTTTTGTGGCTTAAGTAGTATTGAATGGGGACCATTTAAAGGCTGCTTAGAGTTTTTAACTTGTTTGTGATTTTTGTGAAGAAGTCTGTAATAAATTAAGTAGGCCTACCAACAAATTCATTTTGAGGAATCTTAAGAGATAATGTCAAAGAATATTCTTATATCAATATATTATGGAATCTTTCATTGACATATACAATATGAGAGAAATGTGGTAGGCAACATGTAATAGGAATATTGACAGAGTTATAGTAGTTTTGAAAAGAACAATCAGGTGCATTTTTAATCTAAAAATAAAACACGTGCAAAAAAAGTATATTAAGAATATGAAATAATGACTGCAGTAGCTCTATGTACATAGAGTAATTGGTACTACTACTGAACAAAAACATTAACACGTATGCCATACAAAACAGTAGAGTACATAATCACTATTCTTGGGGACAGTTAAACTATCACAAGATGTATGTGCAGATAAAATGTCAACAAACAAAATTCCCCACAGAATGGCAATTATACTATATAGTAAATTACTTAATAATATTAAAACAAGTAAAGACAGTTTCAAAAGATTATTAGAGACATACCAAATTGAATTGATGATTATTATTTCTAGCTGGTAACCAGCGTGTTGCTGCTGCAGAAGAAATAATTGTGAAAATATTCCATTCCCCCTCTCTCCTTCTTTCTCCATTCTCTCTATTCCGCTTTCTCTCTTTCACTTTCTCTTAACCCCCCTCTTTCCCCGTTTTTTTCTGTCTTTTATTTTCCGCGCTCCCTCTTTTCACTCTACTCCTTCTCTCTCTCTTTTCCCCCACTATATATGTCTCATTTCCCCCCTCTCTGTCTCTCTTTTAACTTTCCCGTTTACGTACGTATATACGGAGTAGTATATGTAGTGTAGGAAAAGCTATGTAATGCTGCGGAAAATCGATTTCGCGGTTTCAACGGATCTACACGTTCTCGACTTCCTTGATACAGAAAAAGTGTTTTTTTCAAAACGTCCGTCTGTCTCCCCGTGTGCCAGTCTGTCTGTCCGTTCGTCTGTGAACGCCAAAACCCTACGTATTATTTTTTCCTAATTGAAGAAACCACTATCCATCTAGCTCGAGTCGAAGCTTTGAGATTTTGAAAAAAAAATCTTCAAAATTTGGGCATAATTTAAATGAAGCCCCCGAACATTTTCAAAATTTTCTCAAAGCAGCTCAAATTGTTTCTTTAAATTTCTTGTAAGAATAGAGTCAAATATTCTTATAAAGGTGGAATATGTCCGATTTTCAGGTTTAACAGGTTAGAAAATTTCAAATTTTTTCAGCCGTTTTCCTACAACTACAAAATTGAAGATAAAGATTTTTCCTTCCCATAAAATTTGTTCTTCATAATAAGTTCTTTCGTTAAGGTTATGTACATTTTGTTGAAAATTTTAGTTTTCGCGCAAAATGGCGAGGAATATGCACATTTTTTTAAAAATACAAAAACTAGATTTTCGCAAAAAGGCTTCAATTTTTTTCTTTAATAATTTTGTAGGAATAGCGCTAAATGTACTCTATGAGATGACATAAGTGCCATGTTACTTTATTCTTTTGCTTTTTGAAAATTTACAAAATTTTATTTTTTGTCTTGTCTCACGTCGTTATATTTATATTAGCGGCAATTTGTTCACATTGATATATTTATGAGTAAATGCGCTTTAATAATGTTAGATAAAGTTTCTCAAAATATAACAGTTTTCTGTAAAAAAAAAAGCTCAAAATTCCGCGTTTTCATTACGTTACATTAGTACATACATACGTTACATTACAAGGTCATATTAATCCTTCGTTGCTCATGGGTGAATAGATGTAATATATGTTTAATCTATAGTTAGGTTCTTTTCACGTGAATACCAAAGTTTCCATAAGTTGGTTGCAAGATGTAGAACGGCATGACTTGTTTGCAGGTATCAAGACAAAATACTGGTATATCGCGCTGCGTTCCTCAACATGTAAAAAATATCCCGGCTGTCTACTGGAAGAATTATAACAGCCACCTTTTCGTTGCATTCAGTCTTGTACCACCAACAACTGTTGAAAATTTGTTTGGTTGTATTGGGATCATTAAAAAGGATTATGGCCTGACAATATGAAACTACCTCAAAAGTGACTGCAAAACCCAACACTCGTTTGAGTACTAATACTGTTTCCACATAAACAGTAAGGAGGAAGCTTTACAATGCTAACATTATGGAAGGGCTAAACCCCTTCAAAACGGAAGCCAACGCAAAGTTGCGAAAGAAGTGGTGTCACTGTCACACAACCTGGACACTTGATGACTGGAATAATGTATGGTCCGATGAGTCGTCATTTACGTTGTTTCCTACAAATGGCCGGGTTTGTACATATATTGGGGAACCCCCAACCGAGCCTATGATCCGTCCTGCCTGCTTCCTACAGTCAACCATGAGGGAGATTCTGTTACGATGTGGGCGGCTATGTGTGGTATGCAGCTGGTCATATCATTACCCTTTCTGGCCGGATTTCTGTGAATGAATATCTTGACACAATGAAATGGCTTACAATGGCCAGCATATTATTGCCAAAACAGCAGTCTTCAAAGATGATAATGCGCCCATACGGCAAAAAAATGTTAAGCGTAATTTGCAGAGGATCAGAATAATCATCAAACATCTTCCCTGGCCACAATAGCCAAACCTCAACATAATTGTACCGTATTGGTGCGTTTTAGAGCTGAGGCGAGAAGCGAATTTCCATCTCCAACATCGTTGTAGCAATTGGGGAATATTTTTGTAAAAGAATGGGAGGATTTCTTGGAAATTATTCAGACCCTAAAAATCTATTCCGCGCGAATTGCAGTTCTTCTAAAAACAAATGGCCACAACACCTTATTAATAAATAAATATTTTTTATATGTCGTTGTTCATATTATTGTTACCAACCCCTCTAGCTACATACCTCTACAGCTGCTCTTTGCTCCTTAACATCCATAGATCCAATGATGCATTGTTGGATTATTTGATATTTTGAAGTTTTTCTAGTCTCTGACCAGAACAACAATTCAAGTTTCATCCTCTCGTTTCATCAATTCTCTTACCTTTTGACCTATCTTCTATTTATTTAATTTTATATAAGTTAAAAATTACTTATATCGAAATCACGTAGATAACCCAGAGGCGAACTTATCGAGTTTGAGAGCACAGAGTTCATCTACTGTTGCATTCTATATAAGTGCTTCCCATTCATCATTCCCAGCAAGACCCAATTCTCTCGCTAGGAATCGACACATTGCAAGTGGCTGATGTGTTGATATGTTTTTGGTATCCAACTCAGGGAGACGAGCCAATTCCATTTCTGAAAATGCATTTTTGATCAATATTTTTTGCGTCGAAAAAAAAATTGTAATTGGTTGCAATACAGCATGGCATTTCATTTCAGTAGTCCTTGGAGTGAAATAATACAGGAAAGTTTGTAACCAAATAATGAACTTTGATGGATTGAATGAGAAACTGTACCCGCGCATATTTGGAAATAAGCAATTAGTCATGAGTCTGACTAACATTTATCAGCAATTATTGTTTTTAAATTTTAATATTTTTTAAAATATATATTAAGAGATTTTCATTTTCCTATGTTGAAGTATTTTTTATTTAACTTCCGCATTTTCACAAATGCCTCAATCGTAATTTTCTCAAAAACATCTTCAAATTTTTTTCTTCAAAATACGGATAGTGCTAAATGCACTGTTTAAGATGGCAAGAAACCATTTTAGTGTACCCTTTTTTTTCAAAAATTACACAAATGTATTTTTTTTTAAATATTTTCACGGGTTTGGATGCAAATTACCAACAACAATTTGAATATATTAGTGCATTTTGGGTGGAAGTGATTCAAATGACGTCGAAGAAGTATTTCTAAAACTCAAAAGTTTTCTGTGAAAAAGAGCTTCAAATCTCTCACTTACGCTTAAAAGTATTTTCGTCTAAAAACATGA
>BOPP01000014.1:10570474-10638103 GCA_017312745.1 Gryllus bimaculatus | reverse complement strand
GAAACAATAAAAGAAGATTAAAAAAAGGTTTAATCCGTGAACATTTACTTCAAATTTCAAAATTTTCAAAAATGCTAAACAAATGGTAGTAGTACGGTAAAAGTAAGATTCACACGGGACTTCCGGCAAGCGATGTTATTAATTTGTTTGTATCTTCACTACATGGTAACTCAGTCAAAAGTCAAGCAATGTATTTCTTAAACTGCAGAGAAATGACGGTGAAATTCCACAGCACGGAGCGTAATGGAACAACAACGGAGAGGCCAGTGCTTGTGTTCAAGGTCATCTGGCACCCGCCCGCGCCCACAGGAAAGCAAGCCGCCGAGTCCACGGAAGGAGTGGGGGTAAAGCGTCTCGCTCATCTCGGCGTCCGCCGGTGCCGCCACGCTGCCGGCCGGCCGGCCGGTCAGTCAGTTGTTTGTCAGAGCTAGCTCACTGCAAAGGTGCTGTCAAGCGATTCACTGCTTCGGCTCATTCGTTTCTTGTTCCTAGCATTTGTGTGTTAAAATGGCTCCTAAGTACAAGTTAACTTACTTCAACATTCGCGCTTTGGCAGAGCCTATTCGCTTTCTGTTTGCTTATGGGAATATTGAATATGAAGATATCCGCATCGAGCGTGAAAATTGGCCCAAAGTGAAATCATGTGAGTATAATGGGGAAGCATCTGCTTTCAACAGAAAAAAAGTTACTATTATAACTGTTTTGTGGCAGTAGGATATTTTTCAGGAATGACTTGATACCGTGCTGCAGTTATAAGTAATGTAGTTTGATTTATCCCCAAGGCTTAAGTAGGTATTGCCGTTCAAATTTCAATACTTAATTACTTTACAATATATAAATCAGATGCTCAACATACCTCTTTCTAGAATTTGCGGCAAACTATTGCGATGAATGTCGTATAGAAGAGTGAATAGCATTGATTGTCTCCACCTGATTTCGCCGTGTGTGAGGGGCTTGCGATGTCGGAGGCGCGTTGTTACCTTTGACAAATTGTCTTTGAGATGTCGGAACATTTTTCTAGTTGTTGCATTGCTGTTGATTAGAACTTCAAGTTTGTTTAAATCCGTCTGAGAAAAATCGAGGATTGTACAATTTGTTTTCTAAGAGTTCCATTTTGGTGTCCTGTGTTAGCTTAACGTGGCCTTGAAAGAGGAACGAAGACAGATGCCGCTTTCGATTATCATGGCAGGTCGTTGGCCAAGGCCACCTATGAAGCCCAATCCAGCTAGTTTACCATCATACATTATTAAATAAATTGGGAACTTGCAAGTATTTTACGATTCGTCAACTCACAGCAATAAAATCGTACTATAAAGTGTTCGCATTCATTAAAAACAAAAGCGTTAATTCTTTCTCTTTGTTAAAGAGGATTGTCAGAAGACTCTTCGACTCCTTGCCTTTAGACAGTCTTAATTTTACGTCGCGTATCAGAAAAAATAGTTGCAATCTATCGTGCGTACATGTATGTGTACTTGGTAATTAAAACCGTATATTTTATTTCATACTTGTCATTTTATCGAGTACTGGCATACGGATACATAGGAGATAAAAATACTGCTCTTAAGTTACTTTTATGCACGTTGCTGGTATTTTACCTTGGCAGTGAAACGAGTTTTATTAAGCACTTTTGTAATCGTCACCACTCCTTCGAAGCATTTTTTTTTGTATTCTGTCCAAACTTTTTTCAGACTGCATTATACTTTTTTCTCTATGACGTGCAGAATATTAGTACTGCTACAAAAAAATTCTTGAGCTACAATTGCCTGTGATAGTTAAATTATGACACTCTGTTTTAATAGTATTTCCGTAAATGGCGGTTAGGCATGATTCTCCAATAGGGACAGTGACACGAATGGACTGGGTAATATTATAGACGGGAGGGGAAGAGGACGAGATAAGATACTATACGTGATGACTGGTCCATATGTGCTAAGGGGTCGTCCATAAATTACGAAACAAAAATTTGTAGCATTTTGAAAACCCGTCCCCTACAGTAGCGCCCCCGTGACGCGAGCTCGAAACCCCCTAAATAATTACGTAACGCTTGAGAAGCATTTAGAAGAAATAAAAAATAGATTTTATCACACAAAAACAAATTGTATTAATTTTATGAGTTCTATTTTAAAATTTATGAGTAGTCAAAATGAATTGGCGATGCTGACTACATGTATCAATAGCATTGGGGAAAAAGTGCTATGTGAAGGAAGGACACAGCTATTTTTTTCTAGGGTGTCCGCTGGGATTCGCGGGTAGGGGTGGGGAGTGGGGTAAAAGTGGTGGGGAGGGGCCAGGAGGCGGCGATCGCTGGCGTCTGCTTATACCGAAAACATTAGTCTACTAACTGCACGTGCTTAGAAATTAATTTGCTTTAGTGTCTTCGTTCGGTAGTAGAGAAACACCCAATTCACCTGACGGCCTGACTGCTCTCATCATTTAGATCTTTTCCACCGACACTGATACTCGGTCTGATCACGATAACTTTCATCACTCTCATTACTATAGTTTTCGCAGTTTCTGGTATAAACAACGATTTCGTGATTAAGTCATAGTGCGGCGAATCACTCTCTCATTGAAACCATGGAGAGCAGATTCCACTTCTTTTTCCTCTCTTTATTGGGAATTGAAAATGAACACGATTTTCTCGTTTCAATAAATTAATTTTATTATTAATTCTGCAAACACATCTTTTCGAAATACCCTTAGCAGAAGCCAAGAACTGCTTAGACATTTTTAACGCTTTTTTTTTTCTTCTCTCTTCATAAATTGATATACTTTTGCAACGACTTCACGCATCTGATTGTGACGGACGTCCTTTTGCAACATGCTCTGAACCGGACGCTTTGAAATAATCACTTAAACAGAACTTTATGAATCACGTACAAACTCGCTTCACTCTAGTAGGAAACGCAACTACCAGCTTTCACCTCCCGAATACGAAAAGTCAGGGTCAATTTTTTACGCGGCTGGAGAAGGGCTGTCAACACTTGCTGCGAAGGGACGCGCTCCCCCCTAAAGCGATAGGTCTGAGGAATAGACTCTTCCGGCAGCTCTGGCCCGCGATCTTCAGTGGCCACGCTAAAATAATTCTACTGTAGACATGGAAATTTCTTACGTCATTGACGACGCGTAAGCGACCATCTACTGCATCAATTTAATCAGATTCTAGAATATACGAAGAAAAATTTTGGATATTGTCTTCGTAATCTTACAGATTCTGTGAAAAATTAAGAAAATATACTTCCATTTATTGCTACAAATTACACAACTTTAAATTATGGGTTTTAAAAAAAAGTAATTCATATTTTACTGTTTTGTTATAAGACAGGAAAAATTTGTTTTCAAAAATTAAAAACAAGTCAATGATATGTAACTTATACTAACACGTCCCTACCCCCAAGTAACGCAGCGTAAGGCTGCCTCAACCCCCCCCGCCTCCCCCCTTTGAAGCGTTACTTAATTTATTGATGACGCATAAGGATTTGGGAATAGCGTTAACTTGGGGGGGGGGGCGAAGCCATTAAATACATTGACTAACTTGGTCGATGATACAAGTTATTCCTGCATTATTTTTTAACTCGTTTAATAAGTTTAGCCTTAATTTCCGAGAAACTTTGGGGATCGCCGAAACTTAACACTTCAAATGCTGCACGCTCTTGTGATTGTTTGCTCGTCGTAGATATCGCCAGTTTGTAAACATTGTATAGAATGACTTCTATTGCGTCTAGTCTCGCTGCTAAACTGTTCTGAATAGCATTTACAACTGACAGGAAAGTTGTATGGTTCAAATTATGTATCAATTTATGTTCTCTAAATTTTTAAAAGGACTGCATTATTCTTAAAATTTGTTTAGGAACTTTTTGAAATGTAAATTCGTATTTGTAAAGGTTTTACAATGAGGCATTTTATTATTACATATTATATTAGATTTTACATATTTTTACATATTCTTACAGTTTTCATTGGATATTTATGTATATATTTTGATTCACTACATTTTTTTTCGGTCTCTAGTTATGATGAAAGGAAATTACCCACTTTATTTGACTTTTATGCATTTACGTCTATTTCGACTAAAAATAATTTTTTTTTACATTTCTTCCATCATTTTATAGTATTTTCGCTGATTTCAGTTTTAATATAATTTAAATGGCACTTGCTTCAAATAATATTTAGGAGACGCAACACATGTTCTCCACAGAATTTCCGAGTAGCCTATTCGAGATTCCTATTAGATGTCTTCGCACAGAAATTGTAATGTCAGGTGTTGAGTATGTAATCTAAGGTTTCTATCTCCTATCAGCGCCTTTGTTTGGCAGATTTCAGGGTAAC
This sequence comes from Gryllus bimaculatus, assembly GCA_017312745.1. Classification (NCBI taxonomy): domain Eukaryota; kingdom Metazoa; phylum Arthropoda; class Insecta; order Orthoptera; family Gryllidae; genus Gryllus; species Gryllus bimaculatus. The sequence continues at coordinate 10,633,774 of BOPP01000014.1, read as the reverse complement.
TAAAGACAGATTTCGTGAATAAAGAATAATCCAAAACCAAAGGTTTGCAAACTGAAATCACTTGAACGAAAGGAAGAGACATCAATTACATCTAATATCGAACAGCTAGAGTTGTCCATCTGAAGTGGTTTTGATTTTATAAACTATACGTCATTTTTCTTTTCTTTTAAGGTATTTTACTAACATTTTGAGAGCATTTTATTGATCATTTATGGCGATGTTGTATGTCATCCAAATCCGCCCCTACTCATGTGTAGTAAGAGTGGGGATTCTTGAACTCGAGAAGACTAGTGCACCCGCATACATATTTGACTATCATACACGATTGAAATTGTATATGCGACTTAATATTCTTATTTCTAATGCACAGATTTACTCAACTTTATACTACGCCCTCATGGCGCCTTTCACCAAGCATAGCCAGGAAACTGCGGTGCGCAGAAAGGGGGGCGGGTAGTTGGGGCAATTTACCCCAGGACCCGACTTCATTGCGGCCCCGATTTTCATTCAAACAATGAGAAATACATTTACATTAATTTAAATTAACTGCTATAACTTTTTCTTTTGCATATATAAATTAAATCCCTTGAAGTACTTTAGGGGCGGTTTGAATCGACATGGGGGGGGGGAGGGGGGAGCTCTGGGACAGGGGCAGATCCAGTCCCTCCTTTGTGGGAGGGTGCATAGAAGACTTTTGTTAAATAATAAATATTTGTTATTTAATTGTATATTATTTATGTTCTGTAGATACGATACTGTACAATATTGTTTAAATAATAACATAATTCGAGCATAAATATTTAAATCTATTTTGCCAAATAGAGGAAGGTAAAAGAAAATTCTAGACCTTTCGGAGGGAGGGGCATGGCCCCCATGGGCCCCCTGGATCCGCCAGTGATCGGGATCTCCTGCCCCTGGCAGTGATCGTTTTCTCAGGGCGATCCTGCCGGGAATTGTCGAGAAACTACAAATACGGCGATATGGGTGACTGGAACGGTTATGGCCGTGCAAAAGCAAATGGCGCGTGGCGCGAAGCGACCGGATGGAGACACCGTGAGCGGGCGAGCTCAATTGGTTGGCACAAATATTGGCTAATCATTTGCGTGCTTCTCGTTCCCATGGCTTCTGCAGTTTTTTACTATTACCACTACAATATCTAGTAGAAACATATTTGCATACTTCTATTAATTTTAGATTCTTTAAAACCTTGAAAATGCATAATTGTTATAATTTTGTTTGGTCATGGCGTCATGACCATGAAGATGACATTGAAGTTCACAACAATTTTAAATTATAAAATTAATACATTGGTTTTTGTGTGATACAATACAATTTTTGTTTGTTCTAAATGCGGGAGGGGGAGTCACAAGTTTGTGTTTTCAAGAAATCAAAGCAGGGTTCGTGTCAAATTGTTTTAGATTGAAGTCCCTAAAACTGTTATTTGAAAATGTTTAGTTTTCGAATCCAACCTTTAAATGATGCAATAGTAATTCACCTTTTTTTCCACAGCCTATCCTGCCGGTAAATTGCCCATCTTGGAAGTTGATGGCAAAATTGTGGTTCAGTCTTCCGCAATTTGCAGATACCTTGCCAAACAGGTTGGATTAGCTGGAGCCAACGATTGGGAAGCCCTAGAAATCGACAGTGTGGTCGACACAATTACAGATGTTCGCCTTCGTAAGTTATCGAATAAGATTCGAGAAAAAACACATGCAATGTTTTCCCTTATCAATGTAAACGAATCACAATTCAAAAGCTATATTTAGCTCGGAGTGGGTATTCAGAGACTTCATTAAACGCCAATTGTTTTGTGAATGTTTAAAATTCAAAAATTCATTCATCGAACGAGGTATAGCCGTGTTAAGACGGAATAGTACCTCTCTATACCTGTGACGTTAAATTGATTTTATTTCTTGTCACTTTGGGTAATGATGCAGTAGTATTGTTCAAGGAGGACTCGGCTTCGATCGAGCAAGGTCTGCTAAGGAGTCGGGGGAAGGAATAGGCTTCGTTCCCACAAGGCCTTCTTGCTGTCATTTTATTGCCTTCAGATAATAACGACATTCGCTCGAACTGATGTGAAAGGAGGGTTGACATAAAAATGAACGTAACTTCCGCTACCGCAAACAAGTACTTGAAGCTCGTGTAGTAAACTTACAAACTATGTATAAGTTATGATTAATAATCACGATCTTTACAATATTCATTCCTGTCTATTAACCAATCGAATATACCAGGGCAAAATGAAATGGAGATATTATTTTTAATATAATTATTTCATGGCATACGTTTATATAAGAACTATATAGTTAAAAATTCTGCGAAAGCATTTTCGAACAGAATATAAATTCGAAACCTTTGCCTACCTTATTCTGCTACCCCCTTTTGTTAATTTTTTTGGATAGGACAAAAAACACTTCGTTGGCCAAAATATTATGGTAGAGTTATTGAATGAGACAATCTGTTTGTAACAGTAGATCTTGACCATAAACTGTGTGAACAAGTTTCTGATATTGTATAAACATTATTCATACTTATAATTAACATATTTGTAGTGAGTAATCTTGACAATCAATATTTAATCCTTTCTTTCAATTTGAGTGTTTTGCCTGATATGAGTGTTATTTTAAGAATTAGTTTGTATGGTGTTCTTTTTCTTGGTTTCTTTTACTATATTGAATCGAACATTTTCTATTGAGTCCATGACTGTTATTTGCAGTCCATTGAAGAAGTCTCGTAAACTTCTTATATTTTCCAACTTTCTTTCCTTCCTTTCCTATTGTAGCATGGAGTGCAGTTATGCATGAATATGCTTGGATTTTTACCAAACCATTGATTTGTTTGAGGGGGATCACTTGTTCTTGTTGATATGTAGGTATTGGGTCATGCTTCATTATACCATATCTGGTGTGTACATATCCAGTATCATTAAAAGGCATTAAATTTCAAACCAGTGTTTTTCTTCAGGTGCTATTGAAGACATTGTAATCATATAAGTCTAGGAAAAACTATTTACTATAATAATTTGGCCACCTCTGTAAAATTGGCACAAGTCTAATTTTTGTTGAGTTCTCTGAAATTTCGTAAATCTCAAATGTTCAAATTTTTTTTGCCTTCTTACAACAACATTGAAAATAGTTGTTTTCTTCAAATGTAATTTGACCACCTTCAGTTATTTCATTACTGTGGTTTTCATTTTTGGAAAATATTATTAGTTATGTAATTTATAGTGGAATATGTGCACTTTTAAACACAAATTTTCTCGAAAGTGGACCCAAGGTTTTTCCTTAAAGTTTTTGTATGGATAGGGCTAAATGCACTGAATAATAAGATATAAGCACCATTTTGATGTAACATTTTAATTTTTCAAAAATTGAACAAATGTAATGTTTTGAATCTTGCTCTCTCTCAGCATTCATGTTTTAATTTCATGCATTCTTTGTACATTTTGACCAAACTCTTTGAGTACCTCTTAAATTACAACTATGCCCTATAATCCTTCTATAATATTATGACCTAACTGGCAACTGTATGTGAAATGTGTGCATAATTAAGCTGTATGCAGTCATAGGCATTCAGGCAAGCTTACGATTTAAGCCCATTCCAAGATACTTCAAATTTGGGTTGTTGTTTGTTTTAGTGGGTTTAATCTACATAGTGCCCCATGTGAGTGGCACCCTTGGGATGTGCCATGTCTGCTGTACAGTGGATGCAGGGGACTATCCCTGGCACCCCTCCTTCACACCCTAATTTTGATGTTTAAAATTGGAGAAAATTTATTAGTTCTATTGCATAGTGTACCTTTGTATAGTTTTCTTAATAAGATTGTTGATAATCTACCTTCAGAGTTGCATGTACCTTGACTGCATGAATTATGATATTAGAATGTATCTTGTTAATGAAAATAAAAGTACCATTTTATGCTTTAATGAATATTTATTTCCCATTCAGAAATTGTATATTATGCTTTTGAAGAGGATAAAGCTGCTAAGGCAAAGAAGAAGGAAACGCTTGAGAAGGAAACATTGCCAGCTTACTTGTCACGACTGGAATCCATTGCAAAAGAAAATGGAGGCTACTTTGTTGGTGGCAAGGTATAAAGATATTATTAATTCTTGTTCTTTAGTTGTGTAGAGACTCTGTTCTAATTTTTTGCAGAGATTACTATAACCAAGCCTTCATTTCCACATAAAGAATAATTTTGTGTTCATGACCTTTTTTTTTTTCTTCATTTCAGTTGACTTGGGCAGACTTATACCTTGCAGCAATTCATGAAACATTTACACATTTTCTTGAAGGCAATCCCCTTGATTCTTACCCTAGTCTTCAGGGTGTGGTAGACAAAGTGTATGCATTGCCTGCCATAAAGGACTGGATTGCGAAGAGACCCAAGACTGACATTTAAGATCGAGATACCCTGCTGCTACAATAATGAAGAGATCTGTTTTTAAAACTTGTACTATTGTAAGATTTAGTTTTCAAGTTGTGGAAATGAATATTTTCCCCCCTAAAAATATCTCATTGTGTTGAAGAAATGATTTTATTGTTCATAAATTATACAATTCTGTGAATAAAAATGGTAGAAATCTGTATTAATATTTTTAATTTGTTTGTTAGTTTGGGCACAACAACCTTGGTTGAAACTCTTGCAATGCTAAAACCTCTCAGTGTAATAGAAGAATAGTGCTACTTAAAGATTTCAGTCTTCATCAACTTAAACACAGGTCTATTGTTCAGTTTTGACGGTCATGAAGTGAAGTATGCAAAAGCCATTAGAATAAGCACTTGTCTCTTAATGTTTACACATACACATTACGAAGTTTCAATATAAATTTTTACTATTTCTTTAATATTAGATTATGCATTGAGAAATCTCAGATGTTGGTATGTTGTTATTTTTCAAAGGGACAATCCTTCATGCAAGATTTTTGATGATTTAAAAGGTGTACAAGAATAATCATAAAAATTCATATTGCTTTAGTAAAGCAGAGCGTAATATATAAAAGTAATGTCACAAAAATATGGGTTATGAATTGTTCACGGTGGAGAGGACAGGAATAAGATTTAATTTTTTTTTTTTAGTACCAAGACTACAATATTCAAACCATTTGGTTCTAAATTATTTTTTGTGATACTTCTGTATCCTTTATCAGCTGTTTAGTAACAGAATGTTAACTTGTTAAAAATGGACATTACTGTCTGAATACATTTTTTTCTGCATTTTCAGGTGATTTTTCTGCTGTTATGTGTGACTACATATGATTTCTAAATTTTTATATGTATGATTTTTCTAGAAAAGTACAATGTCAATGTGAACAAACTAGAATGTAATGTCAATACAATGACTAATTGGAAAGAACATTTTTTCTTTTTCAAATATTTTATTCTGAGGATGTGGTTAGTTTTATGAAAAACTATTTTTGGAATTCTTACCTTGCCTCTTGCTCTTGAGCTATTAATTCCATGACATGGATACAATTGACATAAATTTCTTTAAAACTTCAACAATGTCTCCTGTTATTTATTTTTTGCCTTCAAGAAGAAAACAAATATTAACTCTTGTTATTCAGGGTTGCATCAAATGCCACCTTGTCATTAACACAAACTAGTGGTGCTACAGAATGGCAGTATTTCTAGACCTAATTAGTTTTCTAATTTTTTGTCTGGGCTAGCTTTTGGACTTGCTTCATATTCTCGCCAGCTGCCATCTGATGCTGATAAAAGTACCATTTTTTAAAAAATGTTCTTAATTTTGGGGTTTCCAAATGGTAGAACCAAAGTATTACCTTAAAAATATTATAAAGAGTAAACCCAGGCTTATAAGGAAATTTTCGTTGAAAAATTTGGAGCCATTTTTAAGAAAATTCGGTTGCAAGCATTACTGTAAATATGAAATTTGAAGATATTTTAAACAGAAATCTTATGAATTTCGAAAAACTATATTTTAAGTTGTTTAAAGTTTCTCCATACACAAATGCAGTAATGCATACAATGACTGAAAAGGTGCATATTAAAGTTGTAAGAGATGTTTAAAAAAAATACATTGTGAAATTTTTAAAATCAAAAGAATACAGCAAAATTAATTTGCCATCTTAAGCAGTGCACTACCCATAAGAAAAGTTTGAAGAAAATTTGGAACCGTTTTTGAGAAAATAGCGTTCAAGCATTTCTGAAATTGCGGAATTTTGAGTTCGTTTTAACAGAAAAGTTTTGAGTTTGCACGAAAACTTTATAAGATATCATTTTAAGATCATGTACTTGTAAATACAGTAATATGAATAATTCGCCGTTAATTTAAATATTAACAAGGTGAGAAGCGTCCAACTGGCGTCCCGCTGTACCATTTATTGTAACCCGCAAAATGTTATTAGACAAACGTGAAAGCCCTATTCATCAATGTCGCGCGGGAATATTGCACCTAGTGAATGCGCCCTGTCGGGTCAACACCCCCGTAATGTAAAAGGGGGTAGTTTGGATTTAAGGATTTTTTTGCAAGTAAATTCAGACATTCAAAATAATCCCAATGTGTCTCGCTGCTTTATGCATTATAGATACCTGATATCATGCATGGTTGAATCTAATTTCAAGATGGCGGCGGTGTACGCCACGTGTGTGGAAGATCTGTAGTAAAAAGTCTTGTTTCATCAATTACAGCTTCTTAACAAGTGAAATTTTAGTGATATTTCAGTTCCTAATAACTTAGCTCTGATAATTGTTAGTTATTCCGTATCTTTATTACTTATTGTGAAACCTTAAAGTTACATTCCGCTGACCTCTCCGCACGCTATTCGTGTGTACATTTGCTAATTTCCCTAATAGTGGTACATGGTATAGTGTGTATTCCTGTGTTTAGGTTTTATTTACTTTAGTGGTGACTACTCTGTGTAATTAGCTTTACTTTCTATCTGTTCTAGTTTTAATATAAATGTAAATTAGCTTGTGCCCAGAGTGTGAAGTTTAGGCCTAAGGATCTAACAAACTATAAGGAATCGTTAGCTACTTGGAAGTAAGTCATCAATACTGTATTATTTACTGGTCCATCACAGAAAACCTACAGATTTTTCTTCATTATTTCTATATCCCTCCCGTTTCTGAGCAGCAAGGCAAACTGCCGAGATCAACATTTTGGAATGTATTTACTTGGCTGTCCGGGTGACGCCACGTTCATGCCGAAGGTGCCGACGTTTCGGTCGCCATTCTGCGACCTTCCTCAGGGCGTAATACCAAGGAGAGAGAAGGTCGCAGAATGGCGACGAAACGTCGGCACCTTCGCCATGGTCGCGGCGTCACCCGGACAGCGTAGTAAATACTGACTCCGCGGAAGCCTACGCTCTAACTTTATGGGATCTCGTGTGGGTCGCCCTCTACTTTCTTTTCTGCCGTACACTTTTTCTTTAATCTTTCTATTTTCTTCTCATTGTGATTGTCACTCGTGTTACAGCCCTAAGCCCCATCCTGGTTGACATTTTCCTGGGGGTTTACTCAATCGCGTAAGGCGTATGCCGGGATAGTCCCTAGTCTTGCATCCCAGACATAAATGTACAATCTGTCCTCCTTTGTAATTATAATTTGTTCACAATTGAGGCATTCCGGTAAGGAAATGGTTTCTGGCATTTTGCGATAGTAAAAGTATTGACTTACCTCCTTGTAAAGAAGAAGCATGGGCTCTCTTTACACCATTTTAGCTTTAGAGACCAGAAAATTGAGAATGAAAATACATTCATACTTTAGGTTTCATTATTTATGTGCAGCACATCTCCGTTAGCTAAAACCATCATTGCACTTTCGTAAGTAACGTGAAATGTCAGATACCATTGTATGCAAGTACCAAAATGCCTCAATTGTAATTATGTAAATGTAAACATTTAAGTGGTTAGGTGGAATAGCAGACCTTGCGGCCTGAGCCTCGTCAGAAATAGAGACAGAAATAGAGTAGAGGTTTCACCCGAAGCCTAGTGAGGGAAAGAAGCGACGTGATATTATAAGAGCAGATGTAGGGATTTTCCGAATAGCGGATTGTATAATTAGCAACAATCGGGTAACATTCAAAGTTTACACGGATATTAGTATGATACATTACACTCCAGGGGGACCCAGGACATCCCCTTTTGGAGAAGACGGCGGCATCATAGCAACCGAGAAGATATTCCGTAAACGTGCGAACTTTATCAAAGCCGTACGGTTGAATAATGTTAAAAGGCCATAGAATCATGAATTAATAACGAACTCGAGAATGTTACAATAAATATTATTTGTTGTTTGAAAAGAAAAGGCTGAAATTTCATTGAATTGCCATCAAGTCTGTAGGTAGTAAATTCCACAGAAGATCGTGCAGGAGGTAAGGTGACGTATGCTCTACGTCGAACTCGTGCAAGATCTTAATGGAAAACAGAGCTAGCGAACTAACGAATTATTAGAGCAATTAAATTACGAGCATTGCAGGGTAAATTAAATTTAAAAAATTATAAAACGTTACAAAAGGTTACCCAGCTTGGAGAATCATAAAATAAGCTGAGTTAAAGATAGTTGATAAATTAGAAAGGTTTAATTACGTTATAAATTGGTATGCCTATGGCGGGGCAGGTTCATTTAGGTTACAGTTATGATAAAAAATCATATAGGGACGATCAGATGACCGAGATCGTTAAGGTAGTAGTGCCGTAGCGCTCTCGCACCAGAAGATCGCAAGATCGAGTCCCGCCTCGGGCATGGGTGCATTTGTGTTTGTATGTGTGTGTTGTTCTTTCATTCCTGATTATCATTATCGCTTTATCTTTCATATCCCCAGGGTAAAAAAACCCTAGGGGTTAAAAATCGGATCCAGCTAAATGCTGATCTCCCCAGATAAAGCTCCATGCACCTGCCACCGAGATAATGGCAGTGAGGCTAGGTAAATGCGGGATGCATGCACGCGTGGTCCGAGTCGGCATATTCGCGAGGAAATGTGTATTATTAATATTTTTCCTCTACATCACGACTAAAGATGTTATGAGTCAGCTTAGTACAAAATCTACTCCATGTTGCAACCAGCTACCTAAGGAGCAGATCTAGGGGCTGTCGGTGTCTCTACAATACTTTACAAAAATGTGGGCTGTTCCAAATAAAGCAATTTCTTGCACTTCTAAAGTCTTTTGAAAGACCTGAGAGTTTAGCCAGGTTCTTACACAAATTTTGCGGAACAAATTCAGGAGCTCCGATGACTATCGGTACGACCTGTGCTTTTACGCCCCACATTCGGCTGATCTCGATTTCCAAACTCGTGTATTTAAGATCTTTCTCTGCCTCCTTGTTTATCAAGTTTTGATCGCAAGACCCTGCCACATCTACAAGTTGACACGACTTTTTCTCCAAATCCTGGAGAACAAAATCCGGTTGGTTTGCTACTACCATGCGATTCGTTTGAATTTGTTGATCGTACTATATCGTATAGATTCCAATAATGTCACCATATTTGGCGAGTGTTCGTACAACTTGGAGCATGTGTTTGAAATTTCGAGGGTGGTACAGATCTGCCAGTAGAGGTAACTACACACCCTGTCGTGTCTTTTCAAGTATTCGGTCTTTGCTAGAAGTGGATAAGCTGAGACGATATGATCAATGGTTTCTACATGTTCCTGGCAGATTCGACATTTATCATCTTGGGAAATTTTGAGAACCGCTTTGTCATAATGTAGTATACTCTGCGCCTGGGCCGCTGTTAGAACTGCTTTCGATATTATTATTATTATTATTATTATTATTATTATTATTATCATTTATTATTATTATTATTATTCTATTATTATTCATTATTAATTATATTATTATTATTATTATTATATTATTATTATTATCTTTATTATGTTATTATAAGGTGATGAGGATAACATGATGAGGGGTGACACGGACTAGGCTGATGAATAGGTGTCTAGGTGGTATGTGGTTCGGGGCCTTCTGAACTATCCCAGCATTCGCCTTGTGAACCGACGGAAAGAACGAAAAACCGCTGGTCAAGGTGTACGGCCCGGGAATCGAACCCGGGACCTCCCGATTGCGATATTCTCTCTCTCTTTTCTCCTCATTCTCTCATCTCTCTCTCTCAATATATATATATATATATATATATATATATATATATATATATCATTATAGCATAGGTCGATTTCCATTGAAATTTCTCTAATTTTGAAAGTTTCTGAACTGAATTATTGACAACTGAGTTTTTAATGGAATCAATTCCTCAATATTATATCTTTCAATCATGTCATGTAAAAAAAAACTCTTAAAATATGTGTAGAATTTGACGCTTAGACCTACTTTTATTTTTATATCATTACAAATTTTGGGCTTAGGTATTAGAATCATCGTAATTTTAAGAATTGTCACAGCCGAACAGTGCATGACATGGTAGCAGAGGGAAATGTGTGTTGCTTCGTAAACGTAAGTGCGGAGTTCAAATCACATCACTGGCAATTATATTGTTTTTCTCGTAACTTTGTGAAAGCGAAGACAAAAGTCTAAATTCAATGGCAGCAAATCATTTTGATTTTAACTTTTGAATAGAAACAAAAAAAATTTACCGGTCTCAAATAATCGTTACCAAGGTAGAGAAACTATGTCCTGTTGTAACGCTATTAGTTTTGTAAGTCCTGCTTCTGTTATCCTTTTCCTCCACTCGACTGACATTCACATCACATTAGGCCCCTAGCTTTCGCACTGAATGTAGTTTCTTTCAAAGCACTTTGAAAACATTTGGATTAATTATTGAATTAACTGAAAAGAGCTCAGTTTTGGTTCACCGTCGAAAATCTGGACATCGCGGTAGTACTGTGTAAGGCCTCCCGCCAGTGAAAAGATGCGGCGTCACTCTGACTGTTGAATTGTGTGCTTCGCGGAGTGGAAGCTGCCTCGGCGGTCGGCGATGATATTGCAAGAGTGGGGGTAAATGTTTGAGGAAAATGTTAGAACGCCTAGAATTGCACAAGATAACAATTTGAAAAGTCATGTAGGTTATATATAAGAAGAGGTCCTATCTTGGATTATGGCAGTACATAGAAGCGACACCGTTGTGTTGTCAGTTAGTAACCTTCGACAAAGATGGCACCGAAATATAAGGTCACATATTTCGATATTATGGCGCTCGCAGAGCCCATCCGTTACCTTCTTTCCTATGGTGGCATAGAATTTGAAGATGTTCGAGTGAAAGGCGACGATTGGCCTAAACTGAAGAATGGTGAGTGACAAACGCACTAAAAATTGCTGCAATCAGAACTGTAACCTGCGACTTGCGATGTGCGATTTACTCACTGAATGCAAAAACATATGTATTCTAAAGATTCTTTAATATTTTCCACAATAAATATATTTTTGTTTCATATTGATCAAAATAAACATGTTTTCACGGAGAGTATTTCTTGTTCATTTGTGGGTTAAATAGCTTTTTTTAGAATGTAAAAATAGCTGTATAATTAAAATACTTTTTCAACGGATAGTGCCAATTGCACTGTTTAAGATGGCATAGGATTATTTTGTTGCATTCTTTTCCTCTTTTAATTACAAAAGTTTGGAACCATTTTTGTGAATATGGCATTATTGGTGGTGAATACGACCACTAATGTAAATACTAACAACGTGAGAGACAAGTCAAAAATTAAACTTTTGTAATTTTTGAAAAACATAAGAATAGAATAATATGGCGTTCATGTCTTCTTATATAGTGCATTTAGTAGTTTCCTTACCAAAAGTTTAAAAAAAATTGGAGCTGTTTATGGCAACAATTTCTGTCTATGACTGTTTTTTAAAGATTCAGCCTTTCCTTTTTATTCTAAACAGTCAGTTCAGTCCCGTTTCAATATTTTAGTTCTCTTAATTGTAATTAGTATGTAAACTAATTATCTGGTACATTAAATAACGCCGAGAGAATCAGTTTTATGGTGAATATGAACTGAAATTATACCATTTATTTTTATCTTCTCTATCCAATAGTGTGACTTGCGTTACTATATATTTATCAGCAGCAAGGAAACTGTTTATAAATGTATATCCCAAAGTTCATTATGTCGAAAGGCTGGCTCCAGAAGCAATAGTGCCAAAGATATTTTCCCTCTAGGCCAGAGCCTGGTTGTGTTTAGGGATGCAACATAACAAAACATCGATGTTCAAAAACATTGTTAAAAAACCATCGTTGTTTTTAATCTGATTTTAAAAAAATATTGATATTCAACAAAACTTCTATAATAAGAGGAGTAATATAAAAAAATATGGCTTACTATATTATTTTGCCGACGCTAATGCAATTAACACTTGTTTATTTATAACTATTATAGGCCCCAATATTTTGTATTGAGTTTGTAAAAACAGTTTGCGCACGAATAGCTTTGATGTCTACTAACTTTACGTCCTCGCGAGAAACTGAGTCTGATAGGCTGAGCGCTCAGAGACATCTCAGGGAATGAGAGCATCCTCAGTTCGCCGAAAAGGGAACAGGAAGAACGGGGACGCCTACGGACCTACGCCTATGGCGCCGCCCACGTTGACGCCTCTCCGCGTGATACGAAGGCAGGCGTAGGACATATCAGGGGATCTCCCTCAGCCAAGAGATGCTCCGCTCTACTCGATGAAGGTCCGTTCCGGTCGAACACTTGAATCGCCGCTCACATGTCAATACTTTATCTCTTACAAAATTGTGGTTATTGTACTGTTCCATTTACAGAAAAATCGAAAACATAAAAACATCGATGTTAAAAAACATCGATTTTAAAACATAGATGTTTTTATAAAATCATCGATGTTTACAAAACATCTACATCGATGTCGCTAGATGTCTTAAAGGCCCATTCACAATGCAAACGTAAACATAAGCATGGCGTTGAAATAAAAGTTAGGACTTCGTCCATAAGCGCACTCATTTACAATGCATTCGCATAAGCATAACATGTAAGACGTTAACTTAAAAGCTTGCAAGCTTCAAGCTTCTGTGCTTATGCTTACGGAAGACAAGAAATAAACCAATCACAGAAAGGTAACTCAAAATCGAGTATCGAAATTGGAGCGAAGTCGATAGAAGAACTAACACCATATGGGACATAGAGTCGATATCTTGAAATCGATTCTCACATCCAACCAAAAAGTCTCACTGCCAATAGCAACTTATTTTGCTTACGTTTATGTTAGGCATTGTGAATACTTCAGTCTATCGCTTATGTTAATGTTTATGTCTTTGCGCTATGCTTATGTTTGCATTGTGAATGGGCCTTTATATAGTCGTTGCCAAACGGAGCGCCGTATTCTGATTGGTTCCAGATCTCTTTATTTCAATATTTATGGCTGAACCAATTTTTTTGGCTCTTCAGTGCAACATAATTCAATTTGAAAAGCGTTGCTTGTAAATATAAAATACCTTCAGGACTATCTAAATTTGTAACTTTTTACTTTTCCTGTATAATAGTGAAGAGAGAAAACGCGCTAGAATCTCGGCAGTACGATCTCGAATTTTCGATCCTAAAATTCGTGTTTATAGTTATTTTGAGCTGGAACTTCACAACCACGTCAAGATTAAGGTCTGTAAATATTCCAAAGATAGTGAATATTAGTGCGTTGCCTGCGTGTGTATCACACGCAATGTTTTACCCGAAAATCGGGACGCCTGTAGGGAAGGAATGGAGGAGGGGTGGATGGGCGGAATGAAGTATGAGTCACGCCAAACTCTATCAGATTAGAAGTTTTTGAGTTGAAGATTGTTAAACACCCCGTGCGTACGATTTAGTTGTGCTGACCCAGGGATCATTAGTTATTTCTATTTGGGGCATCCGCATATGTATATGGAGACATACTTGAACGGATATATGCAATTATGTTAACATTTTATTTTATTTAAGATCATCTTAATTATCAGAGGAGAACTATCATTGCATTCATTAGAAATAAGGCATAAATTAATTTAATTTCGCAAACAATGATGATACATCCTTTTTCCACTGCAACACTCACATAAACTATAAACACACACACACACATACACTCATTAAATATTGTACAAGTCGGGTGTATTGTACAAGTGGCGTCGAATTAAGCATTATCTTCTCACTTATGACCATGCATTCACTGACGTATGAGTATTTTATGAAATGTATCCTAGATGTATTTATTATTTTTAATGTAAAATTGTGGTTTTGTCAGTAAGAAGTCCAGGCACCACTTCATCAATTATAGTAAATAATTATTTATTATTCGAACCGAAACATAATGCATTTTAGGTACTCCTTTTGGAAAAATGCCTGTGTTGGAGGTTGATGGCAAGAAAGCTCACCAGTCAATTGCAATTGCGCGCTATCTTGGAAAACAAGTAGGCCTTTCTGGTGCTGATGACTGGCAGAACTTGAAAATTGATGCCACTGTTGACACAGTCGTTGATCTTCGCATTGGTAAGTAAATGTTTGCAATAATGGAACTGTTGTACAAGATATAAAATTATTATTTTATTTGGTTCTTTACAGCTGTTTTTAATGCTGTGTTTGCTGATGAAGCAACTAAAGCTCAGAAAAAAGAAACACTTGAAAAGGATACATTGCCATTTTATTTGGGACGATTGGATAATCAAATTAAGGAAAATGGAGGTTATCTAGTTGACAAAAAGGTGAGAAAATAATCATCATTGAATAGTGGAATTCTTTGGGTAAAAAGAGATAAAATCCCAAACACTTCATTGCTTTCAAAAACTAGAGTACGGATTCGAAAAATATTTTAACTGAATATATATTTTGATATGGTCTACATATTATATTATGCAATAGCATTATTTTTTATGATAATTGTTACCATTTCTATTGTTAATCTCTACATTTACGTTTAAAGGTGTTAGGTGTCGTATAATATAAAATCTACTCCAGGTTGAAATCAAATTTCTAAGAAGCAGATCTGGTGGTTGTGATTGTCCCTACAATACTGTCTGTTAAATATAAACGTTTCCTAACAACCTGATATCTCGCAAAACCCAATGTTTTAAATAACATAGAAGTTTGTACAAGTAATTAAAAAGATGTACTGGAACAAATCCCTAAGTTTCGAAAATATCGAAAAGGCGTGTATTTTTACAGATCTACATCCTGTTTGCTTCACATCCGGTTCATCTTGATTTCCTAATTTTTGCGTTTAGACCTTTTCTGTGTCTCTATCGTTATCACAATGCACAATCACATCTACAAGTAGACATGATTTGTTCTCCATATCCCAACTATAATTTTCACGTTTATTTGCTGCTATCGTACGATCAGTTAGGATTTGTTGGTCAATCAGCATTTTGTACTCAGTCCAACAGAAGTCATGGCTTTTGGTGAATTTCAAACCCCTTCGAAAATGTCTTTGGAACTTTGAGTGCGTTTCAGATCTTCCAGTATAGATAACTAGAGACACTCATGTCTTATAGAATATTCAGAATTTGCTAGAAATGGACAAACTGAGACAGCATGTTCAATTGTGTTTATGGCAAATACGATATTTATGATCCAGGGAAAATTTGAAAACTGATTTATCATAATTGTGTCGCGTTCTCAATGTCTCACATTGAACTGCTATTTCCCCTGATTCCGGTTTTTGCTTCATTCTTCCGTTTTTAAATTACATAAAGGATTGGTCTTCGTTGATCCGCACCTCGAAGATTTTTGTTTTTGTAGTACAAGGCATTTTTTTATCTCCACGATTTCTTTAATATTTTTGTCTCACATTTCATGACAAGTAGCATCAGCATATCAGTGTTTGTGTGTGTGTGTGTGTGTGTGTGTGTAGTGCTTAGTGTCTGTGTCTTACATAGTTTTATATACGCCTCATGTCACAATAAAAGTAGAAGTAGACAGACCTTACAAGAGAAATAGATATTGAAAGTGGTCATCTCAGAAGGCTGCAGAAATGATCGTAATTGTTTTCTTCATTATTTCAATTAAATGTCCGTTATTAAATACAAAATTGGTGTATTTATGTGTTTTTATCGCTTTACTCAGTGCTGTCAAACATTAAGTAGAACATCAAAATAGAACATCTACATAGGATTTATTCGGATAACGTTTTTTTTAACAAATTCGTTGTAAAAGAAGCTCACATTTTGTGTTTCAATCTACCAACTTTCCGAAATATAATTACTTTGGTTTTTACTTTCTCATATACATATGAATATAGGGAGTAATATACGTTCTGAAGGGAAAATGATGTAGGTGTAATACAATGGAAAATCGATAGTGAGACTTCAACAGAAATGCGCTGTTTGGGTTCCCTGATACTGAAAACTGACTTTTCCCCTCTAAACGTTCGTTCATCTGCCGCCCACATCTCCGTCCACCTGTATGCTTGCACATCTTCCTGCCCGTCCGTCTGTACACACTTGCCCATAAACTACTTTTTACTTTCCCGCTTTTACGAAGGAACTTCTTAAGAAGAGAAAGTTATGTAATCGTACGCCGGAAAACGGCGAATTTTCAGCACAAAAACTTCTATTATTGGGTCCTGGTAGTGAAAAAGTTGATAAATTCTGTTGCTATTGTAACGACCCCACCCCCTCACGGTCGCTGGCAGTGTTGGGCGCCAGGCGTACTTTGGCAGGCGAGTCAACTGATTTACCTGTCACGCTGATTTTCAAGGTTAGTTAGGGATCAGGTGTGATCAACATGCTCTATTGAATGAAAATCAAAAAAAAATCTTCAACGTTGGTTCCTGAAGGGAGCTGACAGTTTATTCTTAAAATGCTCTTACAACCATTTCAATGGATTTATAGTGCAATTTTTCTTGATGATCTGAATTTTTACATACAAACAAATACTAATTATTAAGCATTAGGATACTACTTCTCTCTTGAAGTTCTCTAGTCCATTCCTCAATTTTCTAATCCCTTCAGTGAATTTCCTATGACTCGACTCGTCATTACAAAAATGCTTATTTTACTTGCAATTTCTACGCAGTTTGTGAGAGGACGGTCTCCGTAAATCCGGCAATCGCGCTGGAACGCTCCTTTCTGACGGGAGAGAGGCGGGCAGTTGGCTCAGCGGCATTTCCGAAGTCAACGACCCTGACGGTCGGATGACGTCGGGGTTGTGGTGCTCACTGCGAAGTCAGGCCAGATTCTCTTTCTCTCGTGCAGCGTAGTTACAGGTGCGGGATGCAGGCGGATTCGCGCCACAGTCACGGGGTTTTAGCAGACTCCGAAATGCCCAACCGTTAGCGTGGCGACTACTGTTTTCCATGGTGGTGGAATTTGACTGTCGCCACGAATGCTCGCTATTTTGCTGCCGTTAATGTTGTCGGCTCATCTCCCGTATGCAACTCTCGATGTCGTTCACCCGTCTCTGAAGCGTAGCTCTCGGCGACGTTCGGTGTTCTGCTGAAGCGTATCTTTCGGCGACTTTGGCCATTCTGCGGCTGATCTCTGCGGCGGGTTCCCACCTCGAGCACTCAGTCTCCCGCGCAAAGCCTCGTTCCCATATAATTTTGCCTTACGATTCAATTAGAATTTTGCATTGCGGGAGCGGGAGACTACGTCAGCACAAATACCCGGGAATGTTTGTTTATGACTCTTTAAAGAGAGCTCGCGAGGAGACGAACGAAGCCCTTTTCTCACAAAGAAACTGTTTTCGAAGATTATTAATAAGAAAAATTAGGTAGTAATACTGATGAATCACGTGGTCGAGCTTCTAGAATATTTTAACGATTCGTCTCTTTTTATTGGCTATCTACGGTTTTCTTTCTTCGGTCCTCGCAGTAACGCCTGCTTCGGAACCGGGTGAAGCTGGCCATTGTTCGGTTCTTCACACTTATGGTCGTGACATCTCACGCGCGGCGCGTACCCTCGTCTCCCGTCACTTCATATCTGGGGTGGCCTGAGTCTGCTCGCGAGATGCGCGGATGCTGCCTCAGGGGGAATAATTGAAAACTTTTCTTCCCGTGATTTGTGTAAAGGGTTCCGAGCGCGCGGCGTTGAACTCCGGAGAATGTTTATAGAACTTTCGCGCCAAATTAGTGCACGTTTCCGCACGTAGTGGGTCGTCGTTCGTCGGCTGCTACCGAAAAATTGATTGACGGCAAAACGTGTCCGTCTGTGGTCAAAACTATGTGGTAATAAGGATATGTAGTTTGTTGTCAGCTTATCTGTCGATTGTTTGTCTTTGTCCTCTGGATTAGGTGTGTGGCGTCATGTCAGTCGCCTTGTACAAACATGATACTAGCCACGTACATTTTATGGACATGAAATGCACGAGGAAGTAGTTTGCGACAGCGGGCAGCGCTGGCGGGAAGGGACGCCGGGCTGAACAATGGCAAACCTAGGGAGCTCAAGGGAAGGGGTGCCGTGTCGTGGGTGGCCACTTGTGAACCTCTTTACCACTTGGGGCAGACTTGGGAACCCCGTAGACATGCTGGCTGTGGAAACGCTCGGCGGAAACAGCGAGATGACGCAGTTCCGTCAGCCGGCCCAGAAAGTAATATAAGCGGACCCCGAACCTAAACACCTGCTTCTGATTCTTGGGCGCGTCGGGAGGTAGGAAGTCGTGTGGGTTGTGCGCAGCGCTGCATTTCAATGCATAGGCAACGGAGGCAGGGAACTGAAGCTGGCGTGCTACGTCGGGAGGTGCGGCATACTCACTCGTGTGCGCACGTAGGGCAACTGATGCATCACACCGAACAAGATATCGAATTATAATGCCAGCGGTTGTGTGAGCAGGAACATTCCTTATGGTAACGGGTCAATATTGTTTATTGTAATTATTTTAAATAGCTTTCTGGTGTTGGAGCATGTTTCAAATAAATACTCAATAAATTACAAACCGTTCACGTCTGTGAATTATTGCCTCGGCAAAGACACCACAGATGATAGGAGGGGGAAGTTGGAGGATGTCTAAGGGATGCTTTTTCCGGATGTGTCGGGGTAGGTTTCTGAGGATTAGATGTCGGATTAGAGAGTTGTTAATGTCTTTTTGGATTGAGGCTATTGCGGTGTTGTGGAGGTATGTGAGGATGTGGGGTATTTCATTTTGGGATCGTATGGAGTTGTAGATGATATACATAGGTTGTCGGAAAATGAGGCGGATGTCGTGATTTTGTGACGCGGGTTATTTTTGTGCTGTTGGTGTGGGATGTAGTGAACCACATGGAATGAGCATATGATAGGATGGAAATGCCATAGGAGTTGTAGGTTTGGATTTTTCTCTTGGTGGGTATGGAGGGATTTGTGAGGATGGGGTATAAGGTGTTGGTGATCATGGTTGCTTTGGCAGTTATTTTGTGGAAGTGGTCGGAGCAAAGGAGTTAGGTCAAGGTAGGATGTTTCTGTTTTTACATTATTCTCGGAAATCAGCTCTGTTTCAAGAATTTTGTGAAGATGGATCCTAAACATATTTTCTAACTGCTCCATGCTGTCTGTGTAGTTATTCATAATATTTTGATTGAAATCTAAATGATTGTAACTGTTATATGGTTGTAGTTGTCCTAGTGCGAAAAAGTAAAACAACTAAGAGCGTAGGCTTCCGCGGCCGGAGTCAGTATTTACTAAGCTGTCCGGGTGACGCCGCGTCTATGGCGAAGGTGCCGACGTTTCGGTCGCCATTCTGCGACCTCCAGCATTACGCCCTGAGGAAGGTCGCAGAATGGCGACCGAAACGTCGGCACCTTCGCCATGGACGTGGCGCCACCCGGACAGCCTAGTAAACAGTAAAATAACTAGTTACTACTGAACATTATTTATATCTTTGTTTCAGCTCACTTGGGCCGACTTACATCTTGCTGCCACTGTAGACAGTGTAAATGGTGCCTTAAAAACAAATATTGCAGCCAATTACAGCAATGTCGGTTCCCTGACGGAGAAAGTTTGGAATTTACCTAAGATAAAAGAATGGCGTGCAAAACGACCAAGTGCTTCTTTGTAATTGTAACATTTGTAAATAAATAATTAATTTGACTTTTTAAAATTTCTTTCGCTTTATGTTAGTCTGGAAAATTTATTTTATGTTTTCATGTGAAGCCCGTAATCATTATTAAGTAATTCCTATAATCCTTATAAAGTAATCCTTGAATACATGCTCATAAAGTAATCCAGTAAGCTGCGTTAATCTACCTGTACGTCTGTAGGTGCCGTCCGTTTAAGTGACTTACGTCATGGTCTACAGGTGAACGCCCGTTTGAGTGATTTTGGAGGATATACAGCATATGAATGGGTGAAAACTAGAGCGGTATAAGTGACGTTTTATAAATCCTTAGAAAAATTGTTTTTTTAGTCTAGATTTTAGTGGCGATGTATGTTCGTGGTTTTAATGAACAATTGATATGCAGTAATTTTAATGATAGGACAAAGCTCCACGACTTAAATATACTGATTTTACAAAATGTATAAAATGTCACTTACACCGATCTGGTTTTCACCCATTCATATTTGGGTGCCTTACGGGACCCTCAGAGATGCTCATTTGAGGTCTCTGGTCTAGAAACATTGATAGACACAATTTTTACCCGGTTCCCTCTTAAGATATTTTGTAAGAATTCTAGAAAAAACTGTTTTTAATTGTTTTGTAGTATGGACTATTGTTTGAGCAGCATGTTGTTTTAGAATCATGTAAAAAATGTTGTCAGTAGAGACAAATAATAAAGAGAGTTATTTATTCAATGAAGAAAATTATACGTGTAAAAAAGAAGACAAATAGTAAAATTGTGTGATTTCAGTAAATACAATACATAAGACATAATGAAAATGATAACATCGATAAAAAAAGAAAGTAGCATGCATAATCGTCGGCAAGCTGTATATTATATATTATCATATTATATATTCAAAGTTCAAATAAAGACACTGAAGTATTGTTTAGTGTTTTTGATTTTCAAATAAAGTTCTCGATGAAATATGTATATTTTTCCTGATGTAATATTTTTCCTGAAAGTAAGACCATCATGTGCACAAAGTTTTTATACACTTACAGTGTACAAAATAATTAATGCAAGTGATTTGCACTCTTCACACTTGTAATTAATGAATTTTATTAATGTTTGACAAAGTAAGAAAAAATATAAAAAAACCAAACATATTAATAGTTCAGAAAAGTCAATGAGATGGGTGGAGTTTTTGGCGTCAAAGTTCATCGAATCTCGGCACTAATTTACAAATGTCAGTACGCATCTCCTTCTGGAAATTTATTCTTGATCTATATTTTTTTCTTGGTCATGGCTGAAGATCCTTTTTCACATACGTAAGAAATGGAAAAAGGAAGCAGA
Source organism: Gryllus bimaculatus (assembly GCA_017312745.1). Taxonomy (NCBI): domain Eukaryota; kingdom Metazoa; phylum Arthropoda; class Insecta; order Orthoptera; family Gryllidae; genus Gryllus; species Gryllus bimaculatus. Next base: position 10,612,558 of record BOPP01000014.1, on the reverse strand, counting down.
ACACGCAAGACATTACATAACTCTGGATACTGATTCTTTACAGAGCACCCAAATTCGGACAGTGTTGCGGGAATGAATCACGCAAAAAGAGTGCGCGCCGCGATCTATTGCGCCAACTGCCACAGCTCATTTAAAATAACTGATATTGGACAAAGTTGGTTTCATGGAAACTTTTTTTAAATTTATTGCAAGAGTGAGATTATTATACAACTCTTTTAGCCATATGGCTTTTCAGTTGTTAGAGGCGAGTATCTTGGAAACTGTCGCGCCTCCTTGGGGAGTTGGGGAGTGGGGGCTCCTCACAGTTTAAATCACACTGTCCTATAGTCTTTTGAACTTTCAAATATATTTACTATTGAAAAAATGCCATTCACTGTCAATCTTTTAGCGTAAAGCATTGTCATTACTGACCGTCGTGTCGCACCATGTGCTACTTACTTTTCCGGATGTGTGATGTTTGCGCGTGGAGATGTTAATACATCTCATTAATTGAGATTTTGAAATGCAGAAGAATTGATCTAAAAAAAGAAAACGGTGGCTTTTCAGAATGAATTAATGAGTGCGCTTCCTTCAGCGGGCGCAGGCCTGGGTGGCGCGCGGCCTGCCAGCGGGCGCAGTATATTGTTGCACATCTCGAAACAAAAAGGAATATATTGTGCTGGCCGGCTAAAAGGACCAGCTAACGTGACAACTTTTGAAAAATATCACTATTTGATGAGAGCATGTATTCGTGCTCGATTTAGGGTACCTCACAGGCCATTTTGAGGAGTAATTTATAAAAAAACGCTTCTGCAAAATTATTCGTAAATGGGTCACGGCAGTTTTTTTTTAAAAAAAATTGGACACGATTTTAAGAAGATGTCGTTTAACAGCTAATGTAAATTCGAAATTAGAAGCTCTTTTTTACAGAAAACTATTGAGATTTTGAAAAACTTCATTTGAAGTAATTTGTGATCCTTTAAATCACAAATATAATAGAGTTTACAATTTGTTGGAAATGTGAATATTAACGAAATGTGCATTTAACGAGATCTTTCAAAAATATTATATTTGTTTAATTACAAAAAACACGAAAATACCCCGAAATTAACTTCACGTCAAATTAAAGAGGGCAATTAGCACTATCCGTTCGAAAAGTTTAAAAAAATGGAACCGTTTTTGAGAATATTGCGTTTGAGCGTTTCTGAAAATTTGAAATTTTGAGGTAGTTTTCACAGAAAACTGTTGAGGTTTCCGGAAAGTTATCTGACATTATTGAAAGTACATGTACTCATAAATACGTTAATGAAAACAAATTGCTGCTAATGTAAATGCTAATGACGTGAGAGACAAGTCAAACATACATTTTTGTAATAAAACAAAAAATAAAAGCAATATAACGTTTATGTAATGTTATAGAGGGAATTTAGTACAATCACTTAAAAAAGTTTTTAAAAAAATGAAGGCGTTTTTGAGAAAATTTTGTTTTAATAGCTTTTTAAAATTGCAAATTTGCACACAATATTGCTAAAAAAAACTACCAAACTTTTCAAAAAGTGTACATGACTTTAATGATAGATGAAGAACAAATGGAGAACAAATTTTATATAAATGAAAAATCTTCAATTTTGTAGTTGTAGGAAGACGCTCAAAATCTTGTGAAATTATGAAATTTTCGAAACTGATTTTGTTAAACCTGAAATTAGGACTTTTAATAACCACCTTTATAAGTGTATTTAACTCTACTCTTACAAGAAGTTTAAAGAAAAAAAGTTTTTGAGAAAATTTTGAAAATGTCTGGGAGGATTCATGTAAAGTCCGCCTAAATTTTACAGATTCTTTTTCAAAATCTCCAAGATTTTAGTAAAGCCAGATGGACAGGGGTTTCTTCAATTTGGAAAAAATCGTACGTATGGTTTAGGCACTAGTGGTGTTCACAGACGGGCGGACAGACTGACAGACGGTCTTTTGAATAGAAAAAAAACTTTTTCGATATCAGGGGACCGCAAAACGTATTTCCGTTGAAATCTTCAAATCGATTTTCCATAGTATTACACAATTTTTCCTATACTACGTATATTACTGCGTATATATGTCTGTATACGGGAAAGTAAAGTACGAAAGCTTCTCATTTTTTGAAAAATTGTACATGACCTTATTTAAAAATTAATTTTTAAAACATTTCATAAAAGAAAATTTTTTATCATCAATATTGTAGTTTTGCAATACTTGTCCATTTTTTCTCTCATGGAGTAATGTACGCTTCTAAAATTGGCGCCTGTGCGATTTTCGATGAACCCTTTCAATTTTCGAAAATCGCAAAAGATACAAAACGAGGCTAGAAAGTATGTGCTATTGTAGCCGCACAAGCTGACTTCGAAACGGAACTCATTGAGTTGAAGAGAAAGCGGAAGTTGGAAGGGGCTTTGGGGAAGGCGCGCCAAGGCATTGCGTCATCGCGAGAAGGAAGGGTTATCGTGGGGACGGCGCTTGCCGCCGGCGGATGTAGCCGGCCCCGTCTCCGCGCGTGCGCCGCCGCCGCCGCCGCCGCCGCCGCCGCCGCCGCCGCCCCTCCCCCGCCTTCCACGGGTTCTTCCTCGGGTTCCCGCGTCGCTGCGTCGGAGGGGTCGCGCCCAGACGCTGCTTCGTCTGCGTATGTGTGGTGGCGGCTCTCCCAGCCATCTGCAGCAGGTTTTGTTTGTCATCTCAAGGGTACGTTTCTCAACTCGACGACCTTCCTGCTTTTCGTTCCCTATTACATTTTCGAGTAACATCTGTCGTGTAGCGTGTAAACACTACAAATTTCCTAAATGAATGTAATAGTAAATGCCAGTCAAACTACGTTTCTTTTCGAGCGTTAAAAATAAAGAACGTCGTGCTTTCTTTAAAGTGCAATTTCAATATTAATTACAATGTGAACATTTTAGAAGTAGCTTCACACTTTTACTTCGGATAATAAGTGAACCGGATTTGGTGTTTTGGAACACCCTCAACACGAATTTTTCTGAGAGTAGTTACTGTACTAGAATGGATGACTGTCATTCTTCATGAGTCATCGCTTTTTTTAAGGTCAATCCGGCTAATGATAAGAGCTCTTCGTTTCCTATCTTAATATTTTAGGTCCTTAGTTGTGAATTGAATTCCGAAAACTGAAATCGTCTAGAAAAGTTCTTCAAAAATGAAACGTAGTTGTAGCAAGTTTCTTCTTTGAAACGGGGAAGCGAAATTATTTTATCAATTGGTTTTGGGGTAATATGAAATATATCAAGAAAGTGGAAAATGCATTCATTGTTTTAAAAATTAGCTTGTACTGTATAAATATTTTCCAGGTTTTAAACAGGGAAAATAACTTTACAGCCGTGAGCCGTAGCAGGAAAGTCCTATTCGTTTAGTTGACGGAAGAAATAAACGCCGTTTGTATGAGTTTTGATTATCTCATTCCAGACCCGTGACAGCAACAGCGTCACAGTATCTCTTTACTACCACTCGCCAACAACGTATCCTTAAGTAGTTATGGCTCCTCAATGCAAACTAACATATTTCGACGCGAGAGCACTTGGCGAGCCTATTCGTTATCTACTGGCGTATGGTAGCATCGAGTACGAGGAGGTTCGCATCAAGTATGAACAATGGCCGAGTGTGAAATCAAGTAAGTAGACCAAATCTAGTGTTATGTAGTGTATGTTTTATTTTCAGTAGTGTGCATATGGTCTATGGTGCTAGATATAGTACCGGGTGTTCTAACAACTGTGTGCTACCTCCATCATTTCTAAAGAGTTCACGACACCGAAATGCAAATTCGTATCATGGTGTTGACACGAAGAACATTAGAACAAACATCAATATTACGGATCAGAATGAGGTTTTTCCATTGATTCATCAGAATCGAAATTTTCATACATATTCGTAGATACAATACATATCGATGACCGCGGTACATACATATACTCATGTATACTTATAATTATCTAGCGCCATACACTCCGCTGATAGCTTTTCCCCTTGTGCTATACCTTTCACCGCCAGAGCCTGCAGTGGGGAGAGAGACTCTCGGCTACGTTGAAAGGCCTTGACGTGACGCGACTTCAAATATTCTATCGCCTACGGAAGTTACAGGAAAGGTACTCCACGTTTAGTATTGGACGTTTACCTGTATAAAATCCAAAACGACTACATGAAACTCAAACTCACATTCAGCTATATTCGTGTGAACTGATTGTGTTTATTGGCAAATTTTTTAATGGACAAAAATACGATTGCTACAAATAAATTTAAATTTACTGAATTGCTGAATGATTACTTCCTGGGAGATTACTACATTTCTTTAAATATCTCCATGCAGAGAGTAGATTCGAGACACTATATCTAACAGTGTATAATCAAAGAGGGTAGTGGGAGAATTTTGATAACTTGTCATAATTGAAAATCAGTTATGAATTTGTTAAACCCTCTCACCCACGTAGCTCAATTCCTTTCAGTTTCGAAATTAATTATTTTCCTTAATACTATTTCAATTATGTTTAATTTTACTTTCTCGTCCTAACTTCATAAGAAAAGTATCGTGCACCAGAAAAAGGCAGATTTTCGACACAAAAACTAATTCTCGGACCCAAGTAAAGCAAAGGTGAATAAATCTTGTTCCTACATGTAGTAAATTGTTTCTTCTAAAACGTCGTTTAGTCAGAATCCATGATTTATGAGTCCTTGATGCCCAACGATTGAATAGATTGGCGGCAAAACGTGTCTATCCATCAGTGGTCGACGCTACCGCCTAAACCGTTCAGCGGATTTTCTCCAAAACTGATATTCTTCCATTGATGTGGCTGAGGTCGCGGCCCCTGGAATTTAGAACCGATACTTTAATTTTGGGGTTTGTTTTAAATCAATCCTCAACATTTTAAGCATTTTCTCAGAACGGTTCCAACTTTTAAATTAAACATTATCTCGTATAGAGTAAAGGTCGCTTTAGAGAAGTCTCATTTTTATTAAAATCGCCGATTATTCGAAAATTACAAAAGTTCATTTTTTCGGCGTCTTCCTACAATTACAAAAATGAAGACAGATTTTTCCATAATAAAATCTGTTATTAAAAGTCATATCTCGAGATAAGGTCACGTACAATTTTTCGAAAACACGACCAATTTGGTGGCTCAGGGCATCAGTTGATGTCAGTGCTGTGCCTCTGACCAGAGGCTACCGACCAGAGCAGGCGGCCGCCAGAGTTCTCTTCCAGACAGCGGCTCAATCCGATCTCGCTTTGAAGCTAGTGTCGAAAAATTCTGCCACCGTTGGGACTTGAACCCTAGGATCTCAGGTCAGAGGCACTGAAGGGTCATCAGTTGATGCCCTAAGCCACCTTTGCCGGTAAACAGCAGAAGTAATTTCAAATGTTGTTGTATTGGGACAAGTTATTTCATAACTGTTTCATTATTGGCTTATTGTTTAGTCGGGGTGTTTTGTGTTGAGATAGTAAACATAAAATAATGAGAAGTTGAACTATTATAATTCGTAAAAAAGTTAAGTTTGCACTACTTTCAAACAGATATAAAAAGCTATCCAACTAAATGAGTTTTTTACCGCTACTATTTTGCGCATTTGAACATTTTCCTAATTCATAACAGCATTGTTTTTAAGCAAAAGAGCTCCTTCGAATACTTAAACTACTATGCTGAAGCAGCTGTTATAAATATTTTTCTCAGTGAAAATATTTTAGCATTACTTTTCTACGTCGATTAAACCATACAAATGTCTACATGTGTATTCTTCAGATATGCCTTTCGGGAAGGTGCCAGTTTTCGAGGAAGACGGAAAAGTCATCCACCAGTCTACAGCCATTTGCCGCTACCTCGGGAAGAAGCTCGGTCTGGCGGGCGGACAAGACGACTGGGCCGCACTCGAAATTGATGCTGTGGCAGACACCATTGCGGACCTCAGAACAGGTGTGTTCAAATTATCTTCACTGTAATTTATAATCTAATATAATCTTTCTAAACGCGTTTGCCTTGTCGCTGTGTCTCAATTGAAACCAATGTTAGCTTTCTTAAGATGTGCCTGAGCATTTCTATCCGGAGTGATTTGCCAATGACTTCTCGGCGTTACATCCGATTTTGACGTATGAAGGTCAGATATTGGCGAGACGTATGACATTGCAGTCTCTGCTACCTTATACATACCTACCCGCGCGCCAATTCAAATTTTCATTTAGTGTAGAGAGTTTGCTTTAATTTTGTCGAGAGCGTCCTTGTGACGTCCAAGGAATCTTTAATGTGTCGTATTATCAACTGGCATGTCCCTCGATTTTCACACTGAAATATCCGCATTCCCCGAGGCAAGATAATCAATATATTATTATTATTATTATTATTATTATTATTATTATTATTATTATTATTATTATTATTATTATTATTAGTATTATTATTTATTAGGTTATTTAGAGCCATGAAAAATAGATTGGTGTAAAATTGAATTTGATGTCAATTTTTCCATGTTCTTACGACAACTTTATTATACTACAACACTACCAGTGCTATTTGACGTTGAATGTTGGAAATCATATTTATTAAATGGATGGACATGTAACGTCTTCATCACAGAGCTAAATATTTACGTACGTTTTATTTTGGACTATTGCGTAACTTGAAGTACAAAGTAAGGAATATTTTTATATTTTGAATTTTCTGTAAATTGTGAAATTTTCTTTAAAAATGTGATTCGTAAATTATATTACACTTACTCATAATTTTCTACCCCAAGACAGAAATTTTGTTAAATGGGGTCGATAACACTAAATTTCCTTCTGATCGAAGGTTTCATAATATTGATTTTGATGTAACAGGAATAGATCAGTTGTGATCAAATGTAATCAGTTGTTTTCAAGTTACGTGAGAAGCAAGTTGCATATTGGAGATGCGCGTAGTGACTCGACTTCTACGATGTCCGAATGGTACAGAATGTACTAACAGAAATAATTTCATGCCTACTGCAAAGTGGTGTGCGACCTCATTTGGGGCACAGCACGAAATTGATAGTTCTTCAGATATTCATCAGACATCAGATACACCCTTTTTCCAGCCCAGATCTCTCGATACGCCGTATGTTTTAGAAGAGATTTTTGATTTAAAATATATCGCGCAAAGGAGCGATATTTCTTCGATGTTAAAGTCCAATGGAATGTACGAATTGAACGGGGCTTCTCCCACCAATGTATAAAGAAACATTCCTTGTCATAATATTCTCTATGGTGTTTAACGTGAGTGAAACAAACTTTTGGATTCATCTATTTGCTACTTTAGTGCTAAAGGTATACAAAGAATGACATGATCCAAATACTTGGAGTCACTGTTATTGATTTGTGTTTACAGCAATTGTGAATTATTCGTTTTACACTGATGAGCCAGAGAAGCCTAAGAAACGAGAGATTCTTTTGGGAGAGACCATTCCTTTTTATCTCACTCGATTGGATAAGTTGGTCAAAGACAATGATGGATACTTCGCTCATGGAAAGGTAAGTACGCGAGATTCAAAGCTCGGGGTCGATTTCACAAACACACTCCTCACAAGAGATTCGTAAACGGGTCATTAAAAGGTTAGTGTTGATACATTTCTTAGAAAGGAGTACATCACGAAAATAAACAAATATGTACGTTTAATAAATGTTTAATACAAAAAAGTACGTTAAATTAGTTTATATGAACCAACATAGAACATTTAAAAGCAGTGATATCGCGAACACGTTCGCCGAACCATGGCGAGAACGATTAAGAAATATTATTGCAGTGTTGTTAAGAAATGGTGTAACTGTTCTCAGTTGAATATCCCTGTAGAAACTTAGTTTAGATTAATTCAATACCAGTTGTCAAGGATCAAAAAAAAAATTTCAAATCAAAGATGCTAGATTTTGCTGCAAGATTTGGATCTATAACTAAGCGTCGAAGTTTCCTTGAAACATTTCCACGTGGAAGAGATTTCTCCATTTTTTCATATGTTCGGATACCAACCAAAACACTGCATTATCACGTGATAACTATGCTTCTAAGGGGGCTGAAAATATTAACGTTATCGGAAGTTTAGTGATCGTTTGAGTTAGGAAACAAAACTTTTCTCTAACGCTTCGTCAACAGCTTGTAATATATCGTTAGTGTTATTTGATAAAATCGATGACGTTCCTGTTTCTGATAATATAATTTATTTAATGTCTTCGCCATTAGCCATTATTTTCATAATGTCATTAATGCTGTTATTCAGACCTTTTGAATATTATTTTGGAGTAGAACCCGTCCCCAGCGAGCAGCCAAGGAAATCGCTTCTCCCGAGGCCGCTTGAGGCGTACGCTAAGCCCATGCCAAAGTCTAACCCTAACGCCTTAAGGAAGCAGTCTGGACTCTTATCAGTGTAAAATATTTTAATATTTCGGTTATCTTAAGTCAAACTTAACGAAACTGAGACCAGTAATGAAATAAGAATTATTAAGGCAAATATTCTAATAATCCACAAGCCTCTTTAAGAAACAATCATATTCGTGATACGAATATATTACAATTAATACATGACCTTCTATTCACACTATCAATATCAGTCACCTGGAGAGCCGTCTCAGCACATCAACTGATATCACTGTAGTTCCGCTGACGGGGAGGTTCTGGGGTTCGATTCGTGTTGGTGGCAGGATTTTCGACACTAGCCGGATAGCTGCGTCGAGTTCTGTAGCTGACTGGAGGAGAATTCTAGCGGCCGGCTGCTCTTTTCGGTCGTTTTTTGTGGTTTCTCCGATCAACACCAGGCGAATGCCGAAGCAATACCCTAACAATCGGGTCACCATTCGCGCGCGATCTTTCCTTCACATTCCTTATCCTATCCTATGCCTTACATACACTTGCACAACACTTCCACATATGTCGAGAGACCGATCGGGAGCTTAGAGCTAGTCCCGGTGCGATGGTCCGCTGATGAGAGATACCTGGTTGAGGAAACCCCCCCGAGCCGAAGGTAGGTCGGCGCCGGATCTCCTCATCCAGAGGGGCAATATCACTGCCACCTCCAGAGCAAAAACATATACTACACGTATGGGAATAATGACCTTAGCAGCTGACGCGCCCGGAATCACTAGTAATCAATCAATCAACACCACTCGATCACATTTGGTTTCATTAACAATCAAATTTGAACAAAAATTATAGCTCATTGGAATTTGTACAAATTGGACAAAGTGTATGGCATTCGTAATACGCCATCTCATTTCGTAAACAACTACATAAATCATTTCTTTGTAATAGTTGTTCCAGTATGTTAATGTACCAAATATTTTCGTTACTTTGTCGATTCTTTTTACTTCCCCAATACCCGTGGTAAATGATGACACGTAGACTTTCGAAGTTGAAACTTTTAGTAACGTTTTACGCTCTATGAACATGATGCAAAAGATACTTCTTATTAACCTAGTAGATAAATCTGTCAAAAGTGTATAGTCCAGTAAGGCTTGCCCAAAATGATGTCTTTTCGCCCACAGCCAAGGGCAGCCTCGGGCATTGTTCCGCTCCGCAAAGTTGTCATTCTGAAGGTCGATGAGTGTTTTTAGCAGTTCAAATTACCTTGCAACATTTGCGTTTACATAATTGTGTAGTCAAACTGACCAAAGAGTCAAAAAAGCCGAGATAAAAATTGAGTTTTATCAAACTTCCTCACTTATGACTCAAAATCATGGAGAGGAATGCCTCCAGATGACTTTTAAAAGTGTACAGTTTTACGCCTCCATCATTGGACTGGTCATTAATTCTTAAATCTTCATCATTGCTTCGAACAATAAAATTAATAACCGTGGTACAAGTGAAAGTCACCAAGTTCATTTTCAATGATTTTGATTTATTTATATACTTAAGTCACATTTTTATTATTTTGTGTAGTTAAATTGTTGAATAGTTGGAGTTTGTGTTTATTAAAATACAACTGTGCAAAATATATTGAGTAGATGCATTTAATAGAATAAACGTCAATTTGATGAGGTTCAAAAGACTGTTTCTGAGCTTAGTGAGTTTCACTTGTATATGACGAAATTAAACCCCTTCATCTTTGGATATTGCAGTTGAGCTACGCAGACGTTATCTTCGCGGCTCTGGAGGAATTCCTGTCTGGATGCATGGAGAGCGATCTTCTGGAAGGATATCCCAACCTCAAGTCTCTCGTCGAGAAAGTGAATAGTAACCCTGAAATTAAAGCGTGGATCAACAAACGACCTAAGACTCGATATTAACATTTGAATACCGATATGAACAACATTATTTTACTACATGTAATAACGTAATTTCAGAGAACTTCTTCTCTCTTCAAAAAGGTAATTTCTTTCTCTTTTAGCTGCGAATTTGCAGTCTTCCTCTTTCACATTGTGGAACTGCATTTTAATTATGTAAGCATTTTTTAAGTTATTGAATGTGTGCAATAATGTAAAAAAGAAACTGTATCATGAATGAGGCAGTGGAATTGAAATAATAAAAACCTAGAGGTCAATTGAAGGGCTCAGTAGAACTATTGTATTGTATTATATGAGAGAAGTTCAGGTAAAACCCTGATTATCCAGAACTATGTCTACGTGGGATAGCCCCTTGTTCTACTGAGCCCTTCAATTATTTATTGGACAAACCGATTTGTTTTTCTTCTGGAAATCTTACTAATTTTTTTAACCTGAAATTTTTTATTTACTAGTTTTACCTTCTTATATCTGCAGTACATGCAAATAGTATAAGTGCACGTTGCTAATATATATGAGGATATCATTAAAGAAAAAATTGAACCATTTTTTAGAAAATTCGGATAATGAACTAGGGGTTTCACGTAAATTACATTTAAAAAAAACTAAAAGATCGTTTTAAAATTTGCAGGGTCTCGAGTTCGGTCACACCCATTGGGGAATACCCATTTCGTGGAAATCCTGTGTACGATCAGAAGCTGATGTACTATTGTTTGTTCACTGACGACAGAGACTAACGGACGGACCCGGGTGGTTGGACGGAAGGTCGGTCGGAAGGTCGATCGGTCGGACGAGCGGGCAGACGATCAGTTAGACAAACGTCTTTTTAAGAAATATACTTTTTCGGTATCACGCAACACGCAAACCAGTGCATACGCAAGCTAGTGAGAAAAAGATCTTAGAAGAGGTGAAACTCCAAAGGAGTCAAAACAAAATAATATGGTGGATGTGCTTCCTAATGCCGTCAATTTTCCCATTGTAAAAGCACTTTTTACAGAGGGGATTTGTTCAGATAAAAAATTACTTTTTTTTTTCTAAAAGCCGGGTCGCGTTGCATGAATTTGTTTGTCCACACTCGTTAAAATGTTATTTTCCAGTTTCAGTTTAACCTTTTCAAAGATAGTGAATTAAGAAAATGCCTTTTGTGTCCCAAGACCCCGACGCTGTCTTCGCCTTCTTTGAACTCATGATTGCTTGTCCACTGTTTGGACAGGTTAAAACTCTGGCCAATATTTGGAACGTTTGCTTAGATTCCGATGTGAAAAATGGGGAACAATTTCATTCATTGTCACATACCCATGTACTACTTAGTCCCTTTTCTTCGTAACCCGCTCCAAGCGTTGTCGAAAAGTTGCATGCGAGCTGTTTCGATCTGTCACGAATAGGCGCAGCATCCATCTTACGCACAGCTTTCTCATTAGCTATTTATTCGTGCAAAATGGCACCAATGAGTTCAATTCCTGTTACTTCAGAAATAATATGCACATTTTTACACCGATTTTTCAGGATAGTCTCGCACACTTTTCCGATTATTACCGGTGTTTGTACACTTTCCTGAGGCTCTTCACTTATTTAAACACCCATTTATTCATAGTGAAAAAGATGAAGAGTCACTGTACTGACGGAACGTAATGGAAAAATACCATTTCTGGACGTACTTGTAAACAACAAGGAAGACGGATCCCTCGGCCACACAGTTTTTTCCGAAAACTTACCCACACGGACCGTTATCTTAACAACTATCGAACCTACCACCTCATCCAGAAGAGAGCCATGATGGAGACACTCGTCCACCGCGCCAGACGGATATGTGAAGATAACACATTCACCAAGAACTCGGTCATCTGGAAAATGCTCTTCAAGCTAATGGATATTGAATTCAAAACACAGCACGCAGTCCTCAAAAGGAAACATTCACAAGGTCACACTGCCGTTTATCAAAGAACATTACTGACCGTATTGGCAAGATTTTGAAGCACCACAACATCAAGACCATTTTCACCCCCCACCACTCAGCTTCGCATACTCTTTGGTCGTTTAAAAGCCGCAGGGACACGCTTATGACGGCTGGTGTCTACAGGATACATTGTTCCTGTGGCTGCTGTGTACATAGGTACAACACAGCGTTCAATCAACACTCGCCTCACCGAACACAAACGAAATTGACTCTTGGGATACACAGAAAAATCAGCGGTGGCTGAAACTCCCCTCTCGGGAAGAGAACATGACATACTGTTCTTTGACATTGAAGTACTACCCACCACCAACCACTATCACACCAGATTGCAACGGGAAGCTATTGAGATTATTGAAGCATCCCAATAATTTCAACAAGAAGGAAGAAGGTCTGAAAATCAACTCTACCTGGTATCCCGTTCTGCGCAACACTATTAAAAAACCTTACAAGAACAGAATAACCCAATCTAACCACAACGCAATCGACAGCCAACCAGGAGCCAGCCCGCGAACCATCATCCAATCGCAAGCTAGCGCACGAAATGCCCACTGCGGTGCCCCCCTCCCGCCGACTATAAAAGCCGCGGTCGCGCGGAGCGCGTCGCCAAACGGCAACAAAATTGCCAATCTTGTAGCGACAAGGCGGGGCGTAGAGATCTGCGCACCGAATTGCCCCACGCATTTCCCGGAAGTACGAAACAGGAACCCGGGCGTTATTGATTTTATGATTGTGAAAGGCGTTTTGAGCTGTGGTGGTTCCGCCGCAATTGCCGTACTGGATTCCGATCATAACCCAGTAACATGCGTTGTGGCGTCCTTGCAGCGAAACCGCCAAGTTATTTTCGAACTACCCGTGACACGAACTGGGCAGGTTTCGCAACACAAGTGAATTCTCAGCTTGAGCAGAAACCAGTAAATACGAAAGACGAGAATCGACGAAGCAGTGAATCACTTATTGTAACATTGAAATCGGCTTTCAAGCAAAATACAATTGTCACGCGTGTAGAGAATTCTCGCCCTGAGGCTCACAGATGAGCAAAGAAGGATCTTAAGAGAATTGCGCAGAACTGTCAAAGTTTCATCGCCGCTATGGCGATCCGTTGACAGAGAGCGGGCGCGGCAATCTAAGCAGCAGAATTCCGTTCATCTCTACGGGATGAGAGAGCTGCTCAATGGTCTGGTACTATTTCGAAATGCAATCTCCACGAGAGGCACATTTGGGATCTCTCTCGTGCGCTAGGCCGCAAACCGGGAGTAAACTGGCCCGATTCAGAGCAACGCGGGACGGGGGGCGCCGGCGCTCCACCACCTCGGCCCGTTTACGCGTGGGACGACGCGACAAAAAGCGAAAATCTTAGCGAATTCGCTTGCGTTGCAGTTCCGCGCGTTCGAAACGGGCGGCCGCCTCGCTGCCATTGGCTGCCACCGCTGTTGGTTGTGCGCCAGTGGCGCGTGCGGTCAGCAGCAATACCATTGGCCTGGTTGCCCTCTCCGCACCGTCTGCACGCCGAGTACGGGAGAGGAGCTTCGAGCTGAGCTAGAACACCTCAATGCTGAGGAAGACAGGTGGCCCGGACGGTCTCACCGCAGAACAGCTGCGCGCTCTGGCCGGGCGCGGAGTCGAGTTTTTTACTCGAGCTCCTGAATGCGTGCCTGGCGTGTGGCTATTTTCCCAGGCGTGGAGGATTGCGACATTGCACTAATACCAAACCTGGCAAAAATAAAACTATTCCGAGCAGCTATAGACTATTAGTCTACTCTCCATCCTAGGGAAACGTTTGAGAGACTGATCCTGTCACGTTTGCAACAGGAAATACGTCGTCTCAATCTTCTCAGAGATGAACAATTTGGCTTTCGAGCTGGTCACAGCTCGCGCAGCAGCTTAACGCAGCTTTGCACGGAGATCGGGCCTCGCCCTCGAGAGACGGCAGAACCTGCCAGTGGTCTTTCTGGATATGCGGTCGGCTTTCGACTCTGTGTGGCATGCGGGTTTGCTCGGCGGCCTTGCGGTGGCGGGAAGTGAGCGATTGCTACGTCAGACTGATCGCGAGTTTTCTCTCTTGACAGGCAGTTCCAAAGTGCGCGTCAATAACGTACACCTCGTCCCTCAACGAGCCGAGGCAGGCGTGCCTGCAGGGGAGTGTTCTTTCTCTACCCTCTTCGGATTATACGTGAATGACGCGCCGCTTCCTGCTGAAACAAGAACTGGTATTCAACGCTGCGGGCCCTGATGTTCGCGGATGATTTCGCGTACTACGTGAAATCGGCGAAACGGAAGGCAGTCAGTTAAATACTTAAGTGATTGTCTCGCCGCTTTCCTGATGGCTGGTCGGAAACGCCTCGCTCTCAACCTCGAGAAATGCGTCGCCGTCAACTGTCACTCGTAGAGGGCTAACCCCCAATGAACGGTGAGCTTGGCTGGCACGCATCTACCTTGGGCGGAGCGAAGCGAGATATTTGGGCGTGCTACTTGACAGCGGCCTTCGCTGGCATGCGCACGCTCGTATCTCGCTGCCAAAATTAAAACACGCACCCTCCTTTTGAAACCTCTTCTCCGTTCGCCCCGATTTAGCAATTCCTCTAAAGCGCCCGCTTATTTATCAGCTTGCGTGCGTCCCTTTGTGGGCGTACGCTTGTGAGGTATTCGCGGCAGCTCTCCTCCACTCTGCACCGATGCCGGTAGCAAGAGAACAGAGCGCGCCCGCACTTTGCCTTTTACTAGACCCGACCGACAACCCAAAAATGCTGACGTCTTCAGAATCTTAGGCGTTCGCAACCAGTTCCCGGCGGAGCTACAAAAGAGGGCGGAGACGGCGCTCGCAAGGGCGCTGAGGCGTCAGTCCGCGCATCCTGGCGAGAGACCGGCAAGGTGGCGAACAGCGGCGTGCACAGGGCCTTCCACAGAAGAAAGGGCCCACAGCACGTCGCCTTCACCTTCCGCGCACTGCCCCCGCACAAGCTCTCTGAGCTCTGCGTCGCGGGGGAGCAGCAAGTGCGTGACAGGGGATCGCCGCTCCGGATTGACGGAAACCGCGAGGGCGGCGCGGATTCGCGCTCCGCTGGGGCCAGCAGCGCTGGGGACCGAAGACGTCGCGGCGCCACGGACGCTTGATTGAAGTCGCTCCGCGTGGCGTGCTTTAAATTGTATATAGTGTTGTGAAGTGTTTGTGTTTGTATAAATGAATGAACGGAGGCGTTGTAAATATAATTATTATTGAATGAATGCGAGTGAGAAAAAAAAAATTAAAAGAAAATTGAAGCAATTTCAAGATCTCCCAATTAAATATTTAATAAAAAAAAGCCTAAAAACTAACAACCCCAAGTGGGAATGTGTATAGTTATAAGATACTTTTAGTTTTGTAAACAATTAAGCCTTCCGTAACTGCACAAGCCAAATCGGCTGCAGTTATTCATAATGTACCCCAAAGATAAATACTGTAACGTAATTAAGCCAGCGTGCTCATGGCATCTATATTGGGACGCTTGGTTGCGGATTAGTCTCGCACAGGAAAGAAGGGTTTTCCCGTAAAGGGAGAACGCGGAGACGGGAGACACAAGGCTTTGGGTGTCTTTCTGGCTTATGAAGCTTTTCACTGTTAATAAAAGCAAGCGAGGGGGTGGCGTGACGTAGGGAGGTCACGTGGGCCTCGCCATATATAACAGAGTGGTACGGAGCCAGTAGGCAGGTTCCTGGAGCCGGTGGAGAACCTCGTGCGTGTGCAACAAACACTTGGCCAAAGACGGTGCAATATGCGAGCCAGGCTCGCGAGGCTGGAGTCATTAGGTTGACGACAGCCTGCGACTGTTATGTCCTTGGGTGAACTGCGGTCACGGGGAGCGATGCTGTGTGCGTGCTCCGAGGTGAAGAAGTGGTTGAAGTGCACACGATTCACGGCAGCCGATTCTCACGGATAAGTCGCTCCTGCGATCGAGGCACCAGCCGTTGGTGCGCCAGAACGGACTTTGTGTCCCAGCGTGACATCCGGTCCACGGAAGCTAGGCTTTGTGCGCGCGTTCAAAAGTAGGTATGGCGAATGCCACAATCAAAACAATCTTCAGATCGGGTTTTGATCGCTCCCGCGATCAGGGGATAGTAGGTCTATCAGAGAGCTAGGGTGTAAGTTAGCTTATTAAGTGTATATCTATTTGTTTTGTTTGCTTGTTAAATAATATATGTTTGTTATACCGAACAGCTCTTGTGTCTGTGGTCGCTGTGAGTATCCATGACGTCACAACAATCATTCATGCCTCTCCAGGGAAATTTGGGAGGGGGAAAAACCTGAAAAAAAAAGCGCGTCGCCAGTCGCCAGCCAGCCGCCGCCCCGAACGCTGCAATGTTATTCTATGAAGTCTTATCACTGCCTCCTAGTTATCTGGTTCAGATTGGTCGACTGGTTTCTTATTGTTGACACCTCTAATGCAGGGCGTTGTTCGTTTGCCTCGATACGTGATGGATCTGCCCAGAGGGCAGTTTCTGGCAATGATTTTCTACGATTTTAAAGTTGGTCTAAGTGTTAAAGAATGTCTTGAACGGGTGATGAGTGCTTTCGGTGAATCTTCCCCGTCAAAAGACTTTAAGAATGGCATTCGTAATTTCAGCTGGGGAAAAGTCACTTGGAGATGAGCCTTGCGAGGGACGACCACAGACGGCGACGATTGAAGAAAACATCTCGTCTGTGCAGATGATGTTGACAAGCTGCACTTACCAACAGTGTCAGCAGGCTTGAACATTGGTTCCTCCACAGTGTGACGAATTTCGAATGAAATCCTTGGTGTCAGGGAGGTCTACAACCGATGGAAAATCACATCGTTTGTCTCGGGAACAAAAATCCGGTCGTGTGAACTGAAGTAAAAGAATGTTGCAAACGTTTGAAGAAGTCGTACGAAGCAAGTTTTTGATATTGTAACTGGAGATGAATCATGGATACACCAATTTGACCCCGAAACCAAACAGCAATCGACGATTTGGATCTTCCCTGACGAGAGAGTACCAACAAAGACCAAGAGATGGGAAAGAAAATAGTTTGTTCCTTCTGTTCACCCAATGGTCCTGGAACAACTATTGCACTTGCAAACCAAAGGACAGTGACAGCACACTGGTACAACCACTGTCTATCTCCCAAAAGTCTTCAAGAGCATTCAGAAGAGGCGACCAAAGAGAGATGTGCGTGGTCTGCTTTTGCATCATGACAACGCGCCTGCTCACACAGCTCAAAAAAGCAACGCATTGTTATCAGAGAATCATGTCAGACGTCTACAGACCCCCTACAATCCAGACCTGGCCCCCCTTCGACTTCTTTTTATTTCCAATAGCTAAAGAAACAATCAAAAGGCGCAGGTTTGAGAGTCCAGAACATGCAGAAGCATTTGTAACTGCTTCCGAAAGAACAATGGCGTGCACCATTTCAAAAATGGTTTCAGAGGATGGCCCTCAGTATAGACGCTGAGGGAGGGGGATACGTCGAGAAAATATAAAGGTGAGAATCGTTCTCCTCTTCTTTAAACCTATTTTTATATTTATATCGGAGTGTCCTTTGTATTGTAGAGTCATCGATAGCCCCTTAGGAAGCTGGTTGCAACCCGGAATAGACTATAATGTGAAGTAGAGTAATAATAATAATAATAATAATAATAATAATAATAATAAGAAGAAGAAGAAGAAGAAGAAGAACAATAATAATAATAATAACAACAAGCCGATCAGATAGTCGAGTTCACGCGTGGTCGAAATTGGCCTATTCGTGAGAAAACATTAAAAAAAAGAATGAGAATAATAATATACAATTAACTGACTTTCACTGGATAATATATTATTATATATTGTTTATTACTTTTTTTAATGTCTTCTCTCGCAAGGTAAGTTTCAGCTACCCACTGTTGTTACTACACTTATCTCAGCACGAAACGGTGGGAATAAAAACGACAAAACAATCATGAGAAATGCAGAACACCGTATACGACCGACCTTAAGTTAACAAGGAAAAATAAGTATTTTAACATTATGCATATTTTCTGCGAAAGGAAGCATGTTTGTTTCTCGCGAAGTTGCTTCACTCAGATAACTGTGAAACGCGCTTATGGCTATCGTGTGTTCATGAATGCGTCAGGACGGAAAGTTCAGAATCTGTCCTTACTGAGCGAATCTTGTCAGAAGGAACTTTTGTTCTGACGTCTTGCGCAATGGTGAGGCCGCTGAATCGTTAGATGACTTTCAAATCACACTCGTCAAATCAAAATACGTTGAATGAATTCATGGGATACATATGACAGTTTTTTTACATTTCAAACAGGCTATATGATTCGAGATATCAAGCCGTATGTATGCGCTTGTTCATAGAAGGAAACACATTTCACGTATTGGAAATTCCAGAATCATATTTGTGATGTCAGCAACATTAGCGGTAGGCTGGTAGTTGGACAAAATCTTACGTAACTCTAATTTACATGCTTACGTTTTTCGTCTTTTGAAACTGAACAAAGTATGGAAATTTTCTGTCATAGATTTGAGCGGTTTTTGTGACACCCATTGATGCCAAACCAGGCATGGTTAGTGATTAACACGTAGAAATGATTAAACTGTATTTCTCAATTTTTTTATCACTTGCGTTTGAGACGTGTTACTACACATTTATCTCAATTCTCCATGTACTGAATGTTCGCAAGAAATTAAAGTATTTTGCTACAATACAAGGAATCTACACTTTTAGCCTTTCTTTTTAAAAAATACTAGCTGGTTCCCCGGCGCGTTGCTGGCGCAGAAGAAATAATTGCAGGAATATCGATGGAAATTAGAAAGAGTTATCGTGTTTAATTAGGAATGATAGAATGATATTTATTTTCATGTCCATATCATGCAATTTTCTGAAATTTAATGATATACAAAGGATAATAATAATTATTCTATTTTGTTGACTCTATAATTCAAGTGCTTTAGGGTAGACAATATTTAGTTCTCTCTCCTTCTCCCTCTATCCCTCTCTCTTTCCTTTTACTCTTTTCCTCTCGCTTTAGCCTCTTTATTCTTTCTTTGTCCCTCTCTTTTTCCCTTTACCGTTTCCCTCTTCTCCCTCCATTTTGCGCCGCCCACTCCTCCTGTCCTCCTTGACCTACCGCTACCGCGTTAGAGAGAAAGTTCTGTAAAGCTACGTGAAAAAAAACCATCGAATTTTCGGCAGAAAAACTCTTCTTACAGGGCTCTAAAAAAGAAAAAGTGGATAAATCATGTTGCTAAATTTAGAAAAAAATCCTTTAGCACGTGGTGTAGCCAGAATCCCTATTTTGTGGCTCCTTGATACTGAAATATCTATTGACGGCAAAATGTCTGTACGTCGGTCTGTCAACAACGCTAGCGGGTAAACCGTTCAGCCGATTTTCTCCAAAATTGATATTCCTCAATCGATCTGGCTGATGTCGCTGTTCCTTGAATTTAAAACCGATATTTTATCTGTTTTTTTTACATAAAGACCCAAGGACATTTTCAAAATTTTCAAAAAATGGCTCCGATTTTGATTCAATAGTGTGGTTGGATAGTGTAAAGGACGTTTAAGAGAATAAGGCATGTCTCATGTTGGTTAAAATCCCAATTTTCGATAAATTGAAAAAAATCAAAAATTTCTCCGAGCTTCCTACAATAATGATATTAAAAATATATTTTTCCTTCATAAAATCTGTTCCCTAAAGACAGATTTTAAAATAAGGCCATGAACAATTTTTCAAACATTTGAGTATTTTTCGCGTAATTTTGTGTGAAATATAGGCAAAGTTTAATTTTGTTTAAACAATTTTTTCTTAAAAACGGCTCCATCGGTTTTGAATAAATTTTGTTACTGGATAGTCTAAAGAACGTTTAATATAATGGTGAAGGTGTCATCTTGGTGGATAACTCTCATATTTTGAAAATTGAACAAATACAAAATTTGTTCGGCGTCTTTTTACAACTACATTTACAAAGATAATTTTTTAATGAAATGTGTTTATCAAAATCAGATCTTCAAATGAGGTCATCATTGATTTTTCAAAAACGTGAGTATTTTTTGCGAAATTTTGTGTCAAACCTAAGCAAATTTTATTTTCTTTAAACCATTTTTTCTTAAAAACGACATAAATCTTTTTCATTAAATAGGAATCTTTGATACCGTAAAGAACTCTTAAAAGAATGAAGCAGGTCTCACTTTCGCTAAAATCCCTGATTACAACTTTTTAAAATTACGGCATCTTTCAATAACTACAATTGAGAAGATAATTTTTTATCTTAATGAAATGTGTTCATAAAACACAGATCTTCGAATATGGTCATATTGAATTTTTCGAAAATGTGATAATATTTTGTGTAATTAGTCGCTCACTCCGAATTTCCTGCGCTTCGTGTACGTAATGATGAGAGGTGATCCCAGGCAGTTGGATGCTTCGTAAGTTAGAACTTCAATTTTTTCTTTTTGTTCGTTTATAACATTCGAGCTTTTGTTATACGTTTACGAATTAATATTTTAGAAATTATTTAAAACATATTTGAAATATATTAAAAAATTGTTAACCTTCTGGGAATTTCAGATTGGAATGCAACAATGGCATTCCGCGCCGCGAGACAGCAGCTGAATACCTGTGAATTAAGACTCATTTTTAGGACAAGATTTAGATGTAAGAAAAACAGTTATAATTGTCAAATTTGTTTTGATATTTGTATGAAAATATTCAATTTTCGTATCAAACAATCTACGATTTGTAACGAGTTTTACAAAAAAAGTATGACATATGTTGATTCGGAGAGAATTTGTGGTATAAGTATTATTACATAACCATTACTAAGGACAAAAATGAACGTGCTGTTTGAGCACCACTAGTTTTATTATTATGAAATTTATTAAGTTAGTAAAACATATTCATCAGGGTAGGCAGTGCTTACCTTGCCTACCCCATAGAACCGTCACTGGTCATATCTACCGCACATGAGGCCTACACTAAAATCCTGAAGTACGGAGGGTGAGCCGCAGGTGGGGGCCCGTTTGAAGTTGTTTTTTCTATATTTTTTGCATATACCTCCATAACTATTAATCCTACCGAAACTTAAGATGTACTGTACAAAATTAAAGTAGACTATATTTCCTACAAAAAGAGTTCCTAGAACGTTTTGTTGTAAAATTAACCTTTATAGACGCAAAAAGTTTTTGTTTTATGGATAATATATGCAATATATAAAGATACATATTGCTGATAAATGTTGAACAAAAATAAATTAACTTCTGTGCAATGAATATATCATAACATCCTTTTATAAGGCAGATTTCCTTAAAAATGACTTTGTAAATAAAAGCAAATCATTTTCCAGCCTATAACATTAAAAGGTATTAATTTACAACAAAAACGTATAGGTATGTTTTTTAAGGAAATTGTATCTTCTTTAATTTTGTATAGAGCAAAAGTTTCGGTAGGATAGACAGTTATGTAGATATATACAAAAAAGTAGAAAAAGGTCTTTTAAACGGACTCCCACCTCCACCCTACCCTCCATACACTTCAGGATTTTTTGTACAATGTGCGCTAGGAACCAACAATCATGCCAAGTTTCAAAACTCCGGAATTTTTTAACTCGGCCTTATTTGACTGGGATGTTGCACGAAATACTTAAATGACGAAAATATTCTTGTCAGGTGGAAAAATGAAATATACAATCATTTATTTTCAGGCTCGCATTATTTAATGTTGTTCTTGTTATGTCTGTTTTCTTCAGTGAATATCCTTTTTGTGGCCCATGGGTGGTCAGACACATCCCCAGCAACACTGCCGTATAAACTCCTTACCTCTTCTATCATTTGTTCTGGCTACGTCCGTACTTCCAAGAGCAATTGACCGCCATTTCCAAACCAAATCTTAATGTGACAAACGTTTTGTAAAACACTGAAACGTTACACTATTTATTCTGGTTTTAATATCAAAGTTCCTATCCCATATCAATATTGAATGGCAACAAAACAGAATTTTCTATAGTTCAATAAAGATCAGTCATTGTGCGTTTAATTGATTAAGTTAAGTAAGTGCGTTAAGTAAGATTAAGTTAAAAAACTGAACGGTGTATGTTCCCACGATTCGGATTATACTTATTCTACGAATATAAAGTGGATTAATAACAAATTAAGTTGATTCAATAAAAGTATGAAACAATATCGGGCTTTCGTCTTATATTGTACGCCCTCTGGGAAAAGCGTTTTATTTGCTGAGGTTGGGGGCGTCGTTGGAAATCGATTTCAAAGCGAAGCCCGAAGAGCCCGGGGAGAACGGTGTGAGTGAACCACTGCGCATGTCCGCTGGGACGAGGACACCGCAACATGTTCTCTGGACAGAGCAGCACTAACGCATTCTACCAGTGGCTAAGATGAACCATGTAAAATGTGAGTTTTCGAGTTCGAGTGGATTCGACTTCCCGAAGCCTACGTTCTTATGAACCTCACGAAGAACGAGAAACACACATTAAACACCTGGAGGTGATGATCGCAGTAAAGGTAATTATTTCTGCTATCTATAAGAAGTCGTTCTTAAATACGTAAGCAAAATTTAGTTTTGCAATTCCCACCCACTCATGGCATTTACAAATACCCCAGCTGAGATAAAAGTTCCATTTGCTGCTCCCCACTTTCCAAATAAAATAATGTAATTTTAGTAAACATTTAAATTTTACCACACACACACACACACACACACACATTTGTATCACTGAAAATGTATCATTGAGTTACATTTTACAAATTTTAATATTAATTTGTTTTTAGAAATTAATAAAATATTGATTTAAATAATTGTTTTAATACACTAGTCCACCCACGTTCATTTGTATCACATTTAAGACCACATTCTAATCTAACAGTGATCGTTTTACTTTCTCGTCTATTACGTACTTGCGTAGTAAAGAGAAAGTAATGTAATACTGCAGTGTAAAATGGCGATTTTTGTTAAATAAACTATGACTAAATGGAGATGAAAAAGTACATAATTATCGTTCCTATAGGTAGTAAATGACAAACTTCCAACAAGTTGTGTAGTCGGAATACCAGTTTTATGGATCCTTGATACGGAAAAGTTGGTTTTCAGCAAAATTATCATATGCCAGTCTCCACGTCTGGCTGTGGTTAACAAAATATTCAACATTTCCTAAAAATATGGCGTCAAATTTATTCTTTTTTCTCCAAAAGAACAAAGGACGTTTCTAAAAGCGATCGTTGAACTCTCAAAGCGTTCGTAAATTTCAAAAGTTCAAATTTGGGAAGCGTCTTACTACAACGACAAAGATAGAGATAATTTTCCTTAATAAATTCGGTTCTTCAATAATGTACAGATGTTTAAATACGATTAAGTACAATTTTTCGAAGTACAGTGAGACGTCAACCAACCGAAACGCCAAATATCCGAACTCACATTTTTTCTGGATTATTTTTTTAAATTAGGCACCGTATAATATATGTACTCGGCCTCGTGGCTCGCTTTTGGTTAGCGTGCTCGCTTTCCGCTCCGCTGCCCCAGGATTGATTCCCGGTCTGGCAAGATTATAGTGTGCTCTTTACTTGAATGTCACAGTATATATTGCTGTGTGACGATGAGAAAATTCACTTCTCAGGTTGAGAAGACCGGAATAGAGCGTGGGGATGGTCCACATTACAAACATTCAAGATTTTTTCCGATTATCTAGTGGTTGCACAACCGTGCAACCGAAGTACGAGCAACCACAATAAAAGCGCAAGAGGCGCGAAACTATTTTTTGAAGCTGATACATTAAAAAAAATACCGCAATCAACTCTGCGCCTCATACAACAAGAACTATTGTCGCCTAATAATGAGAAATTAATTCTGTGTTTCAAACACCAATGTTATAGCGTTATCATTCTTGTATTGCGACGTGATATGAACACAGTCGTGGTGCTAGTGATGCTACAGAATGACACAGATTTCTCGTACTAGTTAGTTTCCTCATTTCTTTGGTCTGGGCTAGCTTTTCGATCTTGCCTCACCCTCATTCCAGCTGCCATCTATCGCCTCCCAAACTTCATTTTTTTACAATTTCTCAATTTTTCGGTCGTGTAATAGCAGAACGGAAAAATACTTTATGAAAATCATATATTAGAGTTAAATCTTACCGTATATAGAAGTTTTCGTTGAACAATTTGGAGTGTTTTTTTTAAATTTTTATTTTAGAAAATGTCGTGTAAACGTTTCTGTAAATGCGAAATGTGAAGCTCTTTTTTACACAAACCTTTCGAACATTGACTAAACACCATTGAAAATCATTTGAAGCACTTTAACTCATAAATGTATATACATTGCTGGTAATATAAATATTAGCGGCGTGAGTGATTTTTAATATAAAATCATATTTATGTAATTTTTGAAAAGCCAAAAAAATACATCAAAATGGAAGTGATATCATGTTGTTTAGTTCATTTAGCACTATCCAGTAAAAAATTAAAGAGAAACATTTTAGAGCCGTTTTGAAGAAAATGGCGTTTGATCTTTTCTGAAAATGCGGAATTTTGAGCTCGTTTTCACGGAACACATGAGTTATCAAGACCCTTTATAACACGCCATTTGAAGCAAATGTACGCATAAATGCAACAACAAACAATTATAATAGTCTAATTTTTGGAAAAAACAAAACATAGTAGAGCAAAATTTCATGTATATCATCTGTTACAGTACTGTTTATCACTAACCCTACCAAATGTTTCAAGACAAATTTTGGAGCCATTTGTGCGAATTTTTAAAATATTTTTAATTTTGCAAATATTAAAATAAATCAATAAAGAATGGTTTTCAAAATGGGATATCGTTGAGCCACGCCAGATCAACCAGAGAATCCATATTGGAGAAAATGCTATTAGCCGCTAGTATTGTTCACAGACAAACGGACGGACGAAAAAACATTTGAAGAAAAAAACAAACAATTTTTTTGCAGTATCAGGCGTCCCACAAAACTTGTATGTTCTGGGAAATCTTTTTTTTTTTTTTTTTGCAGCATTACATAAACTTTCACTAGTACTCCGAATATTAATGCGAATTACTCCCCTATATACGGTAAGTATTCGAAAAAGGTAAAAAATGGCGCTGACATAATGTTCATGTATTTAAATCCAATCCCCTGTGCTGCTTACACCGGTATAGGGAAAGTTGCAAAGCTGCGGTAAAAGTGGAATTTCAAACTAAAACTCATTGCCGAGGCAGTGTAACGAAATTTAGATAATCTTTATTAATATATATATATATATATATATATATATATATATATATATAAACAAGTGTAGTCAGAATCCATGTTTGGTGGGTTCTTGACACCGAAAAATTGATTGATGGCAAAACCTTTGTCTATCCGTCCGTCCGGTCCACGCTAACACCTAAACGGACATTTTTCTTCTAAAATGGATAGTTCCCAATCGATCTGCCTGAAGTCTAGGCACCTTGAATAATATTAAATTCATATTTTAATTTTTTTACATGAAGCTCCTGGGATATATAAAATTTTTTTCAAAAAATAGGTGCAAACTAGTTATTAAACTTTGTTGTTGGATATAATCTGAGAATAGTGCAGGTTTCATGTTCATTGCAATTTTATTTTTTTTAAATTGCAAAAACGCAATTTTTGGGGGCATCTTCCTACATCTATAATTTAGAAGATAGTGATTTTTTAATGAAATCTGTTTCTTAAAGACATATCTTGAAATAAAGTCATTCTATTTTTCAAAAAAATGAGTAATTTGTGTGTAATTTTTCCCGAAATTAAGGAATTAAAAAAATTTTAACATATTTTCTCAAAAATTGCTGGCATTTTTTTCCTTAAAGTTTCCCCATGTATGTAAGAAGTGTTGTTAAAATTGTGGTACTAGATTTTCAATTGTAACTGTTTTAGCTATCTCTTTGCATTTTCAAAAATTGGAGAATGTTATGATTTGAAAACTACAAAATTGAAGATAGAGATTTTAGCCAAAGACAAAGTGTGTTGCAAACAATCATGTTTAAAAATGATTATGTTCAATATTTTGATAAGGAAAGTTTCGCTCAATTTGTTCTTAAAAGTTATGCAATTTCTAAAACAAATTACATATTTTGTACAAAAAATAACAGTTCTAAATTTTTTCTTTAATGTTTTTCCACAGACACATGAGACGCTTGAAAGAATTTCGTAACTCTCATTTTCGTTGAATTTCCCGGATTTTCGGAAGTTGCAAAAACTTAAACATTTGGAAACTCCGAAGTGGAAGATACAGATTTTTGGGTGTTTTTGTTGTTATTTTACATCTCTCCGGTTTCCCAACAATTACACAATAACAATAATAATACAATTTTAATAAATTAATATTACTAGATTCGAAAAGTTTCCAGAATATTTAATTATTCATTTAAAATGTCTTCGAGAGACAATTTTTACTTTCTCGCACTTGCTAACGTAAGAAGAAAAAGTAATGTAATAACCGGAAAACGGCAAATTTTCGAAACAAAAACGCGCGGGGCCTTGGAAGGGAAAAAGTGGGATAAACCCACTTTCTAAATATAGAAAAAAATCCTCTTAACATGTGGTGTATCCAGAAACCATGTTTTTGATACCTTTATACCGAAAAGTCGATTGACGGCAAAACGTCTGTCCGTCCGTTTGTGCACAACGCTAGCGCATAAACCGTTCTGCCGTTTTCTCGAAAATTGATATTCTCCCATCGTTCTAGCTGATGTCGCTGACTCTGGAATTTGAAACAGAAATTTTGATATTGGGGGATACTTTACATATACACAGTCCCTGGGACATTTTCTAAATTTTCAAAAAAATAGCTTGTTGTTTGTTTGTTTGGATGCTGGGCGGGGCCGCACATTGACTGTATAAGGTAGGCTATTCATTTAATATTATACGCTTATTTGGACCAAATGATGAATACTTCTCTTCTTAATGCATGCATGTAATACCACCTCCTCCCCGAAAACCACGATGTATTAGAAAAGCAGGGCAAAGTCAAATCATAACCCCTTGTACCCTCTAGGAAGGGAGTGGAATTATTACACTACCCAGGCTCTACTACAACTATTGGCATATTGAAAACTAAAAAGCACCAACAACGAGCTCACAGTGAAGCTACATTTACGTCCAAAAGCAAAAGAAGGGGACATCTCAGTATTCTCAACGGACTAGGAAAACTGGACGAAAATCTGATTGAGATAGAGATCATTGATCCGTAAATTAACTAGAGCAATAAGTAAGTTAGGCAATAGAAAATTTTACTTAAGTCACCGTCTACCATTTATTTATAAGTTATAAATGTAAATAATACCTTAGAAGTTGCAAAAGCAAGATATAATTAATATTCCTAATATTCTCTTGGGATATTGGGTTAAGTTTATTTCTTTTGCTATCACACATCACTCTAACCACTGTACCGATTTAGACTTATCAATTCCTTGTCTGCCTATCACGCTCTCTCTCTTTCTTGCACACACCAACATACATAGACATTTCATTCAATTTTCCACTGAAAGTGGAAAAATGTAATTATCTCTTCTTTCAATGGCCGTTCCAACAATGAAAAATGTTAAGTGGTTAATCTCTCACAATTCGTATTCGAAGTTTACTTTCATTGACGCGACAGACATTTTTGCGAAAGGTGCATTGTATTGACACATCGTTATCTCAAATTAGTAAAGAGATTAATTTTGGGCTGTATCTGCGCAAGCTCAAGCATTCTTTCATGTTCCGCAACAGTCCTGCGGAACTTCTTTATTGAAAGGTATTCTATTAAAATACATGTATTACGGTGAAAGTAAATGGTTTTATCCACGGTTGTTTCTGAAATTTTCGTCCTCGCAATTGAATAATTCAAGACTTTTTTTTCTTCTGAGGTCCCAGAATCCTTGGTTTCGAATTGAAAATATTATGTTTTGTTACAAAGATTTAATGAATGCATACACTTTATGTTCGGGAACCTTTCGTTTCAAGGTGTTTTTGTGGGTAATTCTATCACAATTTCATTTTTAAGACAAATATCGCTTCAGAACTTAACATTAAATGGTGTCCACGATATATCAGAACAACGAGAACAAGATATCGTTCAAGATATCATTTGTCGTTGAGCAAATTTTAATTAAGATAACTCTCTTATCACCGAATACGAGGATTGACTGATTGACGCCCCAAGATAATTAGAGTAGTAAGTTGAAAATTACACTTACAAAGTCACTAAGCTCCACTGAAAGCAATTCCATTAATCTAAACGGATTTCACGTAACACACAATGCCAGCCATATTTAGATGGTAATGTATTTCAGAGCAACTTGTTCAGATTGTAGTATAAATGAATGTATAATTTTCAGTGATTTTTATCCAAATTTACTTACCGTATTTACAATTACTCCAATGGTCATTTGTGTATTTTCAACTTAATATTTTAAACATATAGTACATCTGAATTTTTTAATTTAAATTATTCAATGCTGACGTATATAATTTTTATCATATGGACGATAGACGATACTTGCCACATTCTTGGTCGACTGATTAGCAAGATCTTAAAGATTATCATTTGGGGAAATTAATTTAAACACGTAAGTCCGTCGTCCGTTAATATTTTAAATGTAAGATACAGACACCACTAAAATATGCTATAAAAGAAATTCACAATTTTTTCACATTAAAAAACAAACATAAGGTTACCATACTTCCATTACGGAAAAAGAGGACATTTCTTGTGAAAAAAGAGCGAAACTTCAAGTAAAATGTTTTCAAATTATAATCCTTATAGACAAGTACTAAAGAACGGTCGAAATAAATACTTCAATAATCGTCACCATTTTCACAATACACAATGCTAATGGGTCTACTTCATTATCATTACTGCCTTTCCCACGTTAATTTGTAGATTTTGTACATTTTGTAAAGTTGTTAAGATTTGTAAAGTAAAGTTAGTGTATTCTTCCAACAACTTCTCAGACGTAATTCCAGACTTAGTAATACATTTAATCTACTCTAATACCAGAAGTATTTGGCGGGTGATGAATTCTCCCTCAACAGATTTCTCAATACGTATTCGTAGAAACTAATACAGGTTAAATGCTTCAAGTTGTATTAAACACACCATACCATTAATATTTCCCATGTTAAACCTGTTCATCTATAAGAGAGAAGTTATCTTCTGTGTTAGAACTGTGACTAGAGATTGCAAAATAAAATTCGCCAATTTTTAGGAGTTCAGAATGTAACACAAGACTTAGAGACTGAAGTATCCATATCACACTTCACTAGCTGATTGTTCTTGTTTCCTTTCAGGGTTGTTTACAATATGTTATACCAGCTGATGACAGTCGTATTTCTTGGAGTAAAGAATGTAAATGTAGTTATAACTACATTTACATTCTTTACTCCAAGAAATCTATGGATTTTGTGGTTGGTAGGCCAGATTGAAGTTAAATGTCATTTATTCATACAACAGTGAAACTTTATAATGTCTGGGACTCGAAAGGTCTGGAATACGCTTTAAAATTAGTTCCCTCTTTCCAATAAAAAAGAGAACACCTTATTCTTTCTTGTAAAATCCATCCAGACAATATTTGTTACTTCAAAAAGGGAAATGTCCGGAGAAAAGAGGACGTATGGTAACCCTAAAAACTTGAGATCAATGATGTGAAAAAATGGGCAGACAGTAGCAATAAACTTTTTGATTTTAATAATTGATCCTGAAGTTCTTTTTTGGAAGCATTAGAAATAGATATGTTCAGGTTTTGTTTCGATTTGCATATCTACTCTACCTGCATTTGTGTGACTATGCGAACTTTATCACAACTATCGATATTTGTGAGCATGAGCCCTTATCTCTTGATATCCTTCAGCCTGACACGACAAGCTCAGATAGCGGCCGCCAAGGCTACGGGAGGATCGGAATCCGTAGTTAGCCAACGCCCTAGGAATCGCATCAAGTATTTCGTCGTTGGTTCGCTTCGCCACCATGTCTCGGCCGGAAGATGGCAAAGTACAGAGAGACAGTTCGATGGTTTCTCCCCCGGAACTCAGCGATTTGGGATCTCCAGGATCTCCCGACATGAAGGTCGACTCTGATGTTTCCTTCTTCGGAAAGTGAGTTTTGTCCTTATCTTGTGTATCGACACTGAAATCAATACATGAGATTTTCTTCGAGATGGAATGAAAATTCTCTAGTTTTAATTTTTATTCAATAAACACAAAAGTTTTATATATTCGTCCATATTTCCATGTTTCAACAGTAGAAGAAGGATCATTCTTTCTTAATTGTTGACATCAATGTACGTACTAGTCTTTAGTTCTTGCTCTTTTGTAAGAATGAAGATCTCTTGTATATTTTATACAAATGTCAAGAAACAATCGTTGAAACTTAAGATATTAGGTATGACTCGTACATTTGACTGTCAGCCTATCCACTTGTCCGTTGGTTCGAATGTTGGTCCGTCTGTCCGTCTACAACATACATAAGATTCTGATCAAAATTAATATTCCAGTATTTATTTCACTGTACTCTATTCCCTACGTATTTTAAACGAATCTTTTAGTTTTTGGAGGTAGTACGTTTCAAAAAGCACCTGGGACCTTTACAATATATTCTTAAAAGCTGCTCCAATATTGTATTTATATTTGCTAGAATACAACAAATACACTTATGAAAATGACATATATCCGATTCTAATTAAAATCTCTGAATTTTTGAAAACCGAAAAAGGTTATTTTTGAAGCAACAACTACATTATTGAATTAAGAGATTTGTTCTGAATTGTTCTTCACAATTAGATCCAGAATGTCATGTAGATAATTTGAAAATATGCGTAGATTTCGATAAGACGTTCTATTTATTAAACATTTCACTTATGGATTTTTAAAAGTAGTATCTCTCTCTTTCTCTCTCTTTTCTTTCTTTCTTTCTTTCTTTCTTTCTCTCCCTCTTTCTCTCTCTCTCTCTCTTTTTCTCCGTTAACATTTACATTAGGAGTAGAAGTATTTAACGGTTTAATACTTTTGTAAACTCGGAAACAAATTATTTCAAAAGATTTTTTTAAGCATAAGGGTACATAAAATTACGATTTTTTAAAGACGTTCAAACAATTTTATTTAAATGACTGAAAATTTGTTCTGGAAAAGTTCCTTATTAAAGAGTTCACATTTCTACGATATTTCTATTTTATTTCAATGTAATTATTGAGGGTTCGAGGTTTTTTATGTAGGATTCACGTATGTAACTTACATATCATAACCTTTATACACAGTTCATGCATTTCAGCTCTCATGCATGGAATCTAGTTATCTTCACTGTTTAAACTAGAGTTTGCCGTATGCGTACCGCAAAGAAGTCATGGCCATGTAAACAAGTGAGTCGACAAAAACACTGAGGCAACATGAATCTACATGGCTACCGCCGCACGCACTAGAGAGATCCAAACAATATACAGCCTAATTGTAAGTTCCCTTGAATTCGAACTAAAAATTAATATATGCAACTTGTACGTGGCGTACGCATTTCAAAATGCCGGACTCGGCTTTTCGACCATCAGCGTTTCATTCGAGCATCACTCACCTTCTCTACTAATTAACTACTACTTTACTCATTATCTACTATTTTTACTAAATAAACTGCTAATTAACTACTACTACTAATTAACTTTTACTTTTACTAAATAAACGACTATTCAATTGCAATTGAATTTGCGGTAATGGCGTCGAAGCACACTCTCTAAACTTTAGAACATACGTCTCTGTCTTACTTGGAACCCTATTTAGTATGTTAATTTTCCTCAGTTGCTAGCACATTATGGAGAATATTTTTACGTCTGTTTTTACGTCAAATTTAACTTCTGTAGGAAAATTCGTAGTTGCACACTCGTGTTTCATATAACTTATGTAATCCGTTCTAGGAGTACTGGACATGCCAATCACTTGTTTTGAAATACGCTACTTTCCAAAGGGGTTGCCAGATGATCAAAATTTGATTAAACTGTTTAGAGTAAAATCATTGACTATTTTACGAATTAAAATATTAAACATGTAATACATTTTTTGAGCGAATTATTTATGTGGTTTATTATCAGTGTGACTATTTTTTCTTCTCAATCAGAGCGTACTTCGTTATCTTGGCACTGCTGAACACTAAACTGGAACATAAACTGGCTTTCAAAAGCTTGAAAATAATTTAAAACCAATCAATACAAAGATAGTTATGGTAATGTAGACGAGAGGGATCATAATATTAATAAGTACTATTGAAGTATTTTATTTGCAACATCTTACCGCCTTACTCTTCTATTTGTTCACTATTTTCTGAAAATCTACCTGGGAACTCTAGCTTTTTATATGTTACTAAAGATTTTCCTCAGCTCTTTCCAAAATACGAAACATCACCGAAAATGGGTTTTCATCGAAAATTCTACCAATATTTTAAATAACGAAGTAGATTAGTACTTGCTGGTCAGTGTTTATGTCTTCTCTTAGGTTCGTGAAGTCTGCATTGGGAATTGTCTGTTATGTTATCCTTTTTGTTCGGCCTGTTTTGTTCCCAGGCCACTAACGAAGGATTAATAAAAAAAGTAAATTTATATAGCAATATAAGAATACAAGAATTATCATTTTGCATTTCATATTTTTCAATATTAATAAATAGTTGTTGGTTTCGCACACAATGTGATAACTAGGAGGAGGATTTTAATGATATGTCATTTTTTCTTTTCGCTTTAGAACAATGCCTTTCAGTATTGTTAATCAGTTTATGTTATTACAAAAGCAAATTACATATTTTTAAATGGCATTTTTCCTCGATTTCGACTGATTTATTTTTTACCTTTTCCCGTCATTCTTAAAGCATTTTTCGCTGATTTAATCAATTTTAATACAATTTTAATTGTACTTGCTACAATTAATATTTACGAGATGCAACAAATGATCTCCACAGAGTGACTCAGTAGCCTATTAACTTTCTTCGATCAAAAATTAAAATGCCAGCCATTATATGTAATCTAAGGTTTCTGTGATGCATATCAGAGCCATTGACGGGGAGGCCGATTTCGAGATAACTAAAGACAGATTTCCTGGTGAAGATCAGTCCAAACCAAAAGTTTGCCAGCTGAGTGCACTTGAACAAAAGGAAAAAGCCTCAATTACTCAATAACATATCGAACAGCTTAAGTTGTTCATCTGAACTGCCTTTGATAACATTTTTCACTCATTTTTCTTTTCTTTTCGGACATTTTATGAAATTTAAGAGTTTTTCTTGATCATTTTTGGCGATGTTTTAGGTCATCAAAATCATTAACGTAGGTTCTAATGAGGATGCTGATTTTTTTAGCATTTTCTAAAGTACTCGAGCATTTCTTACGTAGGACATTTCTTGTGAAAGGTTTCTTTTACTTCCTTATCTAAGAGTACGGTTGAAATATTATCATGATGGAAAAATCGAAAAATCGATGTCGACATTTTGACAGGATTTGCATCTTTTGAAAGGACCCTAATTCCGGAAAAGTTTTCTTTTTCTTTTTCAAAAACAATTGCCTGCCGCCTGTCAAGCGTTTCTCCATCCGTCAGTGTATGGGCAACACTAGAACCTCAACTGTTCACCCATTTTTCTTCAAAGTGGATATTCCACAATCGTTTTGGATGCATATTTGCGCTTTGCAAATTTGAAATGGATATTGGAGTTTTCAGGGAGTTCTTTGACACAAGCTTCTACGCCATTTTAAAAAATTATCAAAATGTAGTTCCAAAATATCTCTTAAAATTTGTTTGCTAGAATAGGACAAAATATGATTCTAGAAATCGCGCAAGTCCTTTATTCATTAAAGCAACATAATTTTCAAAAAGTTGTATACGTTTAAAATTTTGTGGATTCCCTCTTTCAACTACATTATTATAGATTTTATTTTCAATGAAATGTTCTTCAAAATTACACTTTTAAATGAATTTAAGGACATTTTAAATGAGTAGTTTCCCCCCATTTCTGTTTAAAATTGTGACCATTTTTACAAAACACGAAAACAAGATTTCTTAATAAATAGCTTAATAATTTTTACTTTGACGTATACGTACGTATATACGGAGTAATGTACGTAGTATAGAAAAAGTTCCTATACTAACCTGCAGAAAATCGATTTCGAGATTTCGACGAAAATACGCGTTTTGGGGTCCCCTGATACCGAAAACGTGTTTTTTTCAAAACGTCCGTCTGTCTTTCTGTGCGTCCGTCCGTTGGTCTGTCTGTCCGACCGTCCGTTTGTAGTCTGGGAAAAAAATCTTTAAAATTTGTGGGTAATTTCCACGAAGCCCCTCAAACATTTTCAAAATTTTCTCAAAAACGGCACCGATTATTTTCTTTAAATTCCCTGTAAGAATACAGTAACATACACTTATAAATCTGGCATAGGTCCGATTTTTACGGTTAACTCTGAATTTTCGAAATTTTCAAAAGAATGATTTTTTTCGGTAATTTTCTACAACTACAAAATTGAAGATAAAGATTTATCCTACAAATAAAATTATTATTTCTTAGTGAGTTTTTTCATTAAGGTGATGTACATTTTTTGAAAATGTTAGTATTTTTCGCGCAATATTGCGTGCAATATGTGCAATTTTAAAAAAAATACGAAAACAAGATTTTTTTTCAAAAAACGCTCCAAATGTTTACTTTAAACAATTGATAGGGATAGCTAAATGTACTCTATAAGATGACATAAATGCCATATTCCTGAATTCTTTTGTTTTTTTTAAAAATTACAAAAACATATTTTGACTTGATTCTCATATTGTTAATATGTATATTAGCGGCAATTTGTTCACATTATTAGATTTATGAGAACATGTGCTTTAAATAATGCCGTATTAAGTTTCTCGAAAACTCTATCATTTTCTGTGAAAACTAGTTGAAAACTCATTTTCAGAAACTCCATTTTCTCAATAACGGCTCTAAATTTTTCTTCACACATTTCGAACGGATAATGGTAATTGCAGACTTTAATATGACGGAAAGTTAATTTCGATGTATTTTTTTGTTTTTTGTGTGTGTGGACTGACGCACCACCATCGAATAACCAAACCACTTTTCGAAGCAAAACTATCCTTCACACTTAAATTTTGTTTTTGAAAACAAAAAACGCAGTTTTTGCGTATTTTGAGATTGAAATTTGCAAAAAAATTCTCAAAAATCGCTCCAATATTTTCTTTATATTTCCTCCACATATGTAATAAGGAACTGTACGAAATATGGCGCTAGTTTCATGTTTGGGTATTGCTTTTCGTAAATTGTTGGAACCATATGGACTCAAAGTTATTAAGATAAATATATTAAATGTTGCAAAGCAAATTAAAGGCAGCGTAAGCATAAATAGGCCCACTTTTGCTATAGTACTGATTTCATGCAATGTTTATTTTACTAACCATAGCACGTTTACAAATAATGTGGTGAAGTGATACGTGAGATAGGGGAACACCTGCACGTGTACACTGAGGTTGTGGGGTCAAACCTGCGTATGACGTGAATTTAAGTTAATGGCGTGGGGGGCATTCCGACTCCCTTGTCTATTACCTTCAAGTCCCACCTTCGAGAAGTCCCACCCCCGAGTCTCTTCAAATCTATCTGCAAGTGATATTGAAGAACTAGATCCCTACACCCAGAACCATGGTGCAAATACAGAGCTGGTCCAAAATATCCCATGGACAAATATGTATAGGTACAGGACCGAGAGAGGCCTTTGTGTCCCCAAAGGAGCGGTTGGTACCGCGAGAGATTATGATACTTTTTTTGCCGCCAATAGATGGCAGCTGCGAAGTGGGGAAAAACCGGAAAGCTAGCCCAGACTCAAGAGAATGGAAAACTAGTATGAGAAAGTATGATCCATTTTTTACCACTACTTTCTCGCATATAAACGAAATAACAATTGTAGTGTAAGATTTCGACGGTAATACACGTTTTAAGATCCCTTGACACCGAAAAACTGTAACTTCCTCTCTGTACTAAGTACTTAACTAATAAAGAAAAAATACTGAAATGCTGCGACAACAAAACGGCGATTTTTCAACAGAAAAACTCATATTGTGGTGCCATGCCTCGGAAAAAGTAGATAAATCTTGTTCCATTCATAGTAAATTAACGTATGTCAGATGTAATATGTTGTCTAGTCTAAATATCTTTGGGTCCTTGATACCGAAAAATTGGCGTTTGTACGCCAATCCGTCCGTTCTCACATCAGTCTGTCCGTCAGCCCGTGCGTTCGTCCAACCCTCAGTTCATCTGTGCTCAACGCTATCGCCTAAACCGTTCAGACGATATTCTCAAAAATGACATTCCCTGATCGATGTGGATGAACTTGAAACTCTGTGAGTTTGAAAAGAATACTTTGGCTTTTACTTTATTCTGCATGAGGCCTTAATATCATTTACATACTTTACATGAAGCCATAACATAATTTTCAAAGTTTTATGAAAATTGCCTCCAGATTTTTTTATTACACTTTTTCCTCAGTCAAAGTACACCTAAAAAATGATGCAGGGCCTCCTGACTTCCTTTTTACATTTCAATTGCTCTTAAAAAAGGTCAAGAAAGCCACATTTTTAGGTGATCAATGATTGATTTTGTTCAGACTTTCGATCATTAGGTTATTATTTTTTTAAAGAGAATGGACATGGAAATAAGATGACGTGGTTTCACCATTGCAAAATCATTAATATTTTTAATGTTATTTAAATTAAAATTAAATTGACATGAGAACCATACCAAAGATTTGGTAAATTTACCACAATAAAGAGACCAATACCAAAGACTTGGTGAATTTACACTCGTAACATTCAAGCGTGGAAAGAAATTCAAAGTCGATTAGGGAAACCTACATATTTCGGCAGAGCGGATAACATGCACAAAATTCAGACAACAATTGAGAAAACGAGCGTTGGAAAATATTCATTCGCGAATCAAACTATTTGAGACTGGAACGATTTGCCTGTGATAATCTTCGATCCCTTTCCTCAAAGTTTGAGCAAATCTAAAAATAAATTAGTTTCCTGAATGTTATTCTAAATATATTTAATATTATTCAGTGTAAGTATCTGTCTTCTATGTATTATAATAATAATAATAATAATAATAATAATAATAATAATAATATTAATTATATGCAGTGGCGTTGTGAAACTGTGGGAAAGGAGTGTGTAAGAAAAACATTACAGTTCCGTTAGCTGCAATGCAGTGTGGTGAGGCGAAGTGCAATGAAAGATTGCACGGTGAAATGTTCTCGTTAATTTGTACAGCTTGTAAATTTTGTTAAAAATGTTGTTAAGTTCTGTAATGTTAAGTTAGTGTATTCTGCCACCAAGTTCTCAAACTGAATTGCAGAATTAGTAATAAATCTAATCCATCTCCATTTCATTTCAGGAAGAAGCCTCCTGCGACGCCACTGGGCATCTCCGACGACGAGTACCACATGTGCCACAAACATCGGGGCAAAGCCATAATTTTCAACCACGAACGATATGATGAAAATTTGAGTTTGAAAGTACGCCAAGGTACTAAAGCCGACCGCGAGAGACTTGAAAAAACACTTCAGAACTTAGGTTTTGTGGTACGAGTTTACGACGATCTGCCGAAAAAAGTTATTCTTGAGAAACTGATTCGAGGTACGTATTAAATCATTATTAGTATAGTCCTAGATTTTAATTTGACTAGAAAACAGGAATGCCATATAACATAATGCACTAATTCCAAATTACGGGTATCCTGTGATACTGTCAGACATGGTTGTAGTTCATCGGATAATCTTTGTTTAATTTTTAATTTAATTGCTTCTCGTTTTAAATTTATGAATTTCGAAGATTTTAAGGTAAAATAAACACAGAGCTTTTAGGATATGGCCATCCATAAGTCTGGATTAGATTTTTTGACTGAAGTTTGGGTTTGACTAGTATAGAGCTAAGTAAGAAGATTGTAGAGGGCGGATGGTTCAGAGAGAGATTTATAATAAGTTAGGTACTAAGGATCCACACTATAATACATATGTGCCCAATATAAGTGAATTATATTATTATGTTAAGGAAGATTGAATCGGTCTTTTGGGAATCTTGATTTAATGCGGGGTCTGTTTTTGTTTCTACCTAAGTTAAACATTGTAGAACAAGGAAAGTTTGGTAAATTGATGAAATTGTTGGCTATATGTCTTCTTGAGTTCTGATACAACTAACTCTCGTTGATCGGGGATGGTGCATTTAGTGTTGAATATCTCCATATTGGGCATGCATGTGTCATTGTTGGTATTATGACTAATTTGAAGACTAATAATCTGCATTCTACTCTCAACGCTGAACGACGATTTATGAGCGATGCTAGAATAAGGATTGTAATTTTTGCGTTGTGTGGCACTGCATGTACGAGTACATGGGGTTTCCAGGTGAGTCCTTTATTGAAGTATAATCCTAGATACTTAACCGGGAAGGTTGACCATGTAATATAAGTCCCTTGGAGATTTTTCGGATGACGGAGAATAAATATTTTGGATTTGCTCTTAATAAGTAGATTGATTCTAACTCTCAAATGGACTGAAAATTAACTTCCTGGCATATCTCTCTCACCTACCACTCCCCCACTTCTTACTTTGGTCTAAACTTGTCAAACCCAAAATTCACTGAAGAAAATCAATTTAGACTTAAGGGTGGCCATAACCTAAAAGCTCTGAATTTAATGTACCTTACAAGGCACAAAAGACACAAGTGTCGAACGAGAAGCAACAAATAACTAGTGGTGCTACAGAATGGCACGGACTTTCTCGTATTAGTTTTACATTTTCTTTGATCTGGGCTAGCTATTCTGACTAGTCCCATCCTCTTGCCAGCTGCCATCTATCGCCGCCCAAAGTACATTTTTAAAAAAATTTATTAATTTTTCGGTCTCCTAACAGTAAAATTGAAATATTATTTTTAAAATATTAAAGAACAGAAAATCCTCATCCTATATGGCAATTCTCTTTGAAGATTTTGGAGCTGTTTTTAAGAAAATGTTATGAGTTGGCTGGATATAAAATCTACTTCAGGTTGCAACCAGCTACATAAGGAGCAGATCTAGGAGCTATCTGTGCCTCAACAATACTTTGCGTAAAATGTGGGCTGGTCCAAATAAAGCAGTTTCTTGCGCTTCCCAATCTTTTGAAAGACCTGCGAGTTTAGCCACATTCTTACGCACATTTTGCGGAACAAATCCTGCCTCGGAAAGAGCTCGGATGACTACGACTCGTACGACCTATTCTTTTATGCACCACATTCAGCTGATCTCGATTTCCAAACTCTTCTACTTAAGACGTTCTTCTGCCTCCTGGGTTACGTTTTGATCGCAAGGCATAGCAACATCTACAAGTAGACACGATTTTTCTCCAAACCTCGGATAACAATATCCGGTTTGTTTGCTGCTATCATGCGATCCGTTTGAATTTGTTGGCCGTACAATATTGTATAGAGTCCAACAGATGTCACCACTTTTTGTGAATGTTCGTATCACTTGGGGCATGTGTTTGGAACTTCGAGAGTGGTACAGATCTGCCAGAGGAGGTAACTACACACCCTGTCGTATATTTTCAAGTATTCGGTTTTTGCTAGAAGTGGTCAAACTGAGACGATATCATCAATGATTTATACTTGTTCCAGGCAGATGCTGCTTTTATCATCTTGGGAAATTTTGAGAACCGCTTTATCATAATATCGTGTTCTCAACGTCTGATCCTGAGCGGCTATTAGAACTGCTTCCGATTCTGCCTACATTCCTCCCCTTTTAAGACATAAATTATTGATCTTCATTGATCTAGACCTTGTCCGTTTTTTAGATATTGTCCATGGAGTGGTGTGTCTTTTCAAGATTTCTTTAACATTTTTTGTGTCTTACATTTCATGTAAAGTATTGTAGTAGCATCAGAAGTTCAGTGTCTGTGTTATTCTGCGTGTCTTGCATATTTTCTTAGCAATGCTTCTTTCTACACTAACAATGTCTCTGTTTCTCATTCTTCGGTCATATTTCATAACCTGCCTCATTAGAGGGTCATCTTGATGACTGACTACATACTTTTTCATCCCGACTATTGCATTATTGTTGCGTTGCATTATTATTATTATTATTATTATTATTATTATTATTATTATTATTATTATTATTATTATTTGTGTCTGGTTTTCACTCTTTGAGAGGCTGTACAGGAGTATCTCAATCATTGCAGCACAGTGCAAACAATTCTAAGTTTCCAGAATCACTGATTTTTGGGCTTTAAGAATTATAATACTATGATCTAAGCCAACAGTTTCCAGTATCTCTTCAAAACTTTTGTTGACTGAACCAGTTGCTGTGATTACTATTGGAATTATTTTCACTGAATTGAGTTTATACATTTATTTATGTTCAATTGCGAGCGGGGTGTATTTAGATATTTATTCAGATTCAAATGTATTAATATTTTGATCAACCGGATGAGTGACATCAATGAAAATTGCCTTTTTTCTCTCAAACTGTGTAATACAATGTCGGATCTATCAATTGCCGGCAATACACTTATCTCTATGACTTGGAATATTGT
Organism: Gryllus bimaculatus; assembly: GCA_017312745.1. Taxonomy (NCBI): domain Eukaryota; kingdom Metazoa; phylum Arthropoda; class Insecta; order Orthoptera; family Gryllidae; genus Gryllus; species Gryllus bimaculatus. Next base: position 10,571,826 of record BOPP01000014.1, on the reverse strand, counting down.
AGTACAGTTCGAAATGTTTGTTTTCCATTGAATGCCTAGCTTTTCATTCATAATATTGGCAGGCCTGTTCGTCTAAGAGAACTTCGAGTTTTAATACTAAAGCCTGGTGAACAAAGCTTGTAGTGAGATTATGACGATGAAGATACTAATGTATTGGCCATATTTGTGCCTGCTGTTAAAAGATGATCAATTGTTTCTGATGATTGGTGGCATCTCCTACATTCATCTTGGATGTCTTGTTTTTCTATGTACTTCTCATTGTTATGCATGGCAATAACTTGATCTTTAGCATGGTTATAACCTTCAGTTTCTCCAAACAGAAACTCACGTCTGAGCCATTGCGTTGATGAGTATCAACACTGTCGAAAGATTGGGGAAATCTACCATGGAAAACTTTATATTTCCATTCTTGAACCCTGTCATTAGCTGTGATGTGATTGTGATAAGCATTTTTGCCTTCTAGATTTAGAGGAGAGCAACCTTTGTTGGACACAACAATGGCATTGTGCAAAGCTGATGTTTCAGACCAAGCAAAGAAATACTTCTTAATCGTTGTTGTCTGCCAATTGCAAAGAAATTTCAGATCCAAAAGGCCTTCTCTTCTCGGGATGTAGAGCCGCTCCACAGATGATTTAGGACATTCTGTACTTTATGTTCTTCGTACCATGATGATAAGGTTTTCAAGATTGATTTGAGACCAGTGTACTACCCCAAATTAATACGTAAGGATTGGCACAAACACCCGTTTTTATTTCCAAAAATTTTCGGAGAAGTAATTTGAATCTCATTTCAGTATCGATTGGTGGATTGGTTATTTATTGTATGAGTTTGTCTAAACTCCATATATTTGTAAGTACAATGTGAGGCCAAGAGCTGTATCTTTTTCCAAAAGTGTGAGCTCTTTGGGCTCATTGTAAATTCTTCCTTTTATTAATCCTAGGTTGCACATTTTCGATGCCGAAATGCATCTGGATATCATTACAGAACATAGCAGTGATATTGAATAGGCTTGTTAATTCCACTTCATCACTGGCATATAATTTCACGCCATCCATATACAACAAATGACTTATGGTGTAGACTGGTTTTATCTTCTCCATCGTCTGAAGCTCCTGACCTGATTGATTCAACACTCTAGACAGAGGATAAATTGAAAGGCAAAAATACATTGATCTTCCATGTATCACCTTGAAATATGCCACGTAAGGGGGTATGAGCTTTGATCTCGCTGTCTTCCGGCCGTCGGAGATAACTAATTCAGACTAGACCACGAACTCATAAGTGTTGGATTGAGATATATTTAGTTGTTTTATAGTTAGGGGAGTATAATTGCCATCTGCCTGCACGACTAC
>BOPP01000014.1:10552434-10566554 GCA_017312745.1 Gryllus bimaculatus | reverse complement strand
CTACCTGGGAAAGGCACTTATACTCGCTGTCGTCTCCTCTATCGTATGGACCGAGCGTGCGTGTCGCAGATACCTCCTCAGCTTCGCCGGTCACGTGGCCCTCCCCCACTTATTTTTCCATGATTGGTGAGAGTGCGTCACGCGTATTCTTCCGCCCAATCGTGGCGTCATTGATGACGGTTTGTGTCCTGCCAAATTCCATTGTGTCCCGCTTTCAAATCGGCTCATTCATAATAATATCAAGCGTGTTCAAATTGACTATTATTATTATTGTTTATTTCATTTTTTCATTTCATTGGTACATTTAAATGGATTATTGTACAGATTTACACAATCAAAGCACAATACATCTATTTTTAAAAGAATTCATAGTTCATCATTTTCGGACTATCCTTGTTGTTGAGATAATTACTGCTTTCTGCATACGTTTGTACATGCCTTCATTCAAACCTAGCTGCTTGAGATTCCGCATCAGACACTTAGGGATGACTCCGTTGTTTGAAACAATTATCGGGACGAAGTTGACTCTTTCCATATTCCACTCTTTCTTAACGGGTTCAACAAGACTTGCATATTTACTCATTTTCTCAGAGTATTGTATTATTATTATTATTATTATTATTATTATTATTATTATTATTATTATTAGCCTACATCCCCTATAGGGCAAGGGACCTTTAGCAGGGTTACATAATGTTGATATTTGTACAATTCCTCTAGTAAGTCCTCAGAATTATCAAAACAATATAAAGCAAAAAAATAGAAGCTACAAGAAACTATTTAATGTTTCATTAATTATTGAATCATTAAAATTTAAATGATATAGTATGAAAAATAAATATTTTAAAATAATGATATTTAGTGTCTTTTGAAAAATAGACATTAATTTCTTTTGCATGAATTCTTTAGCAGTATATGGTTTATATCTTCATAAGTTTCATGTTTCAGGCGTGTCGTGGCGACAGTCCTTCACTTGCAGTTGGTGTCAACACAACGAAAGTCACTACTGATAGCATTAAAATGCTGGATGAGAGTGCTGGTGCGACTTTCACAATTCCCAATGAAGCTGATATTCTCGTAGCGTACAGTACTTACGAAGGTGAGTGATCCTGAATGCATTTCTTGTCATTGTCAAGTATGTCTTTGTGGGAAATGGTTGTTAGAAAGTATATTGGGAATACAAATGGAAAATGGAAACAGGCAGGGTAAGAATTTTAATGATTTGATGAATGCTCTAAGTATGGCCTGTGGTGTATCAAATCTTTATGAATAAAATTGGAGTGTCTGCGATTTAAAAATAACTGCCTTTTCTAACTCTCATATGCCTATTTAAGTGATACAAAAACAATAAAATTGTTTTACGATTTTTGCTTGTTTGTCCGGAATAGTCTGGAACGGCTGATTCATTTTCTATGCTGTGTTCACTGTAAGGTAGAATGTTTTGTAGGGCATTACGTAGGCCACGGTTTTTTAAAATTATTTCTTTCTTAAATAAAAAGCACGCTTGTTTTTCACAAAAATGTTGTTTTATTCTAAACTAAATGATGTTTTGGTTATGTGATCTTCAAAACCAGACAAAAGTTCCTGCCTACATGATACGTCGTAAAATTAACCCCATTCTTACCTCTTAAAGCAAAATTTAAGTGAGCTCCTTCAGTTTTTTGAGAATATTTCGTAAACGGTGAGTAAATCGACCAAAGTAAATTAAACGTTTCTTAAAGGTCATAAAATGTCCTGCATACATTTCAATTCATTCCAAATCATTCAATTTAATTACGCTTTGAGTATTTGAAGGTCCAAATTGTTAGTGTAAATTTGCCGGGAGTATGCAACAATGCATCAGTTTACAGCTCCCATAGCAATTCTCATTGTAAAGGTGATCGTGGCAAACATGGCAGGTCGGGGCGGGGCGGGACAGGTGATGCAGAAGGGATTGGGTCGGAGCAGGGAAGAGAGGGACAAGTTGGGACTGGGCGGGTGGGAATGGGCAGAATAAGATCGGGCGGGGCGGGAAGGTACGGGAGCGACTGGCGGGATTGAAGGAGGGAGGTGCAAGTTCAGGGTAAGGCTGTAGAGAGAAAACATTCCTGTCCCTGTTCACCTGATGATTGTGATTAATAAATATCCGGACAATCCAGGGTACTTCCGCTTGTCACCAATTGACTTGAGAATTTAAGTATTAAAACAGAATCCGACGAAAATATATTTTTTAAATGATAATATTACATTAAGTACACAAAATGTAACTCATAGATAGCAAAAAACTCCAAGAGAATCCCCTACTTAATCGGAGTTTAAGTGCACTTTCCTTCCAACCATTGCTGCGCTGTTTTTGATCCCTTTGCTTCTATGTACAAAATATAGTATTTTTATCGCACGCCACATGCAGTATTTAATACTTTCGACGTTAAATAAATAAGGAAAACAATGTGTTTATTCTTGAGCGTAAAATAAAAAATAACTTCAATAAGTATTTATGTAAAATATATAATTTCAAACATTTTTAAGTTATTACTCCAATAATTTGATTGATACTCTTTTGAACAGTTTTAAACTACTGAATGAACATTATGCTATATTTCAGAAAAATGTTGGAAAGTTGAAATTCTTTGCAACATTCCCCAGTCAGAATTAATAAAATAGTAAAATGTAAAATGTCAACGTAAAAATTAAAAACAATCATCCAAATTCTCTGTCAGAATTCTCAATATTATTGGCACCGGCTCGACTAAACTCATCCAGGATAATGAATTATATCTTCATTCTCCTCCTCTTCTGTTTAAATAATGTCAAATATTAATCAAAAAACTCTGCCTTTTTGCATAAGGGTTATTTTCACTTTTTATTTGTTTCGCCTTTGTCGTCAAATTTGTGATATTTATTTTTAATTCCTTTTTTCCTAGTGCAAACATTTTGTCTGTGATAACGGAAGCAATTTTACTTTCTTACCTCACCTGGTTACGCCACTGCTAACGCAATGATTTGTGCCGTTTCGTAACTTTATGCAATTAAAGGGATTTAAATAAATGAATATTTTAACTTTATTATATTCCAACATTTATGCAGGTGAAAACTTATAATTACGTACGAAATATGCATCTTAATATATCTTATTTCAACACGATACCTGTAGAAATTTCAAACGAAAGGCGTTAAGCCATCTTTGATTCTCGCATTGTAATTTTTTTTAACTAATATCGAACGTTTTATTCCGTTCTCATAAATATTTCAAAGTACTATAATGTTTGCAAACACTACAATGTGAAATTGAGATGCATTTTACGACAGTACTATAACACGCTGCTATTCGACCAAGCGCGTCTCGCCAGCCCGGCCGTCAGAATTGTTGTACTCAAGTTGTATACAAACTTATTTAAAGCTTCCCTAGCCTATAAGCGGTTTCGATTTTTGGAAATAAAAAGGTGCGATGATTAACAGGATGTGACGAAATCGAAAAATTAAAAAAACATATAGGATCAATAGGAATTTATGATTCTGAAGCCAAAACGATAAAAACAAGAAGGTATTTATTACTTAAAACATGAAAAAGCACGGCAGGTGAGTTTTTTCATCTGGACTTACTCACTTAAATGGTATGCACATTTGGATCAAATTACTTTTTGGTCAGGTGGAGTAGAACTTTAATGGAGGTAATTCACTGAACACACAATACAAACTACTGGTTTTATGTCGAAATCAACAGTAATTGACACAAAATATATCATGGCTTTTTTGTTAATCGCAAGAGAAATACAATTATATTTCATCCCGAAATTATTATTTCTGCCTCTTAGTCCTGACGGAGAAATAGTTTTTCGAAAGGCAATAATTGAAAGAAATTTAAGAAATTGAGTTTAATAATTGAACCATTTAAATGTAGTAATAGAAGAAACCAAGTGCTCTTCATTAAGGTACTCGTCTAAGTTTCTAAAATTTTTATTGGCGGCATATATCTGAAAAAGAATCATGGATTTACTCGATTGGATTATGGTTTAACAGGGTCAAAAATATTTTCTTAAAAAATATATTAATTATTCCATTCGATTTGCCTGTTTTTCCTTTAAAAAAGCAACAGGATAATAGTTTGAAACAACATAACTCATTAACGTTAAACATTTTTTAATCGTTACCTTTTAATTTCCCGTACGTACGTATATATGAAGTAATGTACGTAGAACAGGGAAAGTTACGGTAATGCTGCAGAAAAATCGATTTCGGCGATTTCTATGCAAATACACGGTTTGGGGTAACCTTTGAATTCCAAAATAAGTTTTTTTTTTCCAAAAGCGCCGTCTGGTCCGTCTTGTGTCTGGAAACATACTAGCGCCTAAACGTGCGTAGGACTTTTTCCAAATTGAAGGAACTACTGTCCATCTGGCTCGAGTCGAAGCTTTGAGATTTTGAAATACGCTCTTTAAAATTACGGGGTACTTTACATAAAGCCCTCTGGACATTTTCCAAAGTTTCTCAAAAACGGCTCCATATTTTTTCTTTAAATTTATTGTAAGAATAGAGTAACTAATTGTAACTACACGTATAATAGTAGCTGTTAGCTAAAAAGTATATTGTTAACTCTGAAGTTTCGAAAATTTTAAAAGTATGATTGTTTTTCGGTGTCTCCCTACAATTACAAAATCAAATATAAAGATATTTTTTTCAAATAAAATTGGTTCTCCCTATCGAGTTATTTCATTAAAGCCATGTATATTTTTTGAAAATTTTAGTCATTTTTGCACAATATTGCGTGCAAAATGTGCAATTTAGAAAAAAATCACAAAAAACGGCTCTATTTTTTCTTTTTTTAAGTTAGGATAGTGCTAAATGCACTCTATAAGATCGCATAAACGCCTTATTACTCTTTTCTATTCAAAAATTACAAAAATGTATTTTTTTTTACTCGTCTCTCATGTTGTTAAGTCTGTTGTTGTCTCACATTAGCGGCAATTTCTTTACATTCATGTATTTATGAGTACATGAGATAAATTTTCCCGAAAATTCAACAGTTTTTCCTGAAAATGAGTACAAAATTCCCTGTTTTCAGAAACGCTCAAACTTCATTTTCTCAAAAACGGCTGGAAATCTTTTCTTTAAACTTTTCTAATATATTGTGCTAATTGTACTGTTTAAGATTGCAAAGAATTAATTTTGCTCTATTTATTTCACAAACTGGAAAAGTTAAAAACTTTATTTTGGGTAATAAATTATTAATAAGTGAGTACTAACTATTCGTATTAGTTTGAATGTTGTGTCCATTGTTTAAATTTGGTTGTGCCAGCTTGACAATCACGCCAGCACAACCGGATTTATTTCATAAACGGTAAGAGTAATAAATTTAATTTTCGCGTAATAAATTAGTAATAAATGAGTACTAAATATTCCATTTGATTTGGTGTGATTGTGCTCTAGTGGTTGTGTCAACTTGTCACATAATCCTAAATTGCAATTTCATTTGAAAAAAAAATTTGAACCGTTTTTAACAAAATGGGTCTTAAACGCTACTGTAAATACAAAATTTCAAGCATTTTTTACAGAATTTTTTTGAATTTTCGAAAATCCACATTAGAAGTCATTTTAAGCCATATACTCACATTGTTGTAACGGCGTGAGGGATGTTCTTAAAAACGGCTCCAAAATTTTTCAAAGAAAATTGCCATTTAGGACAAAGTTTTAGTGATTTTTAATGTTTTTAAATGAATATTTTCGTTATACCCATAGGAAAGCGATAAAAATTGAGAAAATTTCAAAAAAATGTACTTTGGATGGCGATAGTTGGCAGCTGGCCAGAGAATGTGGCCAAATACAATATTACATTTAAACAAATAACTATTTACAGAGGTATAAACATTTTTAGATTGAAAAACGAATCCTGGGGTGAAACAATAACATACCTTTTGTATTGTTCTTCGTATCTTCATATTTTCATAAGAAATTACAGATAGACTACATATCACACCTCAAATAGAAAAGTGACACAATTGCGAAATCGTCATTTTTCAGCTAAAAGTTGATAAGATGATACCAAGAGGTACTGCTACTATTCTGAAGTTGATTTTGAATTAGTTCAATTACTGTCCACGAGAAGGTGAATATTTAGTACAATCTATAACAAGTATTACAGAACTACGAAACCTAAAATTGCAATTTCGGAGAAATCAGAAATTCGCATTTGTGTCACTTTTCAATTGGAGGTGCGATATATTATTAAGTTACGACCATATCCATATAAAAAGACTATTATTGCCTGAAAAGTTGCCCTTTTTAGGACAAATTTTGAAAATAATTTGTGTCATGAAATTATTTTTGGAACGTCTCAGGTTTTGTATTCAATACTTCTTGACTGTGCATATGAGCATGGCTTGTGACGTAATTAATACATACAACATTCACAAAAAAGGGCAACTTTTCCAGGATTCATTTTTAATTTTTTTGGCTCTTCAAAAAAGTACGTGTAGCATGTTTCCATGTTCAAGGGATGGAAGACATTTTATTTGGGCCTTAAAGAAGCTAATAACCATGTGACGTAGTACATTCCAGCCAAACATATCAAGAATGTTTAGACTCATGATCCGTGCATGTTTATTTATGTCCAATACTACTATGCATACAGACTTTTACGCCACAATAAGAAACTATTTGCAGTAACATTTTACTATTATCCACTTTTACAGGACGTGTTGCATACCGTGATACAGACGATGGCACCTGGTACATCAGCGAGTTGTGCAAAGAAATGGATCAAAGCGCCAAGAGCGATGATCTTTTAACTATGTTGACGCGGGTTAATCGACAAGTAGCATTAACAAAGGAAAATTTCCAAGAAAAGCAGATGCCGAGTCTTCAGTCCACGCTCACACGCAAAATTTACTTCTTCACTGACGACCGTCATAAGCAGTCTATTTCGAATTCGTCACTTCAAGAAATTCATTCAAAACTGGACCGCTTATTGAATGCTTCGGAAAGCGGTTTAGCATCGCCTTCGTCATTGCCAATTTCTGATACTCTAGAGTCTGCGCGTAAATTACAAGGCAATGGTTGGGAATCGCTTCGGGGGTGCTCAGGGATCGCTGCGTCATCCGGATCCCTTCCTGTGGGTGAAAAATCTTTGAGGCATGCAAAAGCGCTCAACTTATTTCTAAAAGAGAGAGATGTGGAAGAAGACGTGCGTGAAAACGGCAAGACAATTCTCGCTCTTTTGTCTTATTGGGATGTCCTAGATGTTGAAACTAAAGCATATGCACATAAAAGATCTTTAACCTTTTTAAAGCAATATGCTCAAGATTGGCCTGTCTTGGAGATTATTGATTTTGATCACACATCACCGGGGCCACAACAGGATGGAGCATCAGGAACTAGATCCAGGAAATCATCTCGCAGCAGCTCTCACAGTTTGGCTGTCTCTAGTCAGCTACCAAGACCGCGACCTCCTTTCAAATAAACTTCCTGAAGAACTGCCTACACATCGCAAATTAATTAATTTGATTGATGAATGGGTTCTGCCCAATTTTTTTGTGCCTCTATAAAAACATCTCTGCCCTAGGAACAATCTAATGCATTAATATAGTTAATTAATAAACAGAAAGTAATTTACTGTATCGAATGACAGAGAAAGATAAATTTCTCTGAAATTCCTAAAAGAGAGTATTGTACATTAATTAAAAATTGTTTACATGCTTTTACTTCCATTTCTTGAGATATGTATTCTTTGTTTGGTTCAAACTGATATCTACAGTGGAATGTGCAACTCAGTTTAGACTTTTAAATTCACATAACATTCATGTATTTCTAAATTATTTGTATTCAAGATAGTTGAGCATGTATGATTTCTCATATTTTATTAAGAAACCAAAGAATTGGTGAGGTGAAATGTAAAAATTAAATGTTAGTTAATTAACTTTCTGTTTATTTTTAAGAATAGTTTTTGTCATTATTAATATAAGATTGAATTGAAGCTGAATGCCTCATAAATTGAAATAATAATATTGCTATTTAAAGGCAGCAATTGAAAGTTTTCCTATTTTGAAATGTTACTGTGTTTACAAGACTGATTACATTTTTGAGCACATTTATTGTATCATTTAAAAATATATGATTTGGTGCAGCTTCTCTCCTATATCTTTTGCTTTGTTCACCATGGATTTGTGTTAGTAAAATACAGTTATATCAAGGGTTTTACCTAGCTTATTTCTTTTCTGCTTCTTTACGTTGAAAGATTTGCTATTTTAATGTTCATCATTTACTACTTCTACTTCTTTGTGAAGTCAGAAGATATCAACATTAATATGTTTATGAAACAAATAATTGTATAAATAAATTATTTTTACATAAATAAATAATTTATAACAATATGAATAATGCAAAAATATTTAAATATAGAGCATTAAAACTTTAATCTATCACATAGACAATGTATCTTTTTAAATTAAAAATTAAAGTTTAAAAGTTATTTGTGTTGAATTAATTTGAATACTTCACAATATTTATTAACATTTCAGGGCTTTTCTGGACTACTATTGAAACTTAAAACAATAAAAAATCAAGATTTTAAAGTAAATCAGATTAAACATTTTTTTGTGTGGAATAATTCTTAATTTCTGACATTATACCAATTAACACTTGGCAGCAGATGCTGTACTATTTCATGAAAAAAAATCACCATTTACTTGTATGGAATAATGAGATCCAAAAATTCAGTTTTATAATATCCATTTTCATAAATTAAAAAGCCAAAAGACATAAACCAATTTTTGATATATCTTGAGTATCACTGATTAATGAGAAGCAAATGAAGTTAAAAGGAATTTAAAAGATGCTCTCCTGTACAAAACAAGTGTTTTGCATCTCAACAGAATTCTGGAAAAGTGATAATTTATTACTTGATACATTATTAAAACTGATGCATCAAAATTATGACTATAATTATGAATATAAAATATATAATTCAGGTTAAGCCATAATTTAGTTTTGATTCTGTAATCACAATGTACTATTTTCTCATATCACTAAAATTAGACACATTTATCTTCTAAATTATAGGTTTGCGTTTCTCACCAAAATTCTCCCTTAAATCAATTTCTTTCCATCGGCTGCACTCACAACTCAAAGAACTGAACATGAGAAGTGTGCTAGCATAAATAGTGTTGAATTCAATGTGTAGACCAAAGAAAAGTTCACATCAGAAATTGAATATTCCCTCCTGAAAAATTCTTATAAATTTTAACATTGACTCATGGAATGACTAACAATTTTTAAACCTTTGTCCATGTAAATAAATTACAATATTTCTTTTCTTTTCTTTTAAACTCAACAATGATAAGGTTGTAAACGACTCCCTAGTAACGAATTTGATTTCAGTTGCTTGCAGGTACGGTAATAAGTACCTTCTGAGAAAATATTTAAGTCATTTTCCCATGTCCTAGAGCAGTTTTCTGAATCAAATATGGTTACTTAACGCTTTTGAAAGTATGTTCATGTATTAATTAAAAGGACTAAATAAGAATCAAAATTTTATTTTCTTGAGCAATTGGAGAAGTGCCCAGAATAAAGATGTAACCAACAAAATTAGCGAAATAGGGACTTGTCTAATAAAAGGACAATATCGATGCTCTACATTTTCACACTATTTTCTGATACATGTATAATACATGTAATAGTTCTGTAGCTATTAATAGTTTTATATCGCATTCTGTTGAATTACGATGTAATATCAATCAAGATGGCTGAGTGTGCAGATGAAGGATCATCTCTTGAATTTTGTTGGTTACATCCTTAATTCAGGCACCCCTTCAACTATATAATATAATATTTTATTATATTATATCCAAGGAAAATTAAACAAGACTTTGGGAAAACCAGTTTCTGAAATGAACTGAATATCAATGTGAAATTTGATTGTGAAGGTAGTAGATTGAAAATGTCAAACACTAGTCTATACATCTGAGAGAAACCTGATGCTGAATTATCGATAGCTCAAGACACAACAAAGTGGACAGTTAGAAGCTCAAGGGCCAGAGTAGGAACTATTCTAAGAAGTGCAGCCAGCATACCAACAAGCAAAACAATAATCGAAACTATTTTTTAAAGCTTTCTATTAGAATGAATAATCAATTTCATGCAAAATTAACTTTCACAGTTTAATTTATTTCTCTTCATAAATTGTATCTCTCTTATACCTTTCAACAATAAACACTCTTTTATTTAAATTTAAATCCTTCAGAAATATGAATTGGGTTATGGCAGAATTAAGAAACACAATGGGTCAGGATACACATCATGCATCTGTGAAATGACAATTGAAGAAGATGAAGATCTGATCCCACAGAAACTTTAATTGAAGATTAAATTCATAGATTTTGTGTGAAAGAGCTTCGATGCTCCTATTTTTTTGTAAATGTCAGTTGCATGCTACAATTTGATTGATATAATATTATTTAATTTATTAATAAGTTTTAAACAACTTATTTTCAATACGATTTTAATACCTATTTCAGTCAGAGGACATTTTCAAAATGTTGATGTGGTAGTATTATAATTTTGATATTTTTGAACTCAAAGGAATTAGATATCCTCCTGAAGGAAAGAGTATTTTCAACAATGAGCATGATGCTCCCCTTGGTTTCGTCCATGAATGTTAATGTGAAGTATTTCATGTTGCTTGTAAGAAGCATCTGCAGGGTATAATTTGATAACCATCTCAGAAAATAATATGAGTAATATTAATTTTCCATTAAACATTTTTTTTTATTTATATATTTTATGTCGCATCAACTACAAAGGTTATTAGCGACATCTACACAATAACATTACTTTTGTTCATGGAATGTTGAGACACTTTGGAAGGGACCATTCATATCACAATATTAACCTGTTTACACATTTTTCTTATATATCACTGTACAAGTTTATGCCCTTCAAAAACTTGAGAAATTGACTGAATGTATTCTTTAATACTCTGTTCTTTAATACTCTTGTATGTGTTCTTTAATAATCTGTTCTTTAATACTCTTGCCATGTCATTATTGACACCATGTCTTGTCTGGTCGGCCTCAAACCTGGGGCACAGAAATAGATGATTAATGTACATAGAAACATTCCACACATTACTCATAACAGCCATTTTTCTGGAGATCAGATGGGCAGATGTGAGCTGGGTGTGATCTATTCTGCATCTAGTTAACACTACATAGTCAGCTCTGCAAAAGGATGTGGCTGGATTATAACCCTCGTATTCACATATACTTCTTAATTTGCAGAGCGCATTGTTGTTCCATTCCTGCCTGTCCAATTCTTGTAATTTTCTCTTGATGCAGTTGTAATAGTCCTGTGTTATTATGAGATTGCTTCTTTTATAACTTCATATAACATTCTATACAAATAAACATTTTTTTTAACCATCTCATTTTTCTGTTTTGTTATTGTATATTATGTACTATTTTACAAACTATTGGCATTATAAATTACAAATAAATAAAATCTAAAGAAAATAAGATCTGGAAATACTCTCTTCTTCCATCTACATGTTCTAATAAATTTCAATTTTCCAACTGTACACTATGTTTTTATATTTTGGGTTCTTCTTTAACTCTTAGCATGAATTTAAAATTCTTATGAGACCAAGGTGAGGACCACAATATTTTTGTACATGAACATTAAGGGCAACTGTTTAACAGAGATGTTTTTTAGAATTTAACACATTGAAAATAGTAGTTGGGATTATCTTGAGATGAACATTACCTATTGAATTTTGTCTGATGAATGGAAATTGTCTTGGCATGAATGGATTTTGTCTGCAATGGATTTTGTTTATGGTAGGTAAGTTCATTTCGGTGTCCTCATTTAAAAATTTATGAAACTCTAGAGACTAATTATTGTAACTTTGGATGTCTATGCACATCCGCTGAAACTCTCTTGAATGAGCAATGATCTTCAATTGTGATATACACTTGTTCTCGTGAATTTGTGATGATAGAGAATTCTAAACTGGCGCGCTTATTTCTCCCCGCCCTCGATATTCATCTGTATAGGAGCGCAGCGAAGTGGTGAAAATCGGTATCAACGGGAGCTCGGTTGCCGTGCGCAGAAACATGCGCAGTGTGTGGTGCGGTGGAGGGTTTCAACGACATCTTGTGGAACAGTAGAATTTAGCTTGTGAAATCTGTGGGATTCTCGATCATCCGATGTTTATGGTGTAGTTTAACCATCAAGAAACTTCAAGATGTCGACTAGCAGTCAAAAGCTATCAACAACAGAGCGGGTTATCAAAAGTAAGTGAGGATCTGTTACAGAAAGTGGTTGCTGTGTCCTGTACCAGTAGGATTGATTTTCCCAGTCGCCATTTCTATTGATTGCTTCACAAATTTTGCCGTAATTTCTCATTATATTGTACCGGTATTGAACAGACATGCCTTTGGTTAACAGACAGAACATACACAGACCGGTTGCTGTAGTTTTTGTGTTGTGTTTGACATCGATACCTAGAAATATATTTGAAATATTTCGCCTGTCGCTTTAGAGGTTGGGTCGTGCGAAATATACATTGACAATTACAAACATTGAAATATATTTTTTTATAACTTTAACATATTCGATCCTAACGTTAATACGATTTTATTGTGGTATACGTAGTGTCAGCAGTTTCTGCTGTTGTACACCAGTCAGCCATTGGAGGGTAATATTCGTATGTTTACATCTTAAGATTATGTAAACATTATAGGAAAAAATATTGTATCATATGATTTTGCTGTTACATGTAGCGTGTAAATATAATTGTTTGTTGCATTGTGTATTATACTTGAATTTTTGTCTGAAAATGTAGTGTGACATACTGGGTGCAGTTTTATACTTTGACAGGAAGGGAGGTGTGGTTGACACATGTCATAGTGCTTCTTATGCCTGTGAATTCCATTTATAGTTCTCGGAGACCATCTAATTTGCTTAAATATATTAATTATGAAGCAAGACACCGAAGGTCGCACCATACACCTTTTGCATCTGTGATGTAATTGTAAATCCGTCTTGAATAATTAATGCGAATTTGCTCGTCTCAAATCGTAAGAGTGCGAAGAAATGAATTAATTTTATTTTGAAGAAAAATCCTTAAAAGTTTTATTGACCATTATGTTTTGCAAACATGGAAGCTTAAGCAGGATCGGGAATAGAGAAGTGATGTCCATCTGCTTAGATGCTAGTCCATTCAATTATCTGCATTTATGTACGATGTAATTAGCACTGATGAGAACTGTTATAAATGTCAACTATAGTCGTATGTTATGTGCAGGTGAGGGTTATCTCGCTATTTATGCTGCGAAGTGTTGTGCGCGCGCGTTCATATATACATGAATGAAATGCACTGTTACGTTTCAGTGTGAATTTTGCGAATGGATATAAATTAAGAGAAAATACGTTAACCGTTTCTTTCTATGCAGATAGTAGATAAAACACGGTGTGTCAGTATAATCCATATTTCGTTGGGTTTCAATATTCGGATATTTGCTGTGATGTGTATTGTATATATGTACAAATTTTGGTTTGCCCTGAATGTAGCATGATCGCGTGTCGAGTTCCGCCGACACTGTTGGAGTCGCGCGTCACCACGGCAGATACCCGTGGGCATCGCGCACGACTGACCTTGACCTGGCGCGTATTTACGAAATGTTGAGCAGCGAAGACGCATGTCTTTGGAATCGTGTCGGGGATGACGTGTTTTTTTTTGTTTTTTTGTAATCTTGTACTATTTATTTTATCTACGTATCATATGTGCGTTCCAATAATGGCTAATAAATATCCCCGTTGTCTAGGGAAGATGGCGCCCAAAGGTAATTTTGAAAAGAATTGTAGTGCTCTTGAAATATGGTTTTAGAGCAGGAGTAACTTTGCGACATCATTAATGTGCTGCCATTTTACTCATCTGACTCGATTTTGAAATCAGCAAAGCAATATTACGTGAACTATTCTCTCCGTAGTTAGGTACTTTATGCCACTTATTCGGAACATCTTTGAAAACGATGGTGTTGGTTCATAAAGGCATTTTGCCTCTACCCTGTGTGTAACATGTACTTCTAATACACATGTTCATTATTTTGAAATGGAAATGTGTTTTAATTTGCGGAGAGCCATTGAAGCGT
>BOPP01000014.1:10532268-10545242 GCA_017312745.1 Gryllus bimaculatus | reverse complement strand
TGCCTGCCTGCCAGTCTGTCTGTCTGCCTGCCAGTCTGTCTGCCTGCCAGCCTGTCTGCCTGCCTGTCTGTCTGTCTGCCTGCCTGCCTGCCTGCCTGCCTGCCAGTCTGTCTGTCTGTCTGTCTGCCAGTAGTCAACGCTCGTGCCTAATCCGTCTGGCCGATTTTCTCCAAAATCGATATTCTTCGATCGATCTGAACGAACTCGAGGTTTTGGGACTTTCATCCTGTTATTTTTTTTTATTTTTGGGGGTACTTACGAGAAGCCTCAAAAATATTTTCAAAATTTCCTCGAAAATTGCACCATTTTTTTTATTATACTCCGCCGTCGGATAGCGTTAAAGGGCGCTTAAGAGAATGGTGCAAGGCTTATATTGGTTGACATTCTAGATTTTTCGAATAATGCAAAAGTGAATTTTTTCCCTACAACTATAATATTGAAAATAGATTTTTTATTTTCCCGTATACATCCGTCTGTATATACGGTGTAATACACGTAGTACAGGGAAAGTTAAGTAATGCTGTGGAAAACCGATTTCGTGATTTCAACGGAAATACTCGTTTTAAGGCCCCCTGAACCGATAAAGTGGATTTTCTTTAAAACGTCCATCTTGTCTGTCCATCTCGTGTATGTGAAAAATACTAGCATCTAAACCATGTATGGGATTTTTTTCCAAACTGAATGAACCTCTGTCGATCTGACCTGAGTCGAAGCCCTGCGATTTTGAAAAACATTCCTTAATTTTTGGGGGTACTTTACATGAAGAACATGTTCAAAATTTTCTCAAAAAGTCTCCAAATTTTTTCTTTAAGTTTATTGTAAAAGCAGAAGGTGGCATAGGTCTCATTTTCTGAGTTATCTCTAAATTTTCGAAAATTTGGAAATTTTGAATATTTTTGGACGCTTCCTACAACTACAAAATTGCAGATAGAGATTTTTTTCTTCATATAAGTGTGTTGTCAATGGTGAGTTCTTTTTATTAAGGTCATGTACATTTTTTGTACATTTTAGTAGTTTTGTTTTTTCAAAAATTACGAAAACGTATTTACGTGCATTACGTGTATACGTGCTTTAAATAATGTCCTGGAAAACTTCTCGAAAACTCAACCGTTTTCTGTGAAAACTAAGTGAAAATTTCGCATTTTCAGAAAAGCTCAAACGCCATTTTCTCAAAACAGGCTCTAAAGTTTTGTCTTCAAACTTTTCGAACGGATAGTGCTACTTGTACCCTTCAAAATGAAGTAAAGTCCATATCGTTTTTCCCTTCAAAAATTACGCGCGCGCGCGCGCGCGCGCGCGTGTGTGTGTGTGTGTGTGTGTGTGTGTGTGTGTGTGTGTGTGTGTGTAGGGTTTCCCCAGTAGTAGAATGTGTGTGTTGGTTAGCATGCAACATTGTCTACAAAAGTAGGTAAACTGTGTTAATGCGAGTGACTGCCATGGCTTAATGGAGAAATGATGTAAGATTGTTGTACATGGGCATTGTGTGTTCTTGACATTAAATAACCTCTTTTATACCTTTTCATTAGCAAATGCAACGCTCTTCACACTTGATCACAGAGGAATGTGCCTTTCAATATGACATGTAGAGACATTCAGTCCAGGTTCTAAAATTAGAAAAAATGTTTTCACGATGTTCCCACATCACATAACCGTTATCAAATCTGTTTTTTTCTTTGACGCATTAGGTAATTATGAGATTTTTGTGCATGATTTATTAGGTGGAACATGCTGAGATCAGTATGAAAACAATACTCATAAATGAAAATATGAAAGCATTTAATACATTTTATTCCTCGAAAGTATCTTTCGGCGAAGACTTATTTAAATATGAGAGACAATAAACTCGACGGAACTTTTTGTTTGGAATACTTTTGCGTATGCGAAGGATAACATAGAAGAATTGCATGCGTACTATTTTCTTGGAAAGTTTCGAATTTTCAAAAAATAAAGATCTTTTTTTCTAGTTTCGCGGGCGTTGACCCATTAACTTTCTAAGAGAAGGGTAAAGTGATCGTTGATAGTTGGATAGAAGCTGACTATTAAAACACTATTATGTAACCGTTTCATTTAATACGAAAACAATATGTGCTGTTGTAGCACATTTATAGACTAGTTTTGACATTAAATAATAAAATAACTTCGAAAACAACCTCATATTTAAATATATTTGCGTATCAACTCACTCATTTTCTAAAGCACCAATGTTAATTGAACTCGTAACTTGGAATGTAGTTGCTCATGTATGTTACTTTTTTGCATGATAATTGCCGGATAATGTTCGTGTCGCCTACGCGGCACAGCCATGGCCATGAAAGAATGCCTGACAATCAACTGAGTGCCGCTCTGCTTTCGCCGGCGTGCGTCGCGAGGGACGAATTTCACATCGGCGACGGACGCACCCACCCAAAGTAATTCACAATTAAATGTCGCTAAACGTTCAGGGATGCCATTTCCCCAGATCTCCTGTCGTCTGTTTGACAACAAATGCTTTAATATGTTGAGCAGCAGTTCTCGTAGCTGAACAGCTATGATACGAGTGTTATCTGATACTCGACGATAAAAAGAACAATCAAGTTGCGCTTTCATCTCGTGTATTTGAAATCGTATTGGAGTTTTTCTTTCAATGTCATTCATTCCATTCCCAATGGCTGGCTTTACCCCCTCACGCAACGCAGTGAGCATAGGGCGTTGTACTGAACAACAGTTTTAAATGATGGCTAGTAGAGTCGCACGCAACATGGACCGCTTCTTGTGTACTGTGAATCGGCTCGCTAGTTAATTCTTCTATTTTCAGAGACATTTTTGATATCTGAGATTGGTGTTCCGTTTTTGCTTGAACTCGCCATTTTCATTGCCTTTTTGGAATAAAAGCCTAAACAGTACACTCGTCATACGGTCGTGCACAGCAAGAAGAGTTTGTAGTAGTTACATAATTATGTGGGAACTGAAACAAGTAGCTAAGGTATCAATATTATTTTTTAAATTGTTTATTTCTTCTTAAAAATGTTAAAATTTAATATTATTTTTTAAATAATGTAAGATAAAAATCCTTACATGGATCTTTGCAATTACATTTTGTGGACGTTTCAGATAATACGATTTCTTGTAAGGATCCCCTTCGATAAGTGTTATTCCAAGTGTTATTTTAATTGTTCCGATATTTATTGAACTTCAAAAGCATGCACATCGACAAAAGAAGTAAATCATGTTGGTGAAAACTGACTTATTTAAGTGGGCAGAAATTGAATAATAATCTACAGTGCTACAACGTAATACAGACGTTCTCATCTAATATGTAACAGTTAAATTAGTTAAATTAAGTTAAAACAGTTAAGTTAGGTAAATTGGAAATCATATTGCTGCTTATGTAGTGATATTGATAGTGACTTATTTCAGTCAATTCTTAAAAATCTCTTTATTTAACAACTGTAACACAGCACCGAGTCCATTCCCAAGATTGGTTAAGAAATGTGGCCTTTGAACAAAAGTCGCAAACTATATACGAGGGCTGTTCAAAAAAATACGCGGACAGACGTCATAAAACAAAATGTACTTTACTTAAACGTTGGATGTCTCGATCCCCTTCAAAGTACTCTTTTCCCCAACGCACACACTTATCCCAACGGTGTTTCCACTTGAAACAGTTCTGGTATGCTTCTTTCGTAATGGCCCTCAGTCCCTTCGGCGCATTCGGCATAATCTTGGAAATCGTCTCAAATATTCTTCCATTCAAGGGTTTTTTTGAGTTTGGGGAACAAAGTCACGAGGAGCTAGGTCGGGTGAGTAAGGAGGGGGGTTAATTGATTTGTTATTGTTGAATGTAACTTATTTGGAGATATACTGATTGATCGATTGATTAGTGATTTACAACTGCTAAGGGCATTAGACCCTTAAGCGAAGTGCATGATTTTACCGTGGGAGGTGGAGGTTCTCTTCTCCCCGCTGGATGGCGAAATTCGGCACCACCCTACACGTCAGTTTGCTTTCCTTGACCAGTTTCTCCCACCAGTGGGGCGCCGCCCCAGACCAGGACAAACTCGAAGTGGTGTATTTAAAGAAAATGAATATTGTCGATAATTTTCAAAGAAAGGTCTCGGTCAAAAGGGATTAAAGATTGATTTTATAAAGGTGGCCCGGGTAAAAGTTTTGCGGGCGGGTTCGCAGCAACTTCGTTACCCTACTGTCCTCACTCGATCTGCCTGATGTCGCGGCCCCTAGAATTTGGAACCGATATTTTAATTGTGGCGGGTACTTTATATGACCCCCTGGGACATCAACATTTTCAAAAAAGGTTCCATCGTTTTTAGGTAAATTTTTTTTTGGATAGTGTGAAGAACGTTGAAGAGAATGGCGCCGGTCTCATGTTCGTTAAAAACACTGAGTTTTTGGAAGTAGCAAAAGTTCAAAAAAATTTCGGAGTTTTCCTTCAACTAAATATTAAAGATTGAGATTTTCTCCTCAATTTAATCTGTCCCTTAGAGATAGAATTTTAAATATAGTCATGCATAATTTTACGAAATTTTCAGTACTTTTCGCGTAATTTTGCGAAAATACGGGCGAGGAAGTACGAGCTGTTTTTAGCGCCTAGTTTTTCTCCTATTTTGTTCTCGAGGTGTACATCTGAACGCCCTTCCGTCGCGTTTCGCCAGAAATCAAGCCGTCCATATGTGCATACCTGCAAGCCTGAACCACACGGAGGGGTTCTCGTGTTTCATCTTTCTGTGGAAGCGGATGCTGTGTTGAAAATCTAAATGAAAAATTTTGTGCTACTTATGTGTTTTGATTTTTTTATTGATGCCAGACAGACTTTGTTTGCTCAAGAAATCTCTTTGAGGCCTCCCATCCTTTTTGAGGATAACTCTCTGTGTATGGTATTTTCCTCGGTGCGAGCGATTGCACTAGTGCGAAGAACGAAGAATATAATTCTGTTTTCACTTGTGCCGTTTCAATGCTCAAGAGGGTGTTCAAATAGCTTTGAAAAGGGAACGTCTTGAGTAAAACAAATTCTTAGTCACCAGATGGTCATGTGGAAACAATAATACAAAAAGTATTGTTTCCCTGAAATTGCGGGCTTTAGCCATTGCTGGCTTGACACTTTTCATTCCAGATAGCTAGATATTTCAAATAGAGAACACGTTAAGTAAATAATTGAAATTATGTACAGAAGTAAACTCAATATAATCATTTTCATTATTGTGATACTGACACGCTAGGCTTCTGTCATTATTTGCCAATGCCTTTCTCGTAAGAGTGGGATCATAGGCGACTTCATAAAATCCTTCCTTTTGAATAGGTATTGGCAATTACCGTTTGCGCTAGACTTAGACCAGCAAGTCAAGGTTTTTCCCAAGTCGAGCTGCGTTGCAAGATTGACACCAGATCGACAATTCTACAAGTACTACATTTGGACTACCGCCCGAAACAGAAGAAGAGATGTTTTGTGAAGTGCATTAAGCGAGTGTACGATGCTACATGATACGAAATGCACTGAATTATGACTTTAATCTACAGTACATTCTAATTGAATATTTGTCGGTTTTGGCGAGAGGGGGTTCATTTCATTTAGGTTTATTTGTTCACGTTACATAATGGGTATTGAGGAGAGTATTACTGACGGATGAGCAAGCTTCCAAATCAGCAGTATGTACATAGCTTTCGACGTCAGTACTAACGTTCAGTTTTCTCTATTATTTTGCCGTTTCTAAATTACAACAACAAAGGCATGACTTTAATTCGCGCCTATTTTCAAATGTATTCTATCAGAATCCAGCATTCTAAATTCGTTCACGAACGTTCTTGCTATTTTTAAACTAGAAACTACAGTCGCTCCCCGTTAGTTTCGTAATGAAATACGTGATCTTTGCTTCTGTGTGGCTAACAACGGCTCGTGTATGGTTGGAATGCCCGTGGTTAAGGGAATTCCTTGCCGGGGCACCATTTCGCAATTTTCGCACTCGCATCCAGTCGCTCGCTGTACACCCGCAGAGGATTTGGGTAATGTAGTTTGCTCATTGTAATGTTTACTGTTTTTTGCAGTGATATATTTGCGGATAATGTTTTCGTGTCTGTCCTCTATCGCGGTCACAGCTATTTGGCCATGTTTGAAGGTAATGTCTGATTATATTCAATTCTTTGAGTGTCTGCTCTGCTTTCGCTCTACGTGCGTCTGCGAGGGTATGAATTTTCTTACATTCGGTCGGCGTGGATCGTGTCTAACCCACCCAATAGTAATTTTTCAACAATTAATATTCTACGTTAAATACGTTTTAGTTGGATGCATGTCTGGCCTTCCAGAATTGGTTTTTCTCTGTCGTTGCTGTTTGACAACATATCTTTAATTATGTTGTATGGGCAAGTCTCGTTAGCTGAACAGCTATGATAACGAGTGTTTTTCTGATACTCGACAATAAAAAGAACATCAGTTGCGGCTTTCATCTTTCGGTGTATTTGAAATCTGTATTGGAGTTTTTCCTTTCAATGGGTCATGTCATTTTTCCTTCCAAGTGGCTGGTCTGGTTACTCTTCTCACGAACGCAGTGAGGGCAATGAGCGTGTTGTACTGAACAAGCAGTTTTAGAATGATGGCTAGTAGTATTCGCACGCACATTGGACCGCTTCTGTGGTGAGCTGTGAGTCGGCTCGCTAGTTTAATTCTTCTAATTTTCAGAGACATATTTTTGATATCTGAGATTGGTGTTCGTTTTTGCTTGAACTCGCCATTTTCATTGCCTTTTATTGGAATAAAACCTGAAGACATGTACGTGTCGATACGGTCGTGCACAGGAGAAGTAGTTGTTAGGTTAGTTAATAATTATGTGGTGAACTTGAATCAGTACTAAGGTATCAATATTTATTATTTTTAAATTTTGTTTTATTTCTTCTTATAAATGTGAAAGATTAATATTATTTGTTTAAATTAGATGTATAGATTAAAACGCTTATTCATGGAGTCTTTTGCAATTAACATTTTTGTGTATCTGTTTCAGATAATGAATTTTCTTTCTTGTAAGGATCACCTTGGTACCACCAGTGTGTGTTTTGTAGTCATACAGGAAAAGGCGGTAAGTAAATGCCACAAAAACATTTTAAAACTGTACCTTTTTATGGCCGTCTAATGATCATTATCTTCGAAAGTTGTGTTTGTTCGCGATTGTTTCCTTATCCCTTTTATACGTTAATTTTAGTCAAGTAAACGTTAGTAACCAAGGTGGATATTGTGCGTTAGTTAAATAAGAATTTTGTGGAATGATTTCTGTGAACTAGCAGAAAGGGGTCTCAGGGCAATGCAATCTGGTGTGGTATGTGCAGTGTCTCTCGATCAGGAGAGGTCCTTCCGGGTGTCGGATTTGGTGTCAGTAACTTGTTCTAGTCTTATTCAATTACTAAAGCTAGTCTCGTATTCATGTGCTGTCTTGAAGTAATGTCGTTGTCTCACGCGTGCTCTTTAAGACACGCGAAAGCCAGAGCAGGTACTCTATACCAATTATTCTTGCGCCGATGGGTCACTGTTCAATTTCTTTTTCTTTCTTGCTCTATCCCTACCGCGTACTAACACTTATGCCTTATCAGTACCAGACACGTCGGCGAACTTAGAGCTTGTGGTGGGAGATACCTGGCGGGACTATACTCTTCTACTATTAGCCGACTATGATCGCGCCTTGAATTGCACGCATCCGCAGCGGAGAGGGATCACAGGTCCGCTCCGGGCGAGTAATTATATACATTGCTACTTACGGCTTACTGGCCTAATGACAGCGAGGCAGTGAAATCATAATAGTAACGATTAGCGCGTGACTCAAAGTGATAATGTATTTTGATTGGATAATGTGTGTCTGTTATGGAAAGATTAAGTTGTAGTAGAAAGGTAATGGTATTTGTGAGTCGGCGAGTAGGGAAAATTTGGCGAGTTGGCCATGGTAAAGGGGCGATTTTGTATGGTGTGGAGGTGGTTTTACGAAAGGCCGGTGTTGAAGAAAGCGCGTATCGAGATTTCATACCGAATAATTAGTGAAATGATTGTATGGTGCGTTGGTTCCGATAAATGTCCATTTTTGTAGATCCAGTTACGGCGGGTTGTTGTTGGTGTTGTGTGGTGGTTCTTTTTTTTGGGTTGTGTTTTTTTTGTCTCTTTGTGTTCTAAGACATTCGTGAAAGTTCGGTTTTCTTGTCGATCGGCAACTTTTTTACTGGGGAAATTTAGGACAGTTAATTTATTGTGTTAACATGTTCCATTGAAAGTTTGAATAGCTTCTTTACTAATTTTTCTTATGCTAGGCTGTGAAAGTCGTTCAATTGTGTGTGCCTATGTATGATTTATTACATTATTGTATTTTTGTATCTATATTAGATAAGAGAGATAAATCAAATAAAAATTTCATTTTTTGTTATTTATATTAAATGAAAATTCTTGTATAAGTTTAAATACAAAGTCCCGGGTGGGTACAAGAATTAGGGATTAATTGTAGTCTTCCTTGTCTCTGTTCTTCCGAAGAAAATTCTTTGGGTTCCACTTCTCGAGGTTATTGTCCAGGTAATATATTTATCATATTTCGCTTGCTTACTCAAACCTTCCTGAAAATGCGAATATTTGTACGATGAGAGATTAAAAACGCAAGTTAATAAATAATAGGCGCCTAGAATTAGAGGAAAACGATTATATAATGTTTAAAATACGGTACGAGAATTAGCATTTTTTTCGGTATTTTATACTATTTTTGGTTTAATTTTTATTTTTTATTTTTCATACATTTTCGGTGGAAAATTGTACTGGGGTGTCTGCGTTTTTGTGGGATTCACTCTCTCTCATTTAGAGTGGAGAATTAATACATTGAAATTTGTGAAAACTTAATTTTTATTTGAATTGTGTGCTGTATAGTTTATTGAATTTCTTATATAAAGTCAATGCACATTCGACAAAAGAGGAGTTAAATCAATTTGGTGGAAGAATGAGCTTATTTTAAATTGGGCATAGTAAATTGAATAATTAATCTATTGCAGTGCTATCAACTGGTTAATATTCAGACGTTTCATGTCGGTTAATATGGGTTAACAGTTTTAAATTAGTTTATATTTTTAAGTTTTAAAACAGTTAGTTAGGTAAATTTGGAAATGCATATTGCTTTTCGCTTTTATGTAGTGATATTGATAGTGTATTTATTTCAGTGGTTCATATCTTAATCTCTGTTATTTAACAACTGTAATCTACAGCATTGAGTCCTATTTCCAAGATTTTTGTTAATTTGAATGTGCCTTGTATACAAATCGAACTATATAGCGAAGGCTGTCAATAAAAAGTTAAATTTACGCGGAGCAGACGTGCATAGGTAAACATAATTTTGAATTTACTTATAACGTTGTCTCGATCCCGTTCTAATAGTACTCTTTTCGGCCAGTTGTCGCGCACTCGCGACGGAGCGTTATGGTTTGCCCAGAGGGTGTGGTTTTCCACTTGAAACAGTTCTTGTATGCTTTCTTTGGTTCGTAATGGCCCTTTAGTCCCTTCGGCGCATTCGGCATAATTGCGGGAATGCGCTTAATATTCTTCCATGGTCAAGGTTTTTTTTTGAGTTGTTGGGGAATCATATGAAAGTCAGAAGAGAGTAGGTCGTTGTGATTGTAATGTGAGGTTAATTGATTTGTTTATTGTTGTAATTAACGTTTGGATTTTGTGACTGATATATCTGATTGATCGATTCGATGTAGTGTTATGGTTTACGAGACTGCTGAAGGCAGTTAGACGCTTAAAGCGAAGTTTCATGATTTGGGACGTGGAGTGTGGAGGTTTCTCTTTCTGCCCCGCTGGATGCGGCGAAATCGGTCTACACCGCTCGCACGTGCAGTTTTTTTTCCTTACATTTTCTCCTTATTCAGTGGGTGCACCGCCCCAGTACAGGACAAACTGAAGTGGTGTATTTAAAGAAAATGAATATTGTCGTAATTTCAAAGAAGCTCGGTTCCAAGATAGGGATGGTAAAGTTTATTGATTTTATAGTAGGTGGGCCCGGTAAAAGTTTTGCTCGTGTTCTGGATGTTGGCAGCAACTTGTGGTTACCTACTGTCCCTCTACTTCATGCCTGATGTCGGCGGCCCTAGAATTTGGAACGCTGTTATTTATTTTAAGTTGGGTTGTTGTGCGGGGTACTTTATACATGACCCCTGGGGACATCAATCATTTTTTCAAAACAGTTGTTGCCATCTTGTTTTTTTTAGTTTTTAAATTTTTTTTTGATAGTTTGTTGAAGAACGTTTGAAGAGAATATGGCGCCTTGGTCGCTCATGTTTCGTTTAAAACAATCTGAGTTTTTGGAAGTAGCAAGAGTTCAAAAAATATTTTTCGGAGTTTTCCTTCAACTAAATATTAAAGATTGAGTTCTCGTGGGCAATTTTTATATCTGTTCCTTAGAGATAGAATTTTAATTTATTAGTTGCCTATTGCATATTTTTTACGAAATTTTTGGCAGTACTTTTTCGCGTTAATTTTTTTTGTGAAATAATACGGTGGCGGAGGATAGTACGAGCTGTTTTTGTGGTATTGCGCCTGTTTAGTTTTGGTGTCTCTGTCTTAAACTCTTTCTTTTGGTTTGTTGTTTTTCCCCCTTCGAGGGTGGGTAAAAATTTCTTGAATCGTCCTTGGCCGTGCGTGTTTCCGTCCAGATTTAATCTTAAGCGGGTCATTATGTGATTATTACCTGCAAGCCTGACCACACGGAGGGGGTTCGTCGTGTTTTTCTTTCTGTGAGCGGATGCTGTGTTGAAAATCTAATTTTTGAATAAATGTTTGCTATTGTTATTTGTGTTTTTTGATTTTTTTTTATTTTGATTGCTTAGATCATGGCTTTGTTTGCTCAAGATATATCTTTGTAGGGCTTTTCGCTGCGTCCTTTTTGAGGATAACTCTCTGTGTTGATGTGTTATGTTTTCTCGGTGCTTGATTTCGGATTTTGCATTTCGTAGTGTTGCGATTTTAAGTATTCGATTAATAAGTAATTCTGTTTTTCAGCTTGTTGCCTGTTTTCAATTTGTTAAGTAGGGTGGTTCACAGGATAAGCTTTGAAAATGGGAATCTTGAGTTTAAAGACATATTCTTTAGTTTCATTTTTTTTTAGATTTGGTTCTTATGGGTGGAAACAATTAATTGCAAAAAGTATGGTGTTTCCTGAAATTGGTGGGCTTTAGCCAATTGCTTGGCTTGACACTTTTTTCATTTCTCAGATGCTAATGTTTTCATAATTAGAGATACACGTTTATGTTTAAATTTATATTTAAATAAATGTACAGAAGTAAACTAATATAAGATCGTTTGGTCATTTTGTGGTTGGCTTTACTGGGTTGACTGGTCTATTGCTTCTTGTTCAATTATTTTGCCAATGTTGGTTTTGCCTTGTCTCGTATGTAGTGGGTTTATAGGCCGTACTTTCTATTTAATTGCGCTTTTTGAATTAGGTATGGCAATGTAGTTTGTTTGGCGCTGATGGACTCTGTGGAGACCAGCAAGTCAAGAGTTTTTCCCAAGGTCGAGGCTGCGTTTGCGATTGATGATTGACATCAGATTTGAACAATTTCGTAATAGTAGCTTTTACATGTTTGTACTTTATTGCGTCTCTGAGACATTGAAGATATGTAGATTGTTTTGTGAAGTTTGTATTAAGCGAGTGTATCGGATGCTACATGATACGAAATGCACTGAAGGTGTTTATTGACTTTTTTTAATTCTTCTACAGGGTACGATTGTCGTTATGTTGAAATATTTTGTTCGTCGAGAGGTTTATTTCATTAGGTTTATTTGTTCATTACATGTAATTGGTATTTTGTGAGGAGAGTGGATTAATCCTTTGACGGAGTGAGCTAAGCTTTCCAATATCGCAGTTCAGTATGTTTATATAGCTTCGACGTCTATGTTATCTTTTAACGTTCCCAGGTTCTTCTATTGGATTTTGCGCGTTTCTATATTTTTAGAACGAAACAAAGGCATGACTTGTTAATTGCGCCGCTGTAGTTGTTCAAATGTTAATTATGGTGCTAGGGGTTCTAGCTCAGAATCAGGCGTTCTTATTGAATTTCGTTCTTAGCTGAACGTTCTTGCTATTTTTAATATCTTATTGATTACTACAGTCGCTTGCCCCTGGTTTAGTTTCGGTAATGTAATTTGGGTGGTTATTCTTTTGGCTTGTTGTGGCTAACTACGGCTCGTGTGTATTTTTGGTTGGTATTCCGGCGTGGTTGAAGAATTTCTCTTGTCTGCGGGTGCATTACTTTTTCGGCGCATATGTCTGTGGAACTGGGGCGATCCAGGTGGTTCGTCGTCTGGTTGTGTACGGCGGACGAGGGCCCCCCGAATTTCGCAGGGCCTCGCGGCGAGCTTGGGTGATTTGGCTGCCTGTGTGAATGCGCTGATCTCGGCGGAGAGGGGCGCGCGGTCTTCTCGTCTGTCGGTCTCGTTTGCTGTCCATTCTGCCCGCCCGCGCACAGGCCTTGGCGAATTGTGCAGGCGCTAGTATTGTCATTTCTCCTTCCCCGCCGCCTGCTTCGGTTGGTTGTTTGGCGCGCTCGTGCGTGTGTGATTTTGGCAGTTCGCCACAGCGGTTGGCCGCGGGCTTGGGAGTCCGCCCTTCTCTTTGGTTATTTTGGGCTGCTCTCGGCGTCCCCTCCGGGTCTTTGCGGTCTTTTTTGGTTTACTTGTTGTGTTCTTGCGGGTCCGTACGCGTTTTTTGTTTCTGGCGCCGTCGCTGTCTGCCTGGTCTGCTTGCCTCTGCGCCAAGTTGTTCGGTTCTTCCGGTTTTGCGAGCTGTTACGGTCTCATGACGTGCCGGGGCGTCTCTGTTGGTGTGTGGGTACGACTGACCTTTTCGCGTAGTTTCTACTGTTGCTTGGGGTGCTGCGCGGTGCTTCAAATTTCTCTAGGCCGAGCTTGATTTTTTTCTGCCTTGGGGGTTTGGCTGAGAGTTAAAGTTGTTATGGTCTCTTGTCAATCTTGT
>BOPP01000014.1:10451205-10532243 GCA_017312745.1 Gryllus bimaculatus | reverse complement strand
TCACGTTGTTGGGTGCTGCGCGTCTTCAAATTCTCTTGAAGCGTCGCCTGGGTTAAGAAAGGACTCTCGCAATCGCTTTTCTTGGGCAGCAACCACAGGAATGCTGGGAAATGCGATACGTTTCTCCCCTGAAGCGAGGGAAATCCCTCCCCCCTTTTTTTATCCCTCCCCTGATTGTGGTGGAATGTGGTGCTAATTCCGATGCGGAAATGGATGAGGCAGGCCTATTTTCCCACCATCGATATTATTGTGATTAAATTGTGAATGAAGATAATAAAGGATTTTAATGAAAATAATATTATGAGTAAGTGATTGGTGTTCATACGAAATGTCTGTTGGTGCTGATCGTTGAAGTTATTGTGTTGAAGACTCATCGATCTTGGCGTCAGCATTAAGTATTAACCGATCAGATGTCCTTCCGTTATAATTCGTGTTTATTTAAAATTTGAAAAATATTCTTTGAATTTTCGCCATTTTTTCTCGATTGAAATGTTACAGATGATACGCTTAGTTTTTTTAAAATGTGGTTTCTGGATGCTTTTTCTATAAGGATTAAATTTGTAACAAATTACTGTTGTCTGTACCTATTGTTCATGTATTCTTCAAACCAAAATCATTTAATTAGTGGAATGAAGCTAGATAGTGTACTTTTATTTGGGATCCATTCATCACTTATTTGTACGCCCCGCAGCAGGTGAAAATGGCTTGCGCGCAAAATTGAGGCTTGTCACGACGTAATATACACACACTTAATAGTGGAAGAAAATTATTGCTAAAGCGATGGAATGTTTTCAACGGGAGAAAGAACATAAGATGTTCCGTGCCCTTCTTGACCAAGCTTTGAATGGGACACAATTTACACGAGTACTACCGTTGCGATCGTGAAAATAATTTTAAAAATGATTTTGCACTCAGATCATGCAGCAGCAACTTCCGGCAAAAAGACACTACCGTCCTTAAAAAACTAATGGTGCTACAGAATGGCACAGGCTTTCCCATATTAGTTTTCCTTTTCCTTTGGTCTCGGCTCGCTATACAAACTTGCTACATGTTCTTGTCAGTTTCCGTCTATCGCCATCTAACGATTATTTTTTTTAAATTAAATTTCTTAAATTTTCGGTTTCCTAATTGTAGAACGGAAATATTATTTTAAGAATATCAAAGGACAGTAAACTCTCGTTCTAAATCGCAATTTTATTTGAAAAATTTGGAGCCGTTTTTAAGAAAATGTGAATTTTTCAAAAGCGCGCGTTCTTGACGTTCTGTTCGCAAATGAGCTCTACTGGCTGCATGGTGCTCTGCTAATTGCTGGTTTTCCCGCATACTAGTTTTTAAAAGCAACGATGGTAGACAACTTGTTTCTTTTTTTTACTGCTAATTAACTTATTTGCAACTGTCATTATTCTCTACATGTTATGCATCAAGATGTGCTTGTTAACGCGGAAAATCTAGTCCTACTCCGAAGAGTAGTAAGAGGACCGTTGAACATTGAAAGACTAGAGAAAAAACACCAGAATGCAAAATGAAGCAAAAGTTTCTCATTTGCGAAGGTATCTTAATTAAAATGACTGTACAAACGGAAGACGGATACACACTGCTGATATTGTGTGCCTTCAACACGGGTCCACGACAACGGCAGCAGGAACAAGCGCCGCACGAAACGACACTCGCAGCTATCCATGGTTACTAATGGTTACTGGTTAATTGTTACTAAAGGCAGTGTGTGGCAAATTTCTTAAAGCTATCCATGAACCTCGTGTTGAAACATCTTCACTCCAATGGGTGTCAGCGGCTATCTCTTCCCAGGAAACAGACGCAATCGGAAGATAGACTACCCGGAATTGGGAAATATGAGAAACATTGCATGTCTATGGTAGACAAGTGCGGAAAATGCGATGTTAGTGACGAAATAATTGAACCGGATGTACAGCTCTTGCCAATAGTGCATACATGGAAAGACACAACCAACTGACCAAGATAGTTCAATTGGCTTTGAAGCATGCAATAATGAATAGAGGAGCCCCAACCCAGCACCCGTTCAGAAAGGAGGAAGAGTTATCAAATCGTCTATTGGGACAGGCCCCTATAAAAGACGAAATAGTGGCGTTCATTAGACAAGACATAGGTGTGGTCATTTGTACCCAACGTTTTAACTCAACAAATCCTTGATTAGCCAGAAAGCTTGGATTCTGTAAACATGTCATAAAATTAAAGTTCTTGAACTGATCGAATTATGGGATGTGGCTGTCAGTGTAAGGTCTATCCTCAGCGGTCTGTTTCCTTGCAGTAGCAGCGCATTACTTTGAATTCATCATTGAATTACTTTGCTTTCATTAGTTGTAGGTGAATTTGTGCCAACCTAAGTTGCTGACAAAAATCGTAGGAGTAACAGTCGTCTTCATCTTAGGACTTTTTCCAGCCGACAACTGGTTACCCTTTGCGTCCTGAGGGACGCATTTCCAACCACACAGTAGACATTAATTCTCTTTTGCGGTTTCCTGGGATTTGTGGTCAGGAGAACGTATTCATGAGGCGAGGCCCTCGGCGACAACACATTCATGAGAAAGGGACAAACAACTATGCTCAAGGCGGGATGAGTAACAGTAATAGTAACAACAATAATAATAGTAGTAATAATAATAATAGTAATAATAATAATAGTAATAATAAAAATAATAATAATGTTTGAAGATGCACTCTGAATTGACCTTAAAAATCTCGCTTTGGAAGATCATGTCCTTCTTCTGGTTGTGGCCTTCAGTACCCATATTTCGCTTTCAATGAGACCAGGTTGCATAATTAGAGATCTTGAGCGTCGTTTCTGGAGGATTAGTTTGTTCCACATAGCTTGTTGAAATGCTCTACTTTACTCCGTACATTTTGCCCATTGCGATTTCGAGCGCGGGGGCGATAAAGCGTAGCAGCAGGAGGCAGTGCCTCCGCCGCTGCGTTGCGTCGCGTCGCGTCGCCGCCTTGTGCGCGCGGGCGCTATCGAGGTCATGAAGGAGCACAGCTTTACTTCTCATCACGCGAACGCTCGTTCGTGAGGTATCGCAATGTCTTTTGCGCCGGCGAACGGGCGGATTGCGGGCACTTTGCACGCGGGCTTCGCCGTTGCAGCGGAGGCGGAGGCGATGGCTTTGCAGACCCCGCACCGCCGCTTCCGCCGGGCCGTCGAGCCGTCGAGCCGTCTTCTGTAACGATGACCACCGCTGTCGCTGTTGCTGGCGGAAGGGGTTTTGAAAGATGAGGCGGCTGCTTGGCGGCCTCCGCTCTGTGGCGTTTAGGACAGAATGGGTTGAAATTACTGGGCGACCGAAGCTTTCTTTTTCTTTTCTCCCCCAATTTTTTTAGCTTATTCGATTTCGCAATTTACGCGATTAATTATACCTCGTGTAAAGTAACGATAGATATTAATCCTAAAACATGACGTAAAAATGTTTGTTATTGGAGGGGAGACATTCAAAATGTACGTGTAGCGAATAAAGCATGTTTACTTTACACTCTCTGAACACAAAATAAAACAAAGAGACTTGGCTACATTCAGTATTTCATTTAAAGGGACATTAAGTTGTCTGTTCACAAGAGTCTGGCGGAAACCTTATCTGGTAATGATTAGGGGCTGATTTTGATGACCTAAAACATCGGTAAAATGTTCAATAAAATACTCTTAAAATGCTTTAAATATTCCCTAAAAGCAAAGGAAAATGACACAAAAAAAATCAAAACCAGTTCTGACGAACAACTCGAATCTAAACGATTTATGTAATAAAGACTTCTTCAGTTCGTTCAAGTGAACTCAGCTTGCAAACGTTAGGTTTCGACTGCTCTTTACCAGGAAATCTCTGTCTTATAGTTATCCCGAAATTCGCCGACAATGTTGCTGATGAGCGTCACTAGAACCTTACATTAAATATTCACAACGGCTGATATTACAATTTATGAGCGAAGTAATCGAAGAGACTATTCAGAAATTCTGTGGAGAAAATGTAGCATCTCGTAAAGTGTTATTTGAAGCACGTACCAATAAAATATTAAAATCGGTGAAAAAGGCTTTAAAATGACAGAAAAAGGAAAACGATCATTATTTCGGCTTTTGTCAAAATTGACGAAAAATGGGGGGGGGGACGGAATAATAAAAAATGGGTCATTTTTGTCGTAGCATAAAATTGTCTATACTAAAAATCACTGTTCTAAAGAAAAAAAGGAAAATAATGACTTTTCATCAAAATCCGCTCTATAATAATAATAATAATAATAATAATAATAATAATAATAATAATAATAATATTATAACTGTTCGGGTAAGCCACATCGAATTTGCCATTATGCCTTGGGGTCTAGACGGTAGGGGCTCTGTCAGAATACGTTTACTAAGTAGATGAGCATGCTAACAGCCGCCGGATGATGGGCTCGAGTTCGTTCCGTGTGCAGCTCGGCGCCACAAGGTGTTCGCCCGGGGCGGCGCCGGGCGCTGCGAGCGGCGCGCGCGGCGCGGTGAGGGCCCGCGGCGTAGGCGCGGGTGGGGCGCGCGGGCAGGTGCCGGGCTCCCGGGACTTGGCGGCGGCGGCGGACCGACGCCTATTTTTATCTCGCCCCCGAGCGCGGGCGTCACCGCCACCGGCAGCGACGGCGACGGCGACGGTGACGCCGGCGACGGGGAACACGTTCGCCCCTGGCGCTGCGCGGATCCCGGACGCCGCCCCCGCGAGGGCGCTTGTAATTGACAAGCAAACGCTCGGTTATGGAACGAAACGCGTGCGCCCGGTCGCGGAAGCCGCGCGGCCCGCTCCGCTCCGCTCGGGTCAATCGCCTCGGCGGCTGCGCGCGCACTCGCGGCCCAGCCACCAGGCACCCGGCGACGGCATAAGGGATGGGGGCCACGGGGCGGGCTGGGCCGGCGTCGGCCAAGACATTTCGGATAAGTGGATCCTTTGCTCCCGGGATTTCCGTAATGCATACGCAAATGCGGGCGGGGTTTTAAGGGAAGTTTTACGAGTGGCTGCGGGGAGGCGCGTGAGCTGCACGGGGAGGGGAGCGCGAGTCGATGCCGAGGGGACCCCCGGGGCGTAGGTGGCGGTGAGAGCAGGAGGGGTAGCAGGTCGCTATTGTCCGCGGACGGGTACGTTAGCCAGCGAACCCGGTCGCTTCGCTGTCAGGGAGCCAAGTTGGCTAGGGCCGCTGGCGATGTGCCGGCTGCCGCCGCCTCCTCCGCCACCGCTTATCCGCCATCGCGCGCTTGCATACACCCGCGCTCTCTCACATTTGATCACACCCTTGCGCTATCCCAGCACTTCCACACGCCAGCGTTCTCGAACCCTCATGCCCCCTCACTCGCTCTGCCATTTTCATTATCCTGACTTTCATTCTCTTCTAACCCCCGCCTCATCGTAGCTGTCTGTGCACTGGGAACTGTGGAGGTAGTAGTGGCCTCCTCCAGGAACATGGGTTATGTGCTCATCTTATTCTCTAGGCTCTCATGCCGCGCGTGCGTCTGTCCGACGGCCGCCGTCAACCGTGCAGCGTGGGCTGTTGCGCTCCGGTTCTAATCGCCTCGGACGCAGGTGCGCGCTTCTCTGCTCCCGTTGCATCACGAGCAGCTGATTGGGCAATAGCTTATTGCGTCAGCGGCACACATACTCGCCCATCCGCCTCATAACCTCAATGTTTGAACTTTAAAAAAATGGTACGCATTTGAATGCCTTTGAGAGCTTGTGGGTAACGTTAAATCAATTGCTTTTGAGTTGCGTAATTTCTTTCAGTCTGCAAGTACTCATAGTGAAGCTTAGTTTCGTTTGTTGTGATTTTTAAGATACAGCAGCCATCGTATCTGTAAAATCGATTCATTTAAGACGAGCATTTTCATTTCGTAACAAATGACTAGAATGTTTCATTCTTCATTCGCAGTAAATGAACCAGAAATGAATTCAACCATTCAGTAATATTTTTTTATTAATAAAAATGACGGGAGTTTGCAGTGTCTGAATGCAGAATCTAAGCTGATACAATGTACATTTAGCTTTTCGTTTCATTTTACGAAATTCACTAGTGAATAAAATATACCTTTATCTTATTTCTGTTAGAGTTACTAAGAGTCTTCGTTGACCATTATCCGATGATCTCTGCACAGCCTCTGACCATGAGTACCTGAGGTTCGAGTCCCGACGGTGGTAGGATTTTCTGTACTAGCTAGGCAGCTAGATGAAATGCAGCTGCTGTATGGAGGAGAGTTCTAGCGGCCTGGTGGCCTGCTGTTCTCATCTCGTCATCCAGCGGGGGAGGTTCACCGCCACCTCTCCTGATATAAACATGCACTACTCTGACGAGACTAGTGACCTTAACAGTTGACGCTCCCGGAATCCCTTATAAATTAATCATTATTCGATGACGATAATAACTAGTAAGGCTGCAAGTGATGCACACATTCATAGTAGAACATCCTGAGTTATTATTTAGAGCTGCTCTAATGAAACTTTGAGATGTGTTTGGTAGCATCTTGCATTATACTGACTAAAGTTTTACTTTCTTGAACGCTTTATAACCTGGAATTCTGAAGTATCTAGTTTTCCAGTTAACCCAAACTAAATGTTAGGGATGATTTGTCATGATTGTTGTCGTTTATTATTTTCATTCAATCTTCTGACATTTTTTCGGATTAACAGTTCGGCGTTTTAAAATAACTGTATTGCTTGTAATATTACCAGGGTTAAAAAGGAGCGGTGGACGTTTTCTGGGCACTTGCATTTGTCACGAATAGATTTGTTTTTCTTCGCGTATCTACTGTTAGGTGAAACTGCAAAATTCTGCTAATGAGTAAGTAATGAATGAGTTCCGGACTCACAATACAACCCGAGATTCATTGTTAAATTGAGTTGTTTTGGTGGGCCCATCTGCCCTACTGGGTGCAATTAAACCCTCGGCGGCGCTCCCGCGCCGGTCTTTCCGCGCACTACAACTGCCGCTGGCTCCACATTCTACGGTTTTTGTCATAAAACTGCTTTCCGGAGCGCCGGGCTGGTGAATCAGTTTTTGGCCCTGGCCGCCGTTGCCGCATGTTTCGCTCGTCCTGTATAAATCATCGGGGGGAGCGGATGTCGCAAGATAGGAGATCTAAAGGACGCGGCGACCGAGCGGTACTCTGCGCGAGACGACAAAGTATATTAGGTTGGACTCCGGTTACAACTCCTCAGATCTGATTTTAAGATTCCGATGGAAATAAGGGATCGTTGCAATATCGTCAAATATTTTATGCCCAAGTTGAAAGTACAGAATACATCTGCAGTTCACTGTGTCGTTTGATTACGTACGAAGTAGTTTCAAGGCTCGGCCCCAAACTTTCGATTTACCCGCACCGTCCTGGAGGGGGCGAGAACGCAGAGTACGCTGGCACCTGGATACGCCTGATCTAAAATCTCTTCAATGAACGTCTACTCATAACCTGAGTGAGCCGCTTCGCCAGCTTCCCACCTACCCTAGTTAGAACAGGTGCCATGCCTGATAATGCAAGAGCCTCCTGAGTGTGTGTGTGTGTGGGGGGGGGGGGGCACTGTCACGACAAATCATGTACCCAACGGTGGGATTTCTGGCGGATCAGATCCCGTGGACACGGAACCTACCCAACCGCATCCTCCCTGTACCCGCCTTGGCACAGCGCGAAATAACTTTAACGATGCGAGTCACAGCGCGAAGTGGGGCACTAATGACTACTTGTAATAAAACTAATAAATGCGACAAAACTACATGAACGACTAAAGAATCAGTGTTCAAAAAATCTTCTCAAATTCTTTTAAATTTTTTGCACAATGTGCTATGAACTTTTATGCAATTTGTTACGGACTTAACGTGAGAAAATGCATTTCTTTCAAGTATTTTTTTAACTTTCTTTGTAAGAAGAGAATGTATTGTATTCGTGCATAGGAAAACGGTAATTTTTCGACAGACAAAAAACTTATTGCCGGACTCTCGTAACAAAAAAGTGGATAAATTTTGTTTCTGTATGTAGTAAATTAGTTACTCTATTACCTTATTGTTGTCAGAATACATGTTTTGTGAGTCCTTGATACAGAAAAATCGATTGACGGCAAAACGTGAATCAAGGCCATGTACAATTTTTCGAATATAGGTTTACCGACATTTTGGGAGAAATGCAGGCAAGTTTTAAAATTTAGCAAATGTGAGAGGGAAAAAAAAGCTGTTTAGATGGTGGTAGGTGGCAGCTGGTAAGAGGGCGTGGCAAAACCGAAAAGCCAGCCTAGACCATGGAAATTAGAAAACTATTATGCGAAAGTCTGTGTCATTAGGTAACCCCACTAGAGCCGAGTATTTTGCTGTCGTTGCGGATGTAGTATTCAACGACACAGTATTCGCTCCGTCAAAGTTCATTTTTATTGTCTTCTACTTTTAATTATTATTATTATTATTATTATTATTATTATTATTATTATTATTATTACTTTATGGGGAGTGTCTCACATTCTGTTTAATTTCTTCGACCATCGTTTTTGTAAGTCCTAATAAGCGACACTACTCTCTGTAACAAAAACAATGTTATTACCATATTACTCAATGATTAACAAATAGTGATTTTTTCTTTTGTCTAGATTACCTCTCCCCCACCCCCCAATAAAAAGAATTAGTCGATCCTGAGTACTTACGATTTTATTTGGAACCAAACCATTTTTTCATCTTGTTTTCTTGCTGTGTTCGCTTCGTCTCTCCCTCCGTCATCTTAACAAAAGTAAAATCCGTTTCTGTTCTTTTATCATTTTTACTCCACCCTCATTGTTACCGCACATCCTGATCCTTCCTAGACTCGTGATAGCAGAATCTCACCTTTAGTTAGTTGGATCCAGCAATCCAGCAGTAATCGTTCTGCAATGAACTTCCTAAGTATCACGTTCCACACTCGAATGGGTTGCCCTTCTGAATATACGAGGGTCGTCAGAAAGTAATGCCCCCCAATTTTTTTGTCCAAAAATGGTTATTCTACTGGCTCTATTTTTCGCATAATTTCCATCGACTAGTTCAGCCTTGCCCCAGCCTCAAACAAGGGCGTGCATGCCTTGCCGTTCCCAAATCTTTTTCTGACGGCGTTGCCTTTACTTCCTTGCGGGTCATCTTCAGTTTTTCCTCCGGGAATGGCGTTTTTCGGTAGCTGAAAGGGATGGAAATCGGAGGGGGCTAAATACGAAGTGTACGGTGGATAGGAAAGCAGTCCATTTTTGTAGGTGCTTATCATGTTGCGTTCCTTGTGTGTAGGTGTGCCGTATCGTCCAAGAACAAGCTTTGTGCACAATTCAGTTCGTCAGGACTCGAAGCTGTAGCGGGATGCCCGTCTAACTCGTTTACCCAAACGTCCAGTGGTATTCCTAGCGACAGCAGAGGTTCCATACACTGCACACAAGCGTTTGTGTTCACAACAGTTTCATTCTCTGCAGGATCTTTTTCTCAGACATGTTATCTGTGTGTGGCAAAACCGAGCGATCTGAACAATTTAAACGTCTTATCAAGGAAAGAAGTTTCCTTTGGTATATCACCCCTTCACTCATGGATTAGGCCGCTTGAACTCAATCACAGCTCGTCGTTTTTAACGTACACCGTCTACAGCCGCCATGTTAACAGTGTTCTGGGACTGCAATGTGTATGAGAGACTTGAAAATTCATATACTAACGCTGGAAATGGGAAACTTTGAAGGATTAACAACTACAACGGTCTACCATTATTATTACACAAGGGGCATTACTTTCTGACCTACCCTCATAGATAGGCTCCTTGACTCGTAGAGTGACTTCGTGTGCACTGTTGGTAGATAGAAGCAAAATTGGAAACGCCTTGGCGAAGTTAGCCTTGGCCAGTTCCATTGTACTCTGTGTGCGAAGTTCAGAGTTGTTTGCGAGGCTTTTTACCATTGCCGTTTAACATGTGTGTTACAATAGGAAAGATTGACGCGGACGAACAAGAATCAAAATGAACATTTCTGGTAACTAATATACGTACTGGGAGTTGTAAATGAAGTTTATTTCGTATATCTTTTGCAGAATGACAGTTCATAATGAGTTTTAATTACTGTACATTGCTTGATTTACTGATTTAGTACGAGATCGTACTAAGTTGCAGAGAGTACATTAATATGTACTTATGTATTTTAATAATACTGTATATTCTTGTTTTTTTTTCTCGCCACGGAATAGAGAAAAAGTTAAGTAATGCTGCGCGATCTTACTTAACTTTTTCTCTGCGGTAGAAAAACGCATATTACATGGTTCTGGTGACGAAAAAGAGTATAAATACATTTGTTAAATTTATAAATAAACTCCTCTAATACCTGGTGTATCCAGAATTCTTGTTTTGTGGGTTCTTGAAACCGAAACATCCAATGACGGCGAAACGTAACTGTCCGTCACTGAACGTCAGCGGCTAAACCGTTCTGCCGATTTTCTCCAAAATTGGTATTCCCCAATCGATGTGGCTGTCGCGGCCCCTTGAATTTCAAACCTTGGGACATTCTCAAAATTATACAAGAAGGCTCCATCGTTTTGTATTAAATTTCATTATTGGTTGGTGTGAAGGGCGTTTAAGAGAATGCTGGTCTCATTTTCGTTAAAAAGCCTGATTTTTGGAAACATTGCGAAAGTTAATTTTTTTTTGAATCTTCCTAAAACTAAAATATTGATGATAAACATTTTTTCTTACTGAAATCTGTTTTTTAAAGATAGATTTGGAAATAAAATCATTTACAATTTTTCGAAAATTTGAGTGCTTTTTGCGTAATTATACATGAAAGTAAGCCAGCGTTGCCCGAGTTTTTGTGATCCTCCGTCTTCGCCCTGTCTGGCATCATCTGTCAACAATGTCCTACACTGCGAGTTTCAGGTAATATACTTTTCGGAGTGTAACTAAATTTGTTTGAACATTCATCTATAGCAGAGATTATCACTGAGTGAAGTAAGTCATCAAACGAGACTGAGCTACCACCCCAGTCAACAGGGAACACGTTGGAAAACTGTGAACATGTGTGGAGACTAAAGCGTGAGCATATTCTAGATTTACCCTTTAGATTCTCTTAATTGTTACTTACATCTTGTATACCATTTACTATTTGACTTCCAAGTGAACAGATTGTAAATTAGCAGTATAGAAAACTGAAAATAAATAAATTTGTGGAAACACTGTTGGCTCGCGATCCCCCCCCCTCCCTCCCTCAATTTTTCCCTCGACCCCTCGACAGTGTTTTTACCTCAACATCCATTTTTACATACTAGGATTGGAATGTCGATCAACGGGCACTGTTAAAAAGAACTTCGACGACCGCAAGAGATAAAGTAGGTGTTGCCAAGCGGATATAGACTTCCTTTTCCTCATAAAACGATGATTTGCTACGAACCGTATCAGTTTCACGAACACGAAGAAATTTACCATAATTTGGGTTAAACGTTTGGACTGAAATTATTAGTTGCTGATAGGGTTTCCAAAAATCGTGTTTAAAAAATACGGTTTTGTAATTTAAGTACTTTAAACAGTAGGTTTAAGTGGAAAATGTTTCAATTGATACAGTCAGAGCGAATACAATCTGCATTCGAATTAAAATAAGATTTTGAATACATAATTGTGAAATATTAATTTATGCTTTTGAATTACAAAAGTTAGTCAATGGGCTGCTAAACCCAAAGTACTTCAGGCTAGGCAGTTCTTCAACGAACTAGAAGCTTCTGGAATTTAACCGGATTTTTGAAGCTACTTTACAGCCTCAAGAAGAAATATTTTCTACATTTCCTCAATAATGGCCCCAAATGTTTTATTAAACTTGGATACCGTACTGGACGCGTTATGGAATAGTGCAAGTTTTATGGTCGTTGTAGTCCCAGATTTTCGAAAATTGGAAAAGTGCAATTTCTTTGGCGGCTCTTCCTACAACTACAATATTGGAGATAGATTTTTTTATTAATGAAATATTTTCCTTAGATCTTGAAATTAGGTCATTTACAATTTTTTAATAATAAGAGTAATTTTGCGCAAAATATATGCAATTTTTTAATTTTTTCTTTCAGTTTCTCCTCGTATGTATCAAGAGACGGTAAAAACGATGGTGCTATACTTCGATTACAGCATTAAATCCGTTGACACTTCTAAGTTTTTTTTCTTCTGAAATTTGGAAAATGTTAACATTTTAAAACTGCGGAATTGAAGATAGGTATAAGTCTACATTACATGAAGATAGAGAGGTTTGCCTTAAAGTCTGTTGTAAAATATCAGCTCTTAAAAAAGGCCATGTACTATTTTTTCAAGAAAAAAACTAGTAGATTTCGCTTAATCTTGTGCTAGACCCATTTTCGGCGAACAATTTTCGAAATATTGGGTCGAGACAACGGCATTTTTAAGCGCCGCCGGTGCGATTCCATGACTTACTTTTCTTCTACAGCGAAGTGGTACTAGGGCTGGTTCGTTTCTGAAGGCTACAAAACTAGACTTACGCCTTTGCAGCTTGCGGTCCTTGTTAGTCATCCCTGCTCTAGATCTTTAAGGAAATCTGAAAAAAGACCTTACAGGTAACTTGTAGCCAGGATTTATTGAAACATAACGTACGTCTACTTAATTTCTCTAAGTATAGTGGCACTGCCCAATAAAATATTTCCATGTTCACCGACGTTGATTTTCTTTCAGAATTAATGTTTTTAAATCCGGAATACAGTTTTTCAAAGCTTCAGCAGTCTTAAAGTTTTAAGAGTAGGTATGTTAACTGTACTCCTCAAAACGTGGCGATTACTTAACGTTTACAATTACAGCATATTTTATCCTGATATTGTTATCTTTTCTCGGACTCTCGAAACAAATACTTTTCGAACTATATGAGACAGTTGCGTGCTGTAGGAGACTGCGGAGGAGTGGGCTTTCCTGCCGCCTTGAAAACGCTGTTCACTGGCTGTTTCTCCGCAGCGCTAGCGAGGCTTCCTGCATTTGTATGGGCTCTGGCTCGTCGTTGCTACCACGCCCTTTTCGCTTGCTTTGCTTCTTTCCCACCTTGCGTCGCTCCGTCTTCTTCTCCTCGGCTACTTACGACTTCGGCGTTTGTTCGCGCCCTTGCTTTGTCTTCCACTCAGGGCCGGCGGTTGGTGCTAAGTCCGAATGAGAAGTTGACCCGGGAGGGCGTTTCCCTCCCCTTCCCCCTCCCCCTCCGCGCTACTTTTCCCACCGAAAATGTATATGAAGAGAAGCACTAAACACAACTTTTTCAAATCATTTTTATCATTAAATGATTTATCATTTCTATCATATGGTAATTTTTATCAATTTGCCATTTATATCAAATTAATTTATTTGTCATCGCATTTGTGTTACGTAACTTCATGTCATTTATTTGTCATCGCATTTATGTTATGTAACTTCAGCAGAGTTCATTTTTGCAATGCAAAAACAGCGGTGCGTTTTGCATTTTTTTTTTTAGTAAACTCATTTAACAATTTTTATAAATTGATTTTGTCGATCATGTCGCTATAAACATGTAAAATCGCAATACTGTTGAGCCGATGTTGCAACATAGTTGTATATGTTTTAGTCGTCGTAATACCGAGAAACTTCGTTCAATTCTGGAATTTGAAGTTTATGGAATGTTTCTCTCATCCCAACCCCGAGTGAGTATTTTACCCTCCGGAATTTTTCGTGTGGGTGTAGCTATTCACCGTACCCACAATATCCGCCGGGCCTGCTTACACAATTCTCGAAGCGTTTAATGAGTCTGCTATTACAACACCATGTCCTTTTTTAATTGAGTTTTGAAGTAGTCATGCTTTGGAAATTACCATTTTTTTTTATTGAAGTTGACTATTCAATAGAAAGTGTCGTTTACACGCCGCAGACTCTTCTACAGTCACATCTGAATGGTCGCTGCTATAAAAGCTATAGTATTAGTTCAACATAATTCTAATCCTTATTAATTTTATTTGTCGAACCAATAGCACGAAGGTTATATTTAATACATATGTTTTTTGCCATTTAACCTATTGCACTACAGTCATGGGAAGCCCATTATACACCATATGCAGCCTTTGTATTGTGATTTGACTTAACACTCAAAGTCAAGCTGTGAAGGCTTTTTTGTCGTGAACCGAAACTTTGGAAGAAACGCCAAAACATTCCTGACAGTCCTTTTAATGTAAATATTTTTTTGTTGTGAAAAATGAAGTTCATTCAAAATATAATTTCTCATGGATTTGCACTCTTATAATAGTTGAAACGATTACGCCGGTCTAGGGTATTGTTCACAGAAAATTCCGTATATCGTGATTGTTCCACTTGGTATATTAAATATGTTTTAATTTCACTTACATTCGTGGAAAATTAAGTTACTCCAAGATGACAATTCGATCAATGGTAAGTGTAAACTTCAATTTATCGTAGACACTTTGACGAATTCGGATTTATCCTTTGTAACCTTGTGGGTGGATCGTACTTATGTTACTTTAACAAAAGTGTCTTTGAAAAATGTTTGTGACATTTCGCTCCCTTCCTTTCACATTTAAACATACACGTTCTTATTTCGTTTATGGTTATTTTACGATACGATTTTATGTTTCCCATGAAGGCCGCTCGCTGAGTTACGGGTTTCTTACCTTTACTTTTCGTACCTACCGGTCGTTTCACTTTGATTTATGTCTAATCAAATAGACTGACTGAGTGAATGCCTCTCTTCTCTTACTAGTACTTTAATAAAAATTATATAAGCTTTGAAAATTGTAGAAACTTGTTTCTTCACATGTTATGAGCGTTTTTAGAGTACTTATCTGGATATGATAATGTATTTTTAAAACTACGTAATTTACACAAGACATTATTTTCCTCTTATCAAAATGATTAAACTTGCCACATCCTTTTCTCTTTCTATCTCCCTCCCCCTCCCCCTCTTTCTCTCTCTCTCTTCTCTCTTTCTCTCTCTCTCTCTCCTCTTCCCTCACACTCCACCACCACACACACACACACCCCACACACACACACACACACACAGACTTCCCTAAATATCTCTATAGAAAACTTACGTAGAAAGTGAAGATTTCATTTCTAAATTAGGTTAATTACTCACCAGTGGATGAAACTAGTTTTATGACAATTTATATTAATGCAAGAAAATGCTCAGGATTTTTATTTACTAATAATCAGTTCTGTTTCTATTGTAACATTTATTGACCATATTTATTTATGTTACGACTTGCTTCATAATGGATAGCAGTAATAGGTGCATAATGGTAGCAGTTCACGTTTCACCGCTTAGTTGCCTTGAAATCCTCTAAAACACATTAATTATTTTTAAGTATTCATAATTGAAAGAATGCGATTAGAAGATCTAATACAGGATTGTCCAACTGGTGACCCGCGGAAGGAAAAGTCATAAGTGAGTCTCTTACATTCCTGTCTGGCGAGAACATTGTGCCATTGAGCCCTGCTGGGGTCAACACTGCCTTAATGTAAAAATAGGAGAGGTTTAGATTTAAGATTTTTTTTCTGGTGAATTCATAAATCACCTCAATGTAGTTCATCGCGCTTTGACCTGATAGCATGTATAGTTCCAACCCCCCTCATTTGAGAACAGCAGGTTAAAGTGCCGAAATCGACAATACGGGGTAGTCGGGTAATTGGATCGCCCGACTATTGAAAATATTGCCCACATTATAGGTTTCAGCTTTGGCCCTGGAAGCCTTCGAAATTGGACACCCCTGGCCTAATACATACGTTCAGGGGATATTAAATTGGGAGAAGGAAGCTAAAGATGTTAACGAACGCGAACTTATTCAACGCTTGGGAACCCGACTTTCTTTGAGTAGCTTCTTGGGTGATTTGGCACTTACTCGTAATGTGTGTATGAGTCTCTCCACCGTTAGTTTTGTCTTGTCGCCGAGCGGGCATTCAACACTAGTGCGAGGTCGTAGTGGCGGTATGAGACCGGGTAGGGAGGGGCGGAGTGGGTGGGGGGCTGGTCTGGCGTCCGCTGTTCGTTTGCGGATGCGCGACGCATTGCGTGGCGGCGACGGCGACGCGTTCCCCAGGCCGTGACTTGGCGCAGCGCTATGTCCGCGTAGCTCGCGCGTCGGAATGTAAAGACGGCCGATGTCACCTCTTGACATGCAAGACATGCGAAACGCCTCCCACTTCTCGGTGGCCGGAATGGCGTTTGTGGGAACCGGTCCCCGAGGGGTTGAGATTTTCCACGCGCTTCTGTGAAAGCACATGCTACTATCGATCTAGTTTTCTTATCACTGGAGGGCATCGGGCGCTTAAAATATTAAAATACATTGCAGTGCTTTTTATGTTGAAAGTAGAATAGAAAGAAGGCTATTTAATGTTCGTGGCCCTTATACAGCCACATTTTAATATTTTTTATACTAATTACCCGAGAGTTTTATTAGCATGGAGATTTAATATGGATAATTCCTCTCTGCACTGGGATGTGTCCTTTATATACTGAATAGACTTGTTTCGTGTTTTTTACCTT
Source organism: Gryllus bimaculatus (assembly GCA_017312745.1). Taxonomy (NCBI): domain Eukaryota; kingdom Metazoa; phylum Arthropoda; class Insecta; order Orthoptera; family Gryllidae; genus Gryllus; species Gryllus bimaculatus. Next base: position 10,515,762 of record BOPP01000014.1, on the reverse strand, counting down.
TGTTTTAAAATGGCTTTATTAAAACATCTGCCACGGACCGAAATGACCAGATCAGTTGACGCGCTGTTAAAAACTAGATCAATTCATCAAATCAGTCTGTTTCGGATTAATAATTGGAATGGAGTGGATAGTCCGCTATTTCAAGGCGATGAAAACATTAACATTTATCAGAAAAAGTTCTTTCTATGTGATTTTGTGATAGGTGGCTTGCTGCATTCTGTCAGAGAGCCTTTGAACTAGATACAAGGTGTAGCAGGTAGTAAAGCGTCCATCTCGCTTATAGGAAATGCAGGCCATACTTTTTATGACGGGCATGCCAAAATAGCGGGCAAGGTAACAAGCTTCCTAGAGCACGCGGGCTCTGCGAGAGAAATTGGCGCGAGATTTGAAAGTAAGGGTTGTACAAACGCTACAGACTGGCGGTATGTCACTGGATATCTGGCTCATGCCGGTCTTTCGAAGAACTTGCTTGACAGTTGTCACAAATTTTGCTTTATTGCTATTTTCTCTTTAAGATAAATGATTGACACATTAAAATGAAATAATACTTTAGTCCGATTTAAAATTCGCAATTGAGAATAAAATTTAAAAAATTGATCATGATTTTGTAACCCTGTTTACTTAAGAGTGATACAAGCATAAACTGTTTACGTTCAGTTTAGAAGGTTTAACAGTCAAACGTCTTTTAAAAGGGGTCTCCGTCCATAAGGGAGAATGATTAACTTATAGAGACTTGTTAATGTATTCCACATTATCGCTAAATACAATAAATAACTGAATGATTTAATAAAACAGCACAAAACGAAAACAAGAAAAGAATCTTCCATTCTGACATCACTTAGCATAGATGTTTTAAAAAGGGAGAGTTTAGTAAGAAAATAAACATCAAATAGTAGTAAGTTGTGAAGAGTATAAACAAAATACAATTCTCGGTTATTTGATCGAAAACATGTGGCAAGCATATTTTTGTATGAAGCCTCTGTTCACCTCCTCGCGCTTCTCCAGCTTGCGCTTGTACACCCCTTTCTGGATTTTGAGAGGAAAGGAGTGAGGAGTCTGTCGAAAATTTGATCAAAACTTGTCAAAATGTTTGTGATACAAAATACGTAAACTCACGCATTGCCCATTTTCTTTAATTTTGAAAATTAGTTGATATAGATTACCCAAAAGTGTGAGTTTTAAATTATTTTGGGATATGTAGAAGATTGTGTGCTCTATCGCCTTAAGAAGGATGTCCAGACTTCTACAAACATCACAAAATTGCAAAGTAATTATACTTCTATTTTATTCCAAGCGATGTTGTTCTTATTGTTTACTTAGCCATGTACCGTGCCCATACTCAATAGAACCTTATTGCTTTTGCGGTGTGATTCACGCTAACTGCCGTTCGGCTGCGCGTCCTCTTGATTTTATCTCGGCGCCTACCTGAGCTTTCCTAAGGGCGGTCCAACTGGGTGGGCTGTTTTCGCGACCTTGGCAGAGGCTTATCGCTGTAGTGACCATGGCCAGGGCTCGCGACCAGTGGTACAAACGGCAGGCAAAGAAAGACAAGACGCATTTCCTAATCGTACAGTCGGCGACAAAAAAAATCTAATTTCAGAACGCTTTAAAGTTTTGAAGTACATGTAGGCATAATGGAATGTAGAAGTGTCTTTTGTGGAGTGAATTCACGCGAGTTTGCGTGGAAATTTTAAACATGAACATTTCCAAACATTGTTCAATTCTTAATGTAGCTTGACTAATTTTATAATACTTGGTACGTTGTTTGCTATCTCAATGGATTGTGGGTAGGTCTGGACAAGGAATTTCGGAACATCTTTATGGATATAATAGTTTTCAATTTCAAAGTAATGCTTTCCTTGATGATACAACTCGAAAGTTGCAGAGATTTTCATAGTTATTGACGGATACGCTCATATAAATAAAATTACTGAAGACGGTTGAAAAATTATATACAACAGAACCTCTCTTCTTCTTATTCTTATTCTTATTCTTCTTCTTTCTCTTTTCTTCCGTTAGGAAGTTTGGCAGACGCTTCAGCAAACTGGGTACCCTAGAGGTGCACCAAACGGAGTTAAGACAAAAAGCATAAAGTTATCAGATTGCCTTATGTAGATGCAGGCGCACATGTATTGAATTGTTGCCTTATTTTACGTGGCGAAACGCAGGTCATGAGGCCTGCTCTTCCGCCTGACCATGCAAATTTCTTTCACCAACTAATGGAGAAAGGAAGTAATTCTTGGGCGACCAAACAGGCGATTTCAATTTAGTTCAGAGGTTTCATTTAGTCTCGAGGATCTTTTACATGCAGTAAATCTACTGACTTGGGACAGCAGGCTTTACTCCCCCTCTGAAGGAAGGCGTACGAATGATTTTTTTTACCTTTATAAAGCATAGCTTCGCTCGGGTGTGAACTCGCGTACTCGGGTAACAGTCCGATACGCTAACCGTTACACCACCGCCGCCGCACACGCAACCCGCAATACGCTTCACGCCTCAACTCCATACTAGGTGGTGAACTGTATAATTCGGAAACAATGATCCTAGAGCTTTAACGAGTATTTTTGTCAGGGGCAGAAGTTAGTTTTATGTGCCGCAATTTACAAAATGAAACCTTTTTGGACGTTGCGTTACGTTTTTATGCTTTTGTCTTTACGTCACAGGTGTCCAGAAACGCTTAAAGTTGTTCCAATGTGGAACTTTTTTTTGGAAATCCAACTAGTGGTGGAATGTCCGTGCACGATAGTGCTCCTGGCCAACGATCGCAAATGGTGAAGATTGAATTGGATTCCAGTGATATTTGCATGCTCGAATAGCCCGTATATGAATCCAGTAGACTCACTATGGAGTGTTCTTCAAACAAAAGGGAAGGCAAAATAAAAAATAACCTTCAACAAAGGTTCAACTCCGACAACTGAAAATGTCCGGGGGGAGGGCTTCATGTAAAGTACCGCCAAATTTTGAAGGTTTTTCCAAATCTCAGAGCTTTGACTCTGACCAAATGGTTTTCCTCAGGGGTTTCCTCAGTTTGGCAAACATCCTACGCATGGTTTAGGCGCTAGTGTTCACATACACCGGACCGGCGGCCGGTTTGAAAAAAACACTTTCAGTAATAGGAGACCCCAAAACGTGTATTTCCGATGAAATCTCCAAATCGCAGCTTTATATAACTTTCTCTATACTACGTATTTTACTCCGTATATACGTATGCATACGAGAGTAAAAAAGTACTTAGAAATGATTGGCTATGAAAAATTACTAATATTATTTATAATATTTGTTATAAAATATAATTATGACATGCAACTCCGGATCAGACAGACTACTCAATTCGTAATAATTATAAAACTAGCGAGCATAACACAGTTGATTTTTAACATACAATGGATATGATTACGTACCATGTTTTGTTGATATATCCCCTGAATTAAGTGCTCGTCAACTTTAGCAAAAAAGTCCCAGCAATGAAATCCAGTCGCTCACGTACACTGCGGCAGACTAGTGAACTCGTAATATTTTTTTTAAAACTAGCCAGCAGAAAACAGTTTATCTTCAAAATATCATACATGTGATTACGTCATATTTGTTGCTATATCCCTTGAATAAAGGCCTCTTCAACTTCGTTTTAATGAGTTCACAGTTTCTTCAAGTCTATAGCGTAGTTCTATTGTTTTGAGGCAATAGTTATTTTTTGTTTTTTTTTTAAGACGGTTTTGCGAATAATTTATTTATGTCTGTATGTAGTAAATTACTTCCTCTAACACCTTGTGTCGTTGGGTTCCATGTTTTGTGGTTCCTTGATATAAGAAAATGGATTGTCGGCAAAACGCGTTCGTCCATGATCTTATCGCGAACGCAAAGACCATTCAGCCGATTTTCTCAAAAATTGATATTCCTCAATCGATTTCAGGGAACTCGAGGCTCTAGGGTTGGAACAGATAGTTTGATTTGGGGGTGTACTTTACATTAAGCCCAAATTACATTGTCAACATTTTCTCAAAACTGCTTTGAATTAACCTAGTCCCTAGATGGTCTAAAATGCGCTGAAACGAATGGCGCAGGTCTCATTATTCTTCAACTCTGGATTTTAGAGATCATCATTAGTCAGAAATGATGCGAGACAGTATGTGCTGTTGAAGCTCCACTAGTTCATCGTACTTACATGATGTGATACCATGCAAATTGAAATTTCGAGTTAGTGATTGGCAAGATGGACCTATGCTGCACTTCGTTTTCGACGAACTGACATGCCTGATGTATTACGAGCTGGGGCTCTCTGTATCCATATAAGTACAGGCCGCGAAGACGGATGCCAGCTCGCGATATGAATTAACGAGTCACCAAAAGCGTCCGGGGCTCTTGCGTTACCAAAGACGCGCACCGTGATTTGGTAGGCGATCATTGGCTTACGGCTGTGTTGCGTTTTGATAAGTTGTCTCGACAAATTTGGCAACAAGCAGCCCCAAGAAACATACGAGAAAGTCGCATTACTATCTGCAACGGGGCGGAAGGAAATCGCGGTCGGGAGGCGGCGGCGGCGGTAACGTGGTCGACGGACGCTATCAGCTGTAGGGGAATGGGTACGAACCGGGTTGGCGATGTGCTTCGCTCCACTTGTAGGACAAAGAATGCACCTTGAGCAAGCTGAACTAGTTTGTCGCCTTCCATCCCTTAAAATAGTCCAAGAAAAGGACAGCAATCTCATCAAATCAACTTATGTATGAAGTATTATGTGATATTGTATTTACATAAGTCGAGACCGAACTAATATGTAATATGAATATATTGAGTACATGTGCTTTAAATGTCATAGAAAGTTTCTCGAAAAATCAATAGTTTTGTGTGAAAACTAGTTCAAAATTCCTCATTTTCAAAAACGGCTCCAAAATTTTCCTTCAAAGTTTTCGAACGGATAGTATTAATTTTACTGTTTAATATGATTCATTTTGGAGTATTTTGTTTTGTTTTTCCAAAAATTATACAATGTAATTTTTTGAAAGATTTCGCATGCTGTTAATATGCACATTTCCAGCAATTTGTAAACACTATTGTATTTGTGAGTTAAAGTGCTTCAAATTACTTCTAAAGAAGTTTTTCGAAAACTCAAAACATTTTTGTGAAAAAGAGCTTCAAATTTCGAATTTACTGTAGAACTTTAACGCTATTTTCTTAAAAATGGCTCCCATTTTTTTCAAAGAAAATTTGCCATTTAGGACAAGGCTTTATTGTTCATTAATATTTTATAAATATTTCCGTTAGGAAAGGGAAAAATGAAAGACAATTTAAAAGATAATTTACGTGGACGGTGATAGAAAGCAGCTGGCAAGACGGTGTACTTACGTACGGGGGACGTACTTCAACATCCACTGGCTTAGGTGGCTCAGAGCATCAATTGATGTCACTGCAGTGCCTCTGACCGGCAGGTTCTAGAGTTCGAGTTCCGACGGGTGCAGAATTTTCGATACTTAGCTAGGTAGTTAGGAGAAGAATGCTAGCAACGCTAATACCCTAACAAACCGGACCCTGACCGCGCGCGATATTTCTTTCCCCTTCCTTGTCCTATCGTTACCCCACACTTACAAACACTACCCACATGCTGTACATTACTAATCATGTCGAGAGACCAGTTGGGAGCTTAGAGCTTGTCTCAGAAGGGGCCACACCGATCAATTTCGCGTCGCTAGCTGCAAGAATCAACCTTCTTGAAAAATGTTCAAGAAAACCACGTTTTAATGAAAACAATGATAGATGGTAAAGAGTGCTGTAGTTTAATGAATAGCTTATCCCAGCAAGTGTGTTATATAGTTAAGAACTATTTTAGGATTATTTCCAATTAAAGAAAAAACATCCTCAATATAGTGTCTTAGATAATCAGACTTTTCGTATGTGATTTCACTATTTTCAAACAAAGTACATTTGGAAAGCCCAGCTGTGAGTGCTGCATGCGCCTGGACGTGAGATTGCCAATGACAAGTGTGGTGAAAGTTAAAAAATGTTTATTTATTATTACCTCATTCTGTTTGACAAAAACGTCTCTGCCGTTTATAATTGCGACAAAAATCTGTGCTGATTTATTTTTCGCTAAATATTTTTACTGTGCAACAGTTACAGTAGACGTTACATATGTGTCAGTTCATTTTCATTGATCTTCTTGGTCTTGAGCCAAATTTCGCTTTTCTGTGCCCACCTAGCGAAGCAGAATTTGATCAGGATGGGGCGTTGTCCCGCCCTGGTGGGATATATCTAGATGGGGAAAACCCTACTAGCCGACGTGTATGTCGGTGTCGGATCTCGCAATCCATCGGGGGAACATCACCGCCACCTCCCGCGTTAGACATGCACTACACTTAGGGGACCAAAGACATTACCCGTTGACGCGCACGGAAACAATTAGTCGATGTTCAAAATCGCATGATTTATTCATCTCTAATTCGGTGGCCTTTCCTACGTCTCACTGCAATACCAAATGGCTTTTAAGGGAAATGATGTTTGCTTTGTAGAAGCGGAACGTGGTATTACCTCTTACCTATCACCCGATGTGCAATTACGACCTCCACCATATCGAAGTGTATACACGACACTTACGGGAGTACTTGTGTTGCATAATGCTCGTCGGCCTTTTTTCTGCTGTTGAATCCCTATAGATAGACTAGATTGCATAAGGCATTGTGAACAGAAGACATTACTGTGTATTTAAACTGGGATTTATAACTTTGAGGAGATTGGGATGACTTGTTTACATCAGAGCGCTAGAGACCCTGTTGATGTCTGGAGATAAGTTTTTATTATTACAAATAGCCAGATTTTATACGACGTTTGAAAAACGTACGGATGTTTATCATGTATGTATGTTCTTTGACACAACAGTCTTTTGAGGCATTCCACATCAAATCGAAAGAAGAAAAAAAACACACCAAATTTTGACCTTCATATTTTCAATTTTTTATATTCATTATAAGGATCAAATATGTTAACATGGGTATTTTAATTTTTCTCAAATGTTAAAATTCAGGAAATATAGCATTTTGAAATTTGCTAAAAATGACGGGCATCACTAACTTTAAAGTTTCACAAATTTGAATGCACTAATTAAAGAAACTCCATTTAAATTCCATTCGAAATTTAAAAACATGCTTATTTTTTTAGATTTTGCAAAATATTTTTCCCAAATTTTCATTTTTTAAATAAATTTTGAAAATTGAATATTTGTATTAACTCGATGAGCTACAGATATTAAAAAAATATTTATAAACACATTAGAATATGGTTCACAACTCAAAAAAATCAGTTAGGTCTCAGTAACTATAAAAAATATAAAGTATTTTACGAACCAGTGTGTAGTAGACATGTTTATTGAGTTACTGACCAGCAGTTCCTTTGGATGATGCAATAATTTTTCTTCATGAGGTGGTGCAACATCACGATTATATTTGGTTATTCAATACCGGATTTTTCAAGCACGTTTTGACTTACATTTTGAAATGTTTTCCCTCACTTCACACACACTTCAAATATACTTGCTCCCCTTTTGTAACCAAAGAAAATCATTTCACTGCAGCTTTAGGGGGTGACTCAGGAGCGAAAGAAATGTATTTTCAATTTTCCAGTTTTTTTTTCTTTAAATTTTGATACCTAGACTTTAAGTATTTACTGTGATAACTGTGTGTATCTAAAGAACAAAAAATGAACGAAATATTCGGAATACAACTTTTTGCCCAATCAAATAGTTTCTTCGGTGCTGTAATGGAATCTTGACCTGGTTGTAGTCTGGCCCGTGTAGCAAGTCTCTTAAAAGTTCGTCCAATGTGACCGCATAGTCCTTTACCGTGGGAAGTCACAAAAAAGTCATTCTGCACTGACTCCCAAATCTTCATGGAGGAAAATATTTTTAAAATTCATCTAATTTTTGTATTATGTACACTTGAACCATCGGAGAAGTAAATAATTTTCTTCACATCACAAAATTCCGGTTTTAAGAAGCCAATTATTTTATATTCCTTAATTTTGTTGATTAAATCGATAAGTCTTGGGCAATTCGAACATTCCTGAAAATAACAAGATATGTGGAAAATAACAAGATGGTGGGTTGCAAGTAATGTACGTCAATGCATCTTTGTAGTTTTCAACAACCACACGAGAATTTTCTGTTAACCGAAAAATGTATGTCCCGTCTATTATTAATTTAATACTTTCATGGTATACACAAACACTATGGGTTGCATTAACCTCAAGTAAAACGCATTCTTTTGGCCTCAGAGATGCAAATTTAGAAAAATATATTTTATCTTCGGAATATTTGCCCTCAAAACATTAGTAGGTTTACTTAAGATTACACAAAATTAGTCTCTTCTGCGTGTGAATTCTATGGCCGTCTTCTTTCTTACTAACGAAATTCCTCTTCCCAGCAATTAACGATACGAACTACTTCAGATCTATAGAATACCTGAACTTTTCGTCACAAAGCACAGTTGTAATGCCTTACAATACATAATTATTTAAAATAAATTAAAACTAAACAAGCCATTTATATAGCGTGTAATACTATATACAGCGTTGATTTCTCACAGTTCACACGGGTTCTATAACCATTCGAATTGGTCAGTGAGAATGCGCGCTTACTACGCAGTGTTTAACTGTGACGTCATGGAATGTAGATATTACCGAATGCTTTTATCTAGGAAACAAGAATAGTACCACTGACTATTTTTGTTCATTCACTTGCGATTTTCTATTGTCTGATTTACAAAATGAAACCAAATCATGTTGAGTGACTCTTACTACCCGAATTTACTACATGATTGTACTAAACATTCGTAAGCATTCTATTTCATTTCTCTCATTGTACGTTCATTTAATAAGCGAGAGTTATAATTGTAATATTATTTAAATAGATAAAACGTAAGTAATTAATTATTAATAATAGCTTTGTGAAAATAACCAAAGTAATAACTATTCTTCTTCCATATTCACCTAAAGCAGGTCGTACGTGAATGCTTCTTTTCCTTATTAGTGAATACAGCCCTGACCTTGGTCAACATGAGGACACGTGGTTTACATAATCTAGAAGAGCTAATCAAAGATTAAATTATATATTATCACCCTGGTTAGTGTTGTGTTTCTCGTATTCATTGTCAGTTTTCGCCACAGTGCAGCTTATTTTCAGTAAGCGATACAGTAAACTAGGACACGAGAGTGGCGTGCCACCGAATTTGAACATCTTGCTGATGTTACGCCCGTTTCGTATACTTCTCGTAGCATTTGTTCCTCTTACCACGCTCCTTTTCCGTGACCTTCCTAGATAGTTCGAATGGTCGGGATCTTGTGGGTTATTATCTCTGGTTCTTGGCGAGTTGCCCACCCGACCTAGGGCGTTCCCGTCTGCTTCTAACGAGGCGCGATCGTGCGCTGCCACCGGTGCGCGATATGCGTGCGTGGTAGTTCGCTGGGCGCGCGCGAAATCGATCCGTCGCCGCGTACAGCGGGAGGTGGGCGGTCGGCGAGCGTGTGTTTACGGCCAGGGAGGTGACATTTATAAAACTTCTCTTGTGTCCTTGGCATTATCAGAGGTCGTAATTTGCAAAAAAGGGGATGGGGATGGGTGGGCGAGAGTTCGGTGCTTTCGGGAAAGAGGGTTAATAGTGTGAGAGAGCTAAATGAAGGCGTGGTAAGTAGAGAAAACATATTTTGTCAGTAAAATGATGGAAGGGCTTGCGGTCGAACAACTGACCTACGTGAAATCTGGAAGATTTGAAAAGATTGCTTCTTCTATGAATTTCGTGTTAACTGTCTTTCCATTTTATACACCCTGATGTTTGTTCTCTGATTGTTGTTACTTTCGCTTATACATACATATATATAGAATATTACATGTAGTATACAGAAATTTATGTAATGCTGAGGAAAATTGATTTCGAGATTCCAATGGAAATCCCCAATTTAAGGCTCTCATACTTCTCTCTCTGGTTTCTCTCTCTTTTCAAAACTTCCGTCTGTGAACAATACAAGCGCCCTAAACATGCGTAAGATTTTTTTGTTCAAAATGGATTCGCCTATCGATCAGGCTGGATGCAAAACTGCGATTTTGAAAAAAAACATTAAGTTTTGGAGGTACTTTGCAAGACGCCCGTGAAATATTTTCAAAATTTTCTCAAAAATGGCGCCAAATCTTTCCTCAAAATGTCTCTAAGCATACAGTGAAACGCATTATTATAAAGGTGACATAAGTCAGAGTTCAGTGTTCTCAATTTTCGAAAATTGCAAAATTTTATTATTATTTTGTATCGTCCTGCAACTACAAAATTGAAGATGGAAATTTTCCCTTCAATTGGAGTTTGTTCTACATAATTACTTCTTTCATTAAGGTCGTGTAAATTTTAGTTCTTTTTCCGTAAGTTTGAGTGATATGTGAAATACTAAAAAATCTGAAAAACGGTTTCAAATTTTTTAGTAAACATTTTGATAGTGCTAAATGTACTGTATAAGATGACATTATCGCGATTTTGTTCTATTCTTTAAATTTTTCGAAAATTACACAATTGTATTTTTGACATCCCTTACGTTAATATAAATATTACCTGTGCCAATCCATGTGTTGCCCGAGGGGAATCTAATGAGCTATTGATCATCTCTGTAAGCGCCTCGGTAAGTCACCAATACTCCAATTAATGCTTAAAAAACACGTTTGTAGAGAAGTTTTATAGAATATTCTGGATGAATCCGTAGAGAAATGATCAGTTCTCCAGAATTAGACCGAGATGTCTCGGCGTAATTTGTTTCGATTGATAGACCGGAAATGGTCTGAGAATGACGAATGGCAAGGACGCAGGTTTTTCCATTACTCTAAAAGGATGTATGGCCTTGAGTAAATATTTATCTGTTTATCAAACCGATTGAAAAAGAGATCAGGTATCTCATGGAGTTTCAAATCTGCAGTGTGTCGCGTTTAACATTAATTTGTTAATAGCAATTTGGCGGATCGTAATACGACAGGAAATAGTTAATTTTTTTAACTGTAATGAAACACAAGCACGTGTTTTGTTATATTTTATGAAATAGACTACAGTGTGTGCTACTAAAATTTCTGAATTAATGTTGACCCAAGATATTTTTCCATCTTTTCAATACCTCTGCAATTCATCGTTGCACATGATAATATTTTCAAGCTGTAAATCATGTACTCCACTGTAGGAGGAACAAGCTCTGTGCAAGCCCTCCTCTTTCATATTCATAGAGCCCCTCTCGTCGTAATGCATTCCGTTGCCTTGCGTGGCGAAACTGGCCGTCGCAGCATGCTGGTCCCGCGTTGAGGGAGGGGAGAGGTCGAAGGGAGGAGGGGGTGAGCAACGTGAGGGCACGAGGGGGGCGACAGCACGAGAATAGAACGCGCAACAGGTGCGACTGTCCTACAACGACCGATCCGACTTGCAAGTTTACGGGCGCACATAGTAGTGATTTAGGAGCACACAATTTGTGTTCTTTTTCCATCTTTTGTTAGCCGAGCTCAGGGTAGGCGGGTCTGAAACGATCGGACGGGATGTGCAAGGCTTCAAAATACTGAACGGAGGGAGGCTGGCATTTTCCTCTGCGCTGCAATTTCACCTGCAAGGGAACACGTTGCGTATTGGCGTCGCCCTCGAGAGCGCACGAAGAAAGTGGCTGCGGCTGGAGGCACTGGCAAGAGCTGTGCCGAGTCAGTGACTAGTATGGAAAGGATGAGATGTAGTAAGATTTCGCGCCAATGACAAGCGACTGACGCTTTGTGACACTAGATAGATAATTTAGTTATTGAATATCTGCGAGTATGAACATTCTTTACGCTATATCCTGAATTAACCACAATATTGTGATATATTGTGGTTAATTCGGGATAATTCACTTACTACACTTCGAGGAATGAACCCAGAGCTCAAGAGATTTACACACAAATATCGCAAACGAAAACCATTAAAGCCTCAGAAAGTAACGTGACGGCGTTGTAAATAAGGTTCTATATTAAAAAACACAATAAACGGGAAGTCACGTCACATGTAACAAAGAATTGGTAAATGTTTACTTATTTTGAATCGGTGCACTGAAAATAGTGAGAAATGCGTATTGCTTAACCTGTTACAAAATGGCTGTTGTCTAGCTGTATCTTTAAATGCTTTATCGCAATTTATCTATAATGCTTCAGGGGCTCGCCCTAGGAAGTTGCATTCTACGATGATTTCAATTTTTAAACTATTGGTACATAAAAAGTATAGAATTTTCGCACGGTTCCAGCTAGTAAGTATAAATTGTGAAATCCTTACATATAATATGAGTACCTAATTATGTGTTGTAGCCAGGGTGGGCGATTGGTGTTCAGTCAGTGTGTGTTGTGGACCGGGTGCGGGTCCTCCCTCACCTCCATTTCCCACCTAAAATTTATATGATGGGAAAAATACATTTTTTTTCAAATGGTCATGTTCATTAAATTGTTATTACATTTATTTTATGTAACGTAAGCAGTTGGTTTTTGCGATGGAAAAACAGCGCTGCGTTTTGCGTTTTTTTTATATAAACTCATTTTGAACATTTTTGGAAATCGGTAGTCTGTCATCTGGTTATGAACATGTAAAATCACAATACTGTTGAGTCGATCTTGCAATGTAGTAGGTCGCATGTGCGTTTTGAGTCGTCGCAATTCCTAGAAACTTCTTCGTTTATGGAATTTTTCTCATCCCAAATTCCGAGTGGGCGTTTTTCCCATTTTTTTTCCAGATTTCATTAACTCCTAAAATACTAATTACAGAGAAGCAAAACGGCCGTCTCCTAGCCTGCAGTTGCGCCAGTTATATATATTTAATTTTTTCAATATAAGCATTGTACATCCCATGTAATTTTTCAAAGAATTTCTGAACGAACAAACACCAACAGGTTATGACTGATTAAAATCGTGAAAAGTGTACTATATTTCTTGTTTGACATTATCGTTTGGTATTGTACTCTCATTTTATTATAGCAGTGCTAATTGCGAAAGAAAGATGTAGCTACGAATGTTTTTTATCCCTTTAGAAGAGTAACTTTTAAAACAACGTGGGGAATATTCGCGAGGGTCTAGCTAGTTTTACTTATAATTCATCACAGTAGAAATTATTATTCGAGAAGACGTTGGTTGTAGTGAAGTTCACAATTTTTGATTCACGAAATGTAAACTTGTATCTTTGACTATACTCGGATATACCTCAGTGGCACTTCAGTGTCACGAACTGGTCGGAGAGGGGTTCACTGTTACCCAACCGGGAGCTTCGTTACGACTTATACTTTTGGTATTGGAGCTCCCCATTGGATGATAATGACCCTCTTTTCCAGCTCTTGACTTTGAAGTGCCACTACATTTAAATAGGTAAGTGAAGGGGTTACAACTATAGATGACTGTGTCGTTGACTCGAGAAAAAGACAAACAGAAAACATTGGTCTCAACGGCTCAAATAACATACGGTGAATCTGCTTAAAATTACAATTAGAGTTCTTAGATTTATGGTTCCCGAAGTGAAATTATGTTAAGTAAATAATCACTGACGAAATAAAATTGGTTACCCTCACGTAAGTCAATTTTGACTGCGAGGAAATTTAATAGGAATAATTACTTTTGTAGTCTGTGATTAGTGCGACCTCACCGGTATTTTTTTGATGTAATTTGGATGTAAAATGAAGTGTGGACCATACTCCAGAAGATTTGTTTTGTGAGCAGAGCTCGCGCAAAATGTTTCCTATTTAACCAAACAGACTCAGGAAGTATCTCATAAGCGTTACAAAAGTGAGATATTAAGTCCTTTTGTCCGTTGTATTGATCTACGGCTCGAGCCCGGTCAGAGTATACAATATTTTTTTTCTTTACATTTTGTGTTAGAATAGAGCCTCAATTATTAGTTCTATAGTAAAAAGCCACTTTTATTTAAACCTTTGTAATTTCTAAAATATTACATTGCAAACATCAAGAACGAGAATGAGGTAAATTACGTTTACCGAGCCGTTTTGAGAAATGTATTAAAACGTTAAATTGTGTAAAATGTATGCTAAACGTATTTAGGTGTGCGAAAAACGTTATATGTGTGTGTCTATGTATATATATATATATATATATATGTACATAATGTTACTAATCATAGAGTACGTTTAGAATTTTGCACAAGAAATTACATCTTACTTAGTGTGAAATAGAGACTAGGAACCTTTTAATTAATATTGAATATTATAAATGGGCAATTATCATGTTTCTGGATAGTTACGTCATGCCTACCATTTTCTTTCAATAATATGGTTCGGTGTCCTGTTGGATTGGCTCCCAAGCGAATGACCGGAAGCAATGGCCCTTTCCTTTCAGTAAGGTTTCCGTCAACAGCACGCGGCGCCGGCCTGGTGCGGCGTGTTTCTCTCCGCCGGGAGACCTATCACTCGTGAAGAGCGCTGGCTGGGCACGGGCGACTGCGTGACCTACACGGCCGCGGCCGCGCACAAAAGCCCCGTTGCCTGGGCCCGCGCGCCGCGCGTGCCGTCTCGCCCGTGCCAGTCTTCCTGCCGTCCACTCGCGACGCGTCGCTCACTCTGCCCAACTGCCGACTGAGCGCCATTCAAAACTTCTCACCTAGCGATAAAGAGTTACATTTAGAAATTCATGTAAAATTGTGTTCCTTAAAAGCAAAAGGATCTTTCCACTTTCTTGGTGCTAAATTGGGATATTTTCACACATCCTTTGTTTTTTCACATTACATAGCGGTAAGGTATTGGGCTCTGACCAAAAATTCAAGGACGAGATTTTGTTCGGTGAAAGTCTTTTTTGAGAGTCTGAGAGAAAAAAAAAAAGTGATATGTCAAAATCCCCGGCCTAGTTTTTGCAATATAATTTTATCTACATTACGTCCGCGTGAAAGTAAAAAATTGATATCGTCTTCCCAGAACGTAGATAATATTTTATAATATCAAAATTACATACGCATATGTGTGAATTTCTACATTATTTCTTACAATCGATTAAATTGATCTATTTTTACGTCTCGCAGCTGCAACTACAGACTGTTTTTGCTAGAAGGTTTGAAATAAAGATATTGGTAACTAGGAGGCCCCGCGTGAACATTTTACTTTTTGTAAATCATTGTTTAAATAGTGAAAATAGCTGCATGAAGGAATTGAGCTTCGAACGTTTACGACAACCTTCGTCATGAAGAAAGGGGTACCCTCGAAAAATGTAATAGTACATCAAAAAATTGGAATAAAAAAAAGTAATGTTTCATATCTGAAAGAAAAAAACAACTTAAATCATGATTTCTGTGAAGAAAAGTAATACATTTTTATACAAAGAGAGAGAAAATATTCTTCAAATCCGGATTTGAAGAATATTTGTATGTATTGTATGTGTATTTGTGAATGCTAGTAGTCGATGCTTTGTCATCCATTTTAACTTCGCCCCCAATACACTCCATAATTCCCCTTTTTGTTCTCATTTCGAGTGTAGGGATGCAGTTTTCCCGCTTCCTGCGTCATTTACGAAACATTTCCCTCCTGCAACGGTTCCTCTTGGATAATTTCAACAAGTACATCTGTTTCGACGTATTGTTTTGTATGAATTAACTGAACTTAACAGATCTTCGGAATATTCTAATCAAACGTAGATTCACGGAGTCAATAATACAAATCGGAAAATACTTTTCGAAACATTCTGCAAGTCATTTTAATGCACTCTGTGCGCGGTACATTATATTACCTTTCAATCTATACGATGTATATCATTCAATGTTTACCGTTTGTTTGCTTGCGTGTTTTCTCTCTTTCCTTCACCTTATTTTCCTCGTCATGGAAATCATTTCAATATCTTCGTTCCCATCCGATGCCAGTTCACATCTTGTCATCTCCACTGGAGACGCAGCATTCATTTAGCAGGCCGCAATTCTAGCCGCGCACGCAGCCACTGCAGGTGGCTCGCTGCTGGGAGAGAGGCGAGGATTGGCGCGCCAACGGCCTCGCGAGGGAAGAGTGGGTGTGGCCTCGCGGGGAGCAGTGCGGAAGTCGCATGGCGACGCGACGCGGGGCACACTCCGTACGCCAATGCCCCGTGCTCAGAAAGCTGGATTGCTCCTGTCGGTTCTGCGCGATGCTGTCGCTACAGACTAATGACTAGAGAAGAACGCAAAATACTACTAGAAGATTACGCAAAATAGAACTAGCGTGAGCTGTAACGCGTTACGAGGGAAGTTCTTGCCTCGCATTCTACGACGTAAAAACAAAATATAAATTGTGCTGTCTGTCGTTTGAAATTGTTGTTTCGCGTTTATCAATAACGTTTGTGTTTACAAAGAATTCGGTTGGTAGCCAGTAAGAAGGAGCACGTTGATGGCACTGACATACATTTGCAGTGAAGGTTAACTGCTCTTGATTTTCTCATTTCATTAGGTCGGTTTCCATTAATAAATTCAAGTGCTGTGTTTAATAGATTTTCCAAAAGTTTCTGAAATGTAAGTAAGTAATCTTTATTTGCTGACATTTTCGAGAAACGTTTTCGTATTATTCGTTGTTTTTTAGTTTGTGATCGTTCTACTTTAACGAAGGCTTCAAGTGAAAACAGACTTTTGCCTATTATAAGAAAATTAATTATACTTGCAGGATAATGTTACTTATCCAGTTGATTATCCCCCTTTCAAATTTCAAGTATCCAACAATATTTCGAGAGATCAGTAAAAAAAGTTGCTCATATTTTGCCTTAACTGCTAAGTTCCGATATATTAAAAGCAGTGGAAAAGAATTTATCAATCCCATTTCCAATTGTGTGTCGTTTTATTATAAAATTATATAATACGTGGGTTCTGGAAACTACACCCAAATTATAAACACAATTATTTCGCAGTTATTAATTAGGCGAATTTACCTTGTTATTTCAGAAGAAATATGATTTTACCGCTCGCTTCTTCCCTGTATTTTTTCAGTTTTTTTTGTTGTTAACGGCAGAACGCATATACGCATAACTGCATATACGCACAATATTTGTGATGTCCGGAGTTGCCAGCAAAGTGTTGTTGCATACATTGAAACATTCCCTTACGGTATTTAATATTAAAAAGAGGATCGTAGTATGTCTCTTTTTTCATTGTATTCCCGTTACAGCTTTTACTTAAGTAAAGACAGTGCTAAAGTAAGTTCAACATTCTGTAAACAAAATTTTAAAAAACCCATAGAAAAATATTTTTATTTTATGTCTATCATTAATAGAAGCTTTCACTGTCTCTTCTAGGTAGTACAATCGATTCCTTTATTGTGGACCTCGAGGGAATTTCACATTGGGTTCACTACATTCAAAATTCTCTAGTGATTGATTATTATTTCAGAGGTTAAGTAAAATATCCTAACTCCCGGAGTTCAGAATTTCAATATCTTCAGTTGGCCGAAAAATAATATTTTTAATTACCATTTCCTGTGTACAGATTTTTATTGATAATTTTTACAGCTTCTTCATGCCTTTTCCATATCCGATTCTCTATTGCCCATTCTCAATAATCTTAGTGTCACTCGTTAATACTCTTCACTGATTCGTGCACTGTGGGAACACTAGTGTCATTTGTATAGTCTTTGGCACCACACACTTTTTCTTCCGTTCTAGAGGTCCTTTTTGAAGCATTTACTCCGTCCTAACCAGATAAGATTTCATTTATTTTTATCGCTTAGTCGGCCTCGATGGTCTTCAGGATCTACGGAATAGCCATAGACGAGCTGGAACAATTTCTTCAGTGATACATTCACTCAGTCTCTTTCATTCTCAGTAAATGCTACAAAAATAACTCACGAGTGTTGCTAGTGAAATGTGAATTCACTCACACAGGATTAGATACGGAACCAAGGGACTCTTCAACGTTCCTTGTAGTGTTTGCCAATCGTTGGTTTCTGATCAATTTTAAAACAACTTCTTCACTACTGAGAAAAGTATTGTTAGTTCTATTTTGAGGTGGGGAGCAGACATTTGGTTATGGAAGGAAAGGAGAAAACTAGCAGCAATACATGAAATTTTTTAAAGATGGATCGTAGGAATGTACTATTGCACACCTGGTTACATGGTAAGATGGGAGACAAAGATGCACAAAATAATAATAGACATGGGCAAAATGACTTGTAAGGATGAGGATAAGGTTAGGAGAGGTGGGGGTCAAGGAGTTATTAAAGAAATTTGTTGGGAAATGAATAAAAACATACATATTGAGAAATCTGATTGGGAAAATGAAAGATTTTGGATTAATAAAGATTTTTCTTTTCTTGTAGGAGGTGTCAAGGTTAAGAAGAGAAGGTTTACATTTAAGTAAAGAATTGATCCAAAGACATATAGATTAGTTATTGCTGGAATATTATGAAAAATAAAGATTTCAAAATTTAAAAAATGATATAAAATTATCCAGTTGCATGATATACCTAGCTATTTGAAAGGTAAATGTAAGGAAAATTACAGACGTAGGATTGCAAGACATACGTTAGGTAATGAATTGAGAGCGAGCATATATTGACTCAATAGTGAGGGGGAAATGTAGGATCTGTGAGATGGAAGAACATTGGGAACATATTATAGAGAGATGTCTGTTTTTTGAGGAAGGAAAAATATGGACAAGGTGGAATATTCAGGATAAGGTGAGGTGGTTATTAGAGGACTCAGGTGAAAGGATCAGTGTGATTGATAAATACAGGAAAAAGCTTAGTACGAGTATTAATCATATATTATATTCATGTTTGTATGTATGTTTTGTGTATCGTGTATCTTGTGTACATTATGAATTTGCATTATTCAACTGTTATATTTTTACAAAATTGTAAAATAAAATTCGTTTATTCATTTATTCACTACTGCGAAAATTGTATTCGTGCTTTGTTCATAAAAGACTGATAACGAACAATACTTACATTATTTACCGATGTAGAAGACTCACTTTATTTTCCTTAGGTAATTCGTCAAGAAACATGCGTCTTACACAACGGATGGGAATTTTTTGTAACTGTTTTAATGCTTAGTGCACAGCATTACAAAAATTAAATTTGTGTATCGTACACTGTTACTGTCATAATACTATTCAACTGTTTAAATGTTTGTCGTAAAACGTGCTAGAATATCGTTATTCAGTATCAGATGACAAGGTTTAATTTGCTGACAATAGTAAGTCCTCAGATGCTCTTCACAATGGGTGAGAAGCGAGGCTGCTTGCAAGTTAAAAGTTGTTAAATACGCAATAAAACATGGTAATCGTGCAATAGAACGGAAATTGGCCCAACCATACACTGAGAAAACTGATGTGTATCCTAATACTTTGGAAACAATACTTTAGGGCGGGTTTCACCACGTTCGCTTAAGATTGTTAAGCGATGCTTTAGCAGAAATAGTGAGGTTATGTCAAACTAGCGTTTCATCATGGTTCGTGAGTTTCGCTTAGCATTAAGCTACAATTTGTTCATAAGCGCTAGGGGAATATCAATTTTGAAGAAAATCGGCGAAACGATTTATGCGCTAGCCTTGTCCGTCAATCGATTTTTCGGTATGAAGGTCACACAAAATATTGATTCTGCCTAAACCCCTTTAAGTTAATTTGTTTCTAATTTTAACAATTTATGTACCTTTTCGTTACCTGGGTCCGGCATTATGAGTTTTTGTTTCGGAAATTCGCTGGAATTTTCTGGTGCTCGATTACAATACTTTCTCTTGTTCTTATGTTAGTAAGGGTGAGAAAGTAAAAATTGATATTGTGTTAGGACGGCGACTATTCGCCAAGATTACAAATTTGAGATCGGTAGGTAGAACGTCAAAAAAATGTAATTACATTAAAACCCGGTCTCGACCGAAGAGGTCTATCTAGCCAATAAGAGTTGTACCTACTTCCGGCTTTGGTACAAAATAGGAAATATAAGGAATAATATCTAATCCGTGTTGTGCTTTTTATATGCATAATAAATGGAAACATATGGTAGTACTTAATGTCTCGGTTTAGAATTGTTTTAACTTCATTTTCGACAGTAACATTGATACTGTGAATATTGTTTTAAATGTGGATCTATTTCGTTTTGGCAACGTTTTTGAGTAAGAATCCTACAAATGACACTATTTTCATTGTGATAATTTAATCATCTTTATCAAGACACTGGTAACCAAACTACTCATCCTTATTTCTATGTTAATGTACTGTCGTGAATATAGTCTTTTGTAAGACTGAGACTTTCCTGTGCATACAAAATAAAACTCGGATTCTCTCTGATATGTATGGGCGTAATTGAACATAAGGTTTCTCAAATATTGTAATTTTGACGGTATGTGATTTGCTACGAAGGTGAGAATTTAAGGCTGTCTGTTGACGTGATAAAGCACGTGCTTATACCACCTGGGGGTGGAGGTAGGGGTATGGCTTAAACAAAATTTTGTATTAGTCCATCAATATGTTAAAAATATTATATTTTTTAACTGCAGTTGTTAAAATAGCAATTTTGATTACTTACCTCCGATGTTTACCTATGGAAATATTGTAGGTGGACTTAGTTTCTACAATGATATTCAACTATCTCTAAAATTAGTATGTATCATTGAGTAAACTTATATTTCAGAATAACCGGTACATTCTAATCCAGACCTTTCTTAAGTCCTCGGTTACCAGAATTCTTGGTGTTCTCAGAGACTGAACAAGTCCTCCATTGCCACGAGGAATATCTCTGTATTGACAATGCAAATCCATTTTCCCGTCGTTCACTAACATTCTGGTATGTGCACTGTTAAAACATTAATTTAAAGCCGAAAACACGTGTTATTGTTTTTCTTTTACTCATTTGTCTCCCCCCTGTCACCTTAATGAAATGGCAAACACTGCGCCATTAAGCATGTTCGAGAAGTAAACGTCTTCAGTGGTATTAACGTATTTCTGTTAAACATGTATTCGTAATAATTAAATAATCTTTGAAGCGTTAGTTAGCCCTACCTGGGAATGGAACTCGTGTTCTTTTTGGTGTATCTCTGGAAATGAAACAGGAACTATTGATAATCATTTTTGCTGTTTCTGCTCAACAGCAGCAATCACTCCTTTTTCATGCTTTGTAACACTTCGGGCAGTGCATGCAATTGTGTGTGCCAAGACCTGGAAGATGGATGGAACGGGCACAGTTCATTAATGTGTTTATATTTCTTGGTCGACATGCATTTAAACAAAATCTATATCTGCCTGTAATGGCTTCGAAAATATGTAAACATATTTCATCTGTGGAATAAGGTTTTTTCACAATTGAAAGTCCATAATTTATTGGCGGTAAAATCTTAAAGAGTTCATTTGTACATATGTATGTTAATTTTTTGCATATAAAGTGCAAAAGCTTGTAGAATATTCTAGTTATACCTTTGTAAAAACTTTTCTTCACTCCACTTCACTCTGTCCAGCGTTCTTAAAATATATCTTACTATGAATTGACGAATAATAAATAAATGTTCATTTATATGAATAATAATGTTCATTAATAAAATGTTCATTTATAAGAATTTCACTTTTCGTAAACAACACAGACTGTTAAATACAGGTATAGAATTGACTTGAACAAATTGCGGCATAGTTAGTCTTGGGTATGTTAGAAATACAAACTCGGAGATATAATTTCCTGGAAACTAAATGTACCACGTGTGCAAATACGACCGGACATTAATTTGTTCATTTTCCTACTCATTGCCAATTGTTCATGGGATCACGCAGAGCTCTATTATCTTCCTATTATTATTTGCAAACGATATGCGTTGGTCGATTGGACCGAAAGAACAGTTCTCCGATTCAAATATTCTTTACAATAAAGAAACGATAAATAGTACAATATCAGAAGTCTCAAATTGGTTTCCTATTAAATTAATATTAGAATTAATAGTAAACAAAGAGAAAACTTTCAATGCAATTATCTGTTTTAAATAAACAATTGTTTATTCCATTTAACACCAACACTGTGCAATTGATTTATGTTATGGTATAAAGAAAATCAAATGGTCAATCATAAAATTGTCCATTTACATTAAATGAACGTAAATATAAGTACATTATTCTAAGCATTCAGAATTCCTTCAAATTCAACCAATCTTTATATTTCTCGTTGGTATATTTCGCGTTGTGTAAATTCCTCCCTGCGATGTAGCATAATATTCTGGGAACTTCATCCTACAGCTTCCATACTTTCAGATTACTGAAGGAAATTGCACTAATAATATGTAAATCCCACCCATGTAATTCTCGTTACCCTCTCTTTATTAAGCTAGGAATCCTGCTATTGCCTCGCTTCTTGATTTGCTAATTATTTTTTCGGGGGGAGGGGGTCAAAAACGATTTACTGTAAGGTTGGAACATATTTTCAGCGAATACAGATATCAAGAATTAAAACACTCGACGAAATAATCATATTCATCTGGTGTCAGTATCAATAGCTCACTACAAAAAAGTCGCATACAATACATTATTTTACAACACATTGTCCGATGACATTAAACTATTAAACTCCATTCGAAAGTTTAAGTGCGAAGAATTATAAGTTGTACTGAGCTTCAAAAAGGAAAATAACAATGATTTTAATGTATTAGACACCATTTATTTTGACTGTATAATTCTAAACCTGTAAATACACTTGTAACAAGTATTGTATCTCAGCTTTTGGGTCAATGACCTCAATCTTGATCAGACTTTTCATCTTGTTTTCCTGAGCCTTTGAGCAACTTGAAAGATTGCACCTTGTTTTGCTTCAGGACAAAAAGGTACCTAATTATCTGTGCACGTTTTCTCGAGCTCGGTGGGGAATGTTGTTTATTCAATTCGTCATTCTCTATATCCTCGCTGCATTGGATTCCGTCACGAGGGGATAATAGGCAAATTCTGTAGATGCTTTGCCTTTGCAAATATAATTTTTTTCGGGGGAGCAAATATTTTCTAACCAAGTGCCAAAATCGCTCTTTTTCACGTGCATTCATGATTCAACTTGTGTATGCGTAGAGTGGGATCCTCGAATTCAAAAAGTCGAATTGACAAGTTTTACCGCACGGTTTTTTACAGTTTTTTATTTAAAAACAAAAGGGGGTAAACCCAACCCTCCTCAGCCAATTAAAGGGGTTTACCAGAGACAGTACTAAAATGCATTGAAATACAAACGATTTACGCAATCTAATTGCTGCGTTATTTTGCAGCAAAATGTTTAATGGAATAGCGACGATTCTTCCAGAATTAGTTCTCATATTTATTTGTGTAGTACGGCGAGGCCGATGCTTCAATTGACGATGCTAAATACTTTGTCTAGAAACGCTCATTTTAGTGTGTTACGATATTTTAAACTAGTGACATACAGCAGAAAATACAATGATGTCGAATGTGTGCAAAATGATGTTCTGGAGCAGCAAAGTGATGTTTGCCAATATATGGAAGTCAGCAATTTTGCTGTAGGACCTAGACTCCAAGCTAATAGTCTTACAAGCCAACGTGCAAATCAATGAAAACTTGTATGGAAATTTCTGTAGAGAAAGATACTGGGACATTTACCTCGAACAAAAATATACGTTATAGACGTTATACAGAGTGGAACATATGAGCAGGCCACAACTGTCTTCGAAATGGTTTGAGTTGTCGAGACGCAGTTAGCGCAAAGTTCTTGTAGATAATGGGGAACAATATTTTATTTTCTTGTTTGGAACACATTTAATTTCTGAAATATTGACGTAACGTTTTGATATTGTCTATTTTTTAAATATGTATCTTTCTTCGCCCTTCTAAAGTTCTCGAAGAGACTAATGCAATAAGAATTGTTCATATTCGGTATGAATCTGTAGAAAACATTGTGTATATAGACAAGTTGAGGATTACCATAGTCAAATGTTTGCATTTTCGTCGAAATTGAAACTGTTTCATTGATTTGTATTTTTTCAGTTTTCTGGCCATAGAGAGATTACTAAAAGAAGGCCTGCTTGGTCACTGCTGGCTATATCACTGCAATTTGCGTCCATGCACTCATTTTGTCAGTGCGTTCTTTTACAGTGAGCTCATTTGCAAATGGCTTCATCGCTATTTCTTGCAATGCCATCGCCCGGCATGCCTTTCATTTGTATCCCGACCTTTGAAAGTGGTCCATTGAGTAACTCCTCTGTATCTAACGAAACATTAGCACCTCTTACATGACCTGAGGCTGGTTAGTTTTCAATCAGTTAATGCGTATATTGGAAGTTAGTCATGTAGTTTTCAACGGTCGACATCAGCTTGAATTTTACTGAGCACGTATCTTTTCACAACCGTCGTTCTAGACGTCGCAATCCAGAGCTTCTTACGCGAGGACGAGTCGTCACCTCGCAGGTCCCGCAGGCGCCGCACTGTTGTGGCGCGGCGCGGCGCGGCGCGGCGTGGCGTGTGCATGTGCGTATGCAGGTGCGCCGTGCAGCTGGCGACGCCCTCCGACCCTCCCCCACCCCGTCGTCAACGGTTGTCTCGCTGCGACCTTGTTCCCCTGTCGCAGCCTTCACTCACGCGGGTGGCCCCGGAATTGTGCGAGGAGGAACCTCTGAAACCACGAGTTCACTTCCTCCACGATGCTCTCCCCAACTCCTCAACCATTAACATGTTCGTACGTGGCAATTTGCTTGATGAAATGAGTACGCCAGATGTGTTTTGGATAGTTACGAGTAATAAAGGAAGTGTATTGTTACTTGACTAAAAATGTGGGCTTTTGATGGACAAATAATTCATAAGCATTAGCTTCACAGAAACATATTTAAGTCAGTTTTTTCAAAAACGTATTTCCGTATTTTTGCCCTAAATTGATATGAGATTTTAAACTTCCTTTTTAATGCACCATTTTACACTCTTGTTCAACAGAATATTGCTCTATTTAGTTGTCTGACCACAGAAGTTAGGAGTATTACTACTTCATGTGCATTAAGGAACATGAAATTGATTTTTGGATAGCATGGTAAGTTTTTTTGTGATGATTGGATGTATTTTGACGAAGTTTGACACTCATTATCGTTATTTTTACCGGACATATATATATATACACACACACACATACACATACATACACATACACACACATACACACACACCTTCCATTTATGTGCAATGCCACGTGGCCGGGCGCGTCAGTTCATCCGCGAGAAGCACCCACGAGTTTTTACAAACCACCTCGCTCACGCACGACGCCTTCTCCCATAGTCAGCCTGTCGAACGAACGCGTTACACTGTTGACTGTCCCGGGCCGCGCCGCGCGGCGCGGCCCGGCGCGGCACTGTGCTTACTCTGTAGGAGCGTGGCGCCAGCCTGGCGACGTCAAAGGCGTAGCGACAGGGGCGCCACCGAGCGCGACTCCCTACCCTCACGCTCACGATTCGGCTCGCCTACACTTGTCTCATCAGTGTGAACTTCCGGGCCCGACCAACTTGCGAGCGGGAGAGTTGGGACCAGGCGAAGCCCCTAGAGGGCAGCCGGATGAATGGTAGCGCAACGCGTCCCCTGCGGCGAGGCGGTGAAGAAAAAGAAGGCATAGAGAGGAGGGCGGAAGGTGCACGGCCTGAATCGAAGCTGCCACTGAAGTACCTAAGACTTCAAGAGAGAGCGCAGAGATCGCAAAAAACCCGCAGCAGGCAAGGATGGAGAGATAGTTGCAGGGCTGGAGAGAGGTCCCGATGCTGTTTGGGTAGAGGGATGACGGCGGCCGCGGGGTCGACGAGGAGGAGGGTGGGAATAGTGGTGAAGGAGGGGTAGCGGCGCGCTGCGGCACTGCCCCGGGGCGGCGGCGGGGAGCGCGGGGGAGGGAGCGGACTGCGCTGCGTGACTCTGGCGCGGGCCGGGTATTGATCGGCGGTCTGTGGGGCCCCGGCCCGCCCTCACCCGTGCCCCGTCCGCGCTCTCGGCCGCGCCCCCGCCCTGGCCCAATGCTTATCATCGCTCCCGTCTCCGTCTAGACCGCGTCCTATCGGGTCTTAAGCCTTCGCCCTTTTCCCCCACCTTCCTTCTCTCATTCCCCACTCACACGTCTACCACCCTCGCTCCTCGCCGTGCTGGTCTTCCTTGCGCTCGTCAAGCCCACCCATGTATTATCACGCCATCGCCCTCGCCTTTGTCCTCACCCGGGCGTTCGCCTTCGCTCGTGCCTCGTTCTCGTTCTCGACCCCGTCCCTCACCCCACCGTCACCTCTGCTCTCGCTTCATTTGCCACCGGCCTGTTCCTCCCCCTCAACTCCCCCGCCATCCTGTTGCTCACGCTCCGCTCACGCCCCTCTCGCTTGCCTTCCCCTGTTGAGCTTGCTCGGCGAGTCGCAGGGCGCGCTCTCATTGACACAATGCGCGGCTTTTATGGAGAAATTAACAACTTAACCAGTCGATTGCCCCGACTGGTTATTTATTGCTTTCCTGGGGCGCGGCCGGACGAACCGTGAGGGTAGGGAACGGGGCGAACCAGCGTTCTCCTCGGGCTGCGGACTCTCCCGGAATGGCGAATGTTTCAAAAGGGTGGTCTCGAGCACGAGGTGGGAAGGATAAAATTCTGGAAATAATAATTACTGCATAACTTCGGTCCCCGTATTTGCATTTCGACAATCTCACTCCTCTGTTTTGGACTTCACGAGAAGCTTTTGGCAATTGTTAATGCGTTCGTGCTTTACGGCAATTCTGCTGTGAGGGGTTGAATGAAGGTGATGTGAATAAATTGTACCTCTTCGCGTGCCTTGTATGTGAGCGCCGTAAGAATTTGCTAAACAAGCAGCGTGTTTCTATCGACTGGCTTCCTCAATTACGTTTCAGGAGGTTGGTGTCGGTGATTTGGCAAAGGTGCTTTCCAAACATGGGCACATCAAGATATCATTCATGCACGCAGACCTTGCTATGGCGCGTCCGCGGTTAAGAATGAAGCATGGTCTCTTATGGCGACAGTGATGCCAAACGTAGCTCTTTTCTGCTGTACTGTACGACTCGAAAGTTACGCGCTCGACTATGACAACGAATCGCGATATTTCCTCCCTTTCCTCATATCTAAAGCTATTCCTAAGAGACGTTTCTGTTCAGCTTCTCAAGTCCTTTGTGCTTTGAAATGTCATACGAAATCAGGAAGAAATATTAATTTTAAAGTGCACCACTATTTCAATACAATATCCAAAATTCAAATCAACTACATTCGGTTGCAAAAAGGCCAGCCTCGTGTTTCCTTTTTAACAGTAGATAAAGTATAAGTTTTGAACTTATAAGGAACTGATTTGTTTCACGGGAAACCGCGCTGCCTCGCGCGAGATGAGCGGACAGTTATCTACCGGTAGGCATTGCGTACGAATTCCGTTGGAAAATATAATTATAGTTAAATAGTTATAAGCATTAAATACAATTTGTTTATTTCGACTATTAAGCGCTTTACGGTTGGTGGATCGTACATTCTAAAAAGTTTGGAGAAAAGGAAATTAAATTTTAAATATATAAAATACATAAAATTGTAAAATTATAAAGTTTACCACAACCCAAAAAACAAAATTAAGAAAAGTAAACGAAATCACATTTACCTTTGATGCGATTAAAACCATAAATCTCGAAAACAAAACAACTATATACAAAAAGCAAACACATGTAAACAATCGGAACGCGAATTTTTCTGAGCACAGTATAATACGGCAACAGAAGCACGTGGCACCGCAGCTGTGGCTGATCCAAGAGCCAAACGTATCCCCTCCTTCAAAAAAATAATAAATTCTAAAATTATTCACTACGATTTGTGGTACATACATAATGAATTGAGGTATTGTTTTACTAATGTAATTGTGATGAAAAATTATGTTAATTAGGGATTAAAACAGTTCTGAAATTTTAAAACCGGTGGCTATGTTATTTACTGGCAAAGCCCACAAGGCCCTGTACTTCATTCTTAACCTCGGACGCGGTATAAGTGCCATCAGTGAGCACAGCCGTCTTGACGGCCTTTTGGAACAAGCTCATTTGTTTTGGCACGTAGATTGAATGTTCAGGGTGGAAATTCTTCCTGTGTATGACGGGAATATCTCTTTTTCAGATCGTTCTGCATTTCCCTGTCCGTATGTACAAACACAGTAATTTCTGCTGCTTCTATGCATTCTCATATTACGTTAAGAATGCAAGAAGGATGATGTCAGTGAAATTAAAGGAGCACGGCGACAACTTCAGTTACAGAGAAGTAAGAGGTTATGGCTTGTTGTTCGTCTCGCGAGAAGGCGTTTATGCTAGCAAGTGCGACCTTATTTTCCCTCGAGAGCATTTGTTTGTTTTTTAGTCTGGCGAATCCAATGCAAATAAAACCTTTTGTGTATGTGCTGATGGTTTGCGCCCAGCAACGTCAGCGAGTTCTACTGTGTTTGCTTTGCATTTACCAATACCCGCTCTGCGAGCAGCTGCTTAACTTGTGATAATTTATTACCATCTGCTCGTACCAGGGGTGTCCCGTCACTTGTATACGGTATATGCGCGACTCAAAAATGCTTATAACACAAACTCGGTTATCTTCCCAAATCGCTATTACAGATCGAATAAACGCAATTGCCCGTCCCAGGCTTTGGAGAAGGAAAGCTCAAAAGTATTATGCTTCCTAGTTCTCGGTGCAAAAGGCGAGTCATAATGATAAATTCCTTCAGTACTAATATATTGAATTGCATTTTCAGGATCTCCTTCGCACTAGGAGTAAGAAAAATTAACATTTTATATTTTGGGGTTCCACGTAGATCATATTGTCTTCTAATAACTTCGATATTATTAAATGGAGAGCATCAAAAGTTAGAAAATCACAGAATGAATTGCCATGCCTGGACAAACTCAGTTAAAATGAATCATGATTTACATCTGGTTTTCCCTGAATGTCATAACAAAATTGTTTTTGCGTGAATGTTTTGGAGAGTAATAAATGTTAATCAGTCGTATCTAGTACACTTGAAGTCAGCATTTCGACGTTGTCGTGCCTTGTTCGGATTAATTCCGTGACAGCTCGTAAATTCAGCGATTACTTGGCAGCAGTTTCAGCCGAAACCCTGTCAGCAGCGGCGAATTTGAGCAGGCTTGCAAGTTGTGAAATTGTCTACGTTTCACGTAAGTCGAGTCAACAATCGCCATTGGATCGATGCCGATCGACGGTAAAGCAGCGATGCTCCGAATGGTGGAACGAGTAATGTAACACAGCGCGTCGGGGAATGCTCCTCTGGCGCCCGGGTCGAACCCTCGCCATGTCGGCACTTCGCCTGCCTAGTTCTCTGCAGGAGAGTCAACTAGGCTATCTCCTATTGTAGTACCGTGCTCTATTTCGCTTTGCTGAGGTCGCTTTGCACTACGCCTACCTCGCCTGTCGTGAGAGGCGAGTCACCCGTCTGTGACGGCTGTGTATTGAACTTTGAATGGTTGCTTGTCATCGATCTACCCGCAGGTACATTGAGGGGATAAAATTGGCATTCATGTTGCCTGCATAGCGTGTGTAAAACTCCTGTACGTACATGTGGTTTGATTTTAACTTTTAATTAATGTAATAATTATTAATTACTATAATAATATTCTTTAGGCCATGTGGGTTTGGTACATTGGTTTATGTGTGACCTTTTTAGAATTGACGGAATAGTTTGGCACTGTATTGTTTTCTTTTTGAATCTTTTACTTGCATTTCATTTATTTAAAGCCGCTTGTTTTAGGATCTTTGTACTGAGCGATTCCAAATCTTAGTTGAATTTTTTCCACCTGCCGCTACCCTTAGCGTGTCTAGTTTTGCATCCCCTTCCTCGCTTGTAAGCGTTAGACGTCGGGGCATGTCTGCTCTCTCTATCATCGCGGAAGGCTTCGGGCCTCTCGCCTTGGGCTTCGGCCTCAGCGCCCGCTCCTCCCACTTCGCTCCACTTCTCCCTCTGCGCGTGCCGTAATCGCGCCGTACGCCGCGCGCGTTGCCTACCCTTTTACTTCACTTTTTTTTGTCGCCTGCACAAAAGGCCAAGGGGGAATATCATCCTGTCGCTGCTGCAACCTCCTCCGCTGCGAGATCCCGGAATAACCCGCACTCGAGACTTGTCTCCGGAAGGAGGTGGGCGTGGTTTGGCAGCGCCATGCCTCTCGCCCGCCCACTCCCTTATTCGGCGGACAGGAGGCTTCGGAAATACGCGAAGTCTGAGGCGGAGAATGATAGTGGGTTCTGTGAAGAGTCTTTGGGTGTAGTGCGGTTCCTTGGCAACTAACTGAGCCAGCGGCGCGATTAGGCCGTTAACATGTTCAGGTGGGGGAGAAGGCGCCGCTGATCGTTATTAAGTGAAGTGGTTGCCAGTAACACCGGCTGTTTACAAAAGCGATCAAATGACAAGCTCACTGTATTAAAAGAATATCCGTTTTCTGGTACATTGGTGTTCGTAGATTTTTCTGTATAGTTAATATCTTTACCGTTAGCAAATTCTACTCATCCACAAACACTGACACTGTGATTGACGTGATGAACAAATTGCCGGACTAATGAGTGTTGTGACTTTGTGTATCAGCTTGGGGTGGGGAGAGGTACACTGCGATTACCAGGATTTCTGCGGAGCAGAGATCGCAGGAATCTGTCTGGGACACACGCTCGAAGTGTGTGTGAAGCCGTCTACTTCGAAATAGATTTCGAGATTTTAACGGAATTACACCATTTGAGGTCCCTTAATACCGGAAAAGATATTTTTTCAGAACGTACAAGTCTGTCCGTCCCGTCAGTCAGGCGGTCTGCTAGTCCGTCTCTCCACGATCGCCCGTCTGTTTCTTTTTCTAATTAGATCTCTGTTACAAATTGCCCTTGGAGGCTGAATTGTAAATATACATTTTTTAAAAGTTTTATTTCAGTATCGCCATTATTGATTGGTTTGGGGGCACTTTTCACTCATCGGCAGATTTTTAAGTTAATACGAACATTTCTTCTCGGTCTTGCAGTTTTTACAAACAGCAGTGCATTTTAATTTTTAAAATGTAAGTGTCGGACTAATGTGAAAATTTATATTTGTTGACTGGATCACCTAGGCCGCCCACCACACCCACTGGCTTCTTTCTCACTTGTAAGGAGTGAGAGGTTTAAACAAAAGCGTTGTTTTGTGAAGTTGGTTGCCTTACAAAAATATCCTTACTATTGGTAGTTCCACCATCTTAATATTAAAAAAACCTTAGTTATAGAAATATACGTTTACGTTGTTACAACCAGCATTCTTGAGAAGTTGAAAATTGACTGTACACCCTAAAAAAATGAAAAGTGATATGTATCAGAAAGAAGTTTTCAGAGTTCGTTTTCGTGACGCGTCGGCTGAGGCGTTTACAAGAAAGTTAGAATCATCAAAACTAGTGACTGTCACATATACCAGACGGTGACAAGGATGAATAAACTTGCACAGCTCTAGTCCTACCACCCTACTGTATCAACTGATAATAAAAGAACCGAAGTAATCTTCTGCCACCCCAGGATATCATATATATTATATATATATATATATATATATATATATATATATATATATATATATATATATATATATGTGTGTGTGTGTAAATATGTAAATAATACTTTTAAAACTGAAGTTGAGTTTGGTATCTGTCAGAGAAATGCCGATTTGCAAAAGATAAAGCAGAAAGAGTATCGCGGGCAGAAACGACAGAAAATCAAAATGACGCTTGAAGAGATAGTAATTCGTGTAGAAGCAGCCCGGTTATGACACGAAGAAATTCACAGGGCAGTCAGATAAATGAAAAATCGAAACAATATCTACACTAATAAAAACTATTAAAAATACAAATTTATTCTTTTATTTTTTAACGATTTAAAATTTTTACAATTTTTTTTCTGTTTATGGTGCTCTCGGGCACGGCCGATTTGAAAAGGACTTTAACGGTAAGGTGTTTTATTTCCTCATATAATTTATGCTACTGTTTAAGCACTCCTCAAGTGGGGTGATCGCGATTCCATCTGTTTATTATGAGATGAGTATTTAACTTTCAATATACCCAGGCAGGTCCGGGTGGGGAACTTCCAGTCAACCTGAAGGCGGTGTCGGGTGGAGAGAGGGATAGGGAGGGACAGGGAGAAGAGATAGGACTAGACGGGTTCGGGCGGCGAGAGATGAGACTATTCCGTCTGACCCTATTCCGGGCCGAAACCGACAAGGTGGGTGAGGTGGGACGGGTCGGCCCTGTAAATAAAATTCACTTGTCTTTTACGCGATAGAATTCATTCATTTTCCTGCCTGATAGGTGATTGTGATCAATAAATGCCAGACATTTCCGACTCCAACTAGTGGGTATCACAATTCATAAAAATATGTTTCTATAAACAGCCTCACCTTCGTTAACATAATTTTAAAAAAAATAAGATTCTACCTTGCTTAATGAAAGTGAATACTGAAACGTGCGGGTGTTTATAGAGCATACTTGATCTGAACGCTCCGAGCTTCTTCGTTCCTTGCGTGCACGATATTCCCCTGTCCCTGCCCCACCCCCGTGGCGGGCCTCCGCCGTTTGATCGCCGTGTACGAACTTCGTGGAAACAGTTTTGATAAGCTATTGGCTACTCGTCGTTCGCCTCAAGGGCACTTGTTGGTGCTGTCGTTCGTTCAAAATTGAGGAGTCGCTGCCGCACTCGAAACGAGATGCCCCACTGTGCATAAGGATTTGTAACGCTCCCCAACGGCCAGATGCGAGTGTCTACAGCGGTGGCGCCCTCAGTGTCAGTGACTTCGGCACACAAACCTACTTGAGCCGCTGTGTAGCACGCCGCCACGCGCAGCCCAGCACCCTGCCGCCACTGCCGCCGCTGCTGCCCGCGGCTCGGCCCGCCCCCTTTTCGGACGGCTTTCTCCGATCCCGGGCGCCGACCCCGCATCGACCCGGCGCTGTGGTCTGCGTTGCTGTTGCCGTCGCCAACGTGCGCCCATCGCCGATTTTCCTCACAACTGCTCACTTGTTCGCGAACCGCACAAAGACTGAAAAAAGAGAGAAAAAATACTTTCTCGTATACTACTTACGTGATACAGGTTGCTCTTATGTGACATATAACTCCTCTATAATTTACATAGTAATAAATCACTTTCTCGAGAACGTAGAGTCAATATTCTCTGCGATCTTAATACGGAAATATTAGTTCTGAGCGTTTACTTTGAACAAAACGAACGCCTAAACCGCACATAAAATGATCACCAATTTTGATTTCACAACAGTCTGATGCAGTGTCCCTCCTATTTGAGAGGATATTTTTATTCTGGGAGCTACTTAGCATGAAGCAACAAAATGTTCTCAAACTTGGCTCCAAGATGTGCGTTTCTTGAATAGAATTGTGAGCACAGGGCCAATTTTCACCGCCAACTTTGAATTTTCGAAAATTGCAAAAGTTCAATACTCGTGCAACTCCATTTACCAACTTAATTGTTGAAGATGGATTTTTTTCGTCTTTCTTAGAATTTAGATCTTTAATTAAAGTAGCCTACAAAGTTTGCTAAAGTCAAAACATTTTCGCATCACGTTTAGTGAAAGAGACAATTAAAAAATACATAAACAAGATTCAAATTTTACATTTACAATCTGCTTCTCAATTAGAGTAGAGTTTGCTGAATCCTAGGTCCTATTTTCATTACCCTTTATGTAATTTTGAAAATTGCTTTAGTAGATTTTCTCAAACCGGTCCTACACCTTCAATATTGACGCTAGAGATATGATATATAATGCAAAGTATTCCTGAGTATTATATCATCAAATAATTTGATTTACATGTTTATGAAAATATTATTAGCTTTCGCGAAATTTCGAGTTGAAATGTGAAGTATCTGTGGCCAATTCTGAATATATTTATAACCCAGCACACTGTATCCCGAAATAATCTTCCCAAATAGCCCAGGTTGACAACACAGGAGTTTGATACCTACATAACCCCGGTCCAAGCCAAGACTGAGTTTGACTTTCTTTAAATTTTGTATAGTAAGAAAAAGAGTCCTAGCAATGATTTGTCTAAGAAAGCCATTTTAATTTAAACCTTTAAAATAGCTTGAAACATGACATTGCGTGCTTCAAGAAGGGTAACATAAATTAGATGTTAAAACAAGCTCTTATGAGGAATGTATTACAATATTATGTTAAGAGTAAGAAAATGTTCCTCTGTTTCATTTGTATGTGTACTAGGAAGAAGATACTGAATAGCAGTGTTGCGAAACTCCACCAAATGTAAACTTCGAGCATCGTAGCGTGGCCACGGCGCGTGATAACATAGCCGCCTCCGCTACTTTGTTATAAACATTTTGTTTAAATATTACTAGTTAAAGCGTAATTCTGAATTATGGTTTGTTGTTTTCGGGTGATGACCGAAGTGTTAGTAGAATAGCATATGGGATGTATTATCGTATATGGAATTTAAATATATTGGAATATATAATGAAATAGAAAGTACTGTTTTACACCTAGTTTTACTTTCTCGTATACGTAGTACGTATACACGGAGTAATATATGTACGTAGTATATGTAATTCTGCGGAAAATCTATTTCGATATTTCAACGAAAATGAATGTTTTGGGGTCCTCTGATATCGAAAAAAAAGGTTTTTTTTTTCTTTCAAAAACGCCCGTCTAGTGTGTTTGAACAACACTTTGAACTACAACTACAATTAAATCATGCATAGGATTTTTTGCAAATTGCAGAAAACCTTGTTGATGTGGCCTGAGTAGAAGCTTTGCGAGTTTGAAAACATTGATTTTTTACTTTACATGAAACCCTTGGGACATTTTCAACATTTTCTCAAAAATGACTCCAAATTTTTTCTTTAAATTTCTTGTAAGAATAGAGTAAAATACACTTTATTATTCACTTATTTTTCACTGTTAACTCTAAATTTTCGAAAATTCTAAAAGTATGGTTTTCAAAACTAAAATTTTCAAACGAATGGAAGCATTATTGGATTTAAATTCTGCTGGTATATCTTCTGCTGGCTCTCTTCTCTCCGATTGTCCGAAAAAAATGCTGTGTCCTGATCTCAAGTTTTCATCTCCAGCTATCCATTTGAAACGAATGTTTTAAAGTTTGCAGAAGAGGATGGTACTGCATATTTCTCCGGGATGTTGACACATCTTCAACGAAAATGTTATTGTTAGTTTTTTGAGCTTTTGTATTATAAATAGAAGAAAATTAAACTACCCTAAAAATTAAAAAAAAAATGAAACTAGCTAGTAATTTCTAACGATAAATGACTAAACATAAATTGCAAGTACTACTTCAACACCGTAAACTACAGTGCCTATCACAACAATCAAAAAGAAGGAAACACTCTTATCCCAACAATGAAAGTAAAAAAAATATTCACGTTGCATGAAACAGAATATCCAGCTTCAATTCACTACTACAAATTACAAACATAACTGCTGCTCCCAATTGCCGGTACTTATGAGTCAACTGTAACAAATGAAATGGCTAGAATAGAGCCTGCAGACATTCATCAAATATTTTTTGAAGTCCGTGCCATGATGAAATTGGCGCAAATGTGTATTAACTTATATTGAAAACAAAGGTATTTTTATTTGTTATAAAATATTTGTTTAACTTTACAACGCTTCGGAGGCATTGTCGGTGGATCTCGAGTTTACGGTAATCCTAGTGTAGTGTAGTCTTGGGCTCTTCCACTACTACCTCAGGGGAGGAATATGGCTCTGCCTTGACAGGATTCATTTCTCTTCCAATCGGACGTTGATCAGAAGTTTACGGTGCCCGTTCAGTAAAGAAGTCAACAGAATGAGCCGTTTCAAATGAATGACAGTATATTTGTTCGCATTGTGTTACGAATGTATTATAAGTGAATAAGGGCCATTGTATCGTTTCTAACGGCAACGAATGCTATTTTTTGCTTAAATATTGCAAGAGTTATAATTTGAATTCTCGGCTATCCGGGAGACGCCGCGTCGTTGGCTGGGCGTCTCCCGGATAGCCGAGAATTCATGGATTCGAGTTAATAATAAATTAGTTGAGTACATTTTTTTCGGTGTGGTAGAGGTTTTCCACGAATTTCATTTATCTCTCTACAGAATTGGTGGATACTGTGATGGAGCATTTGGATGGTGATTTTCTCTTATTATTTGCGCCGCGAAGGAATTTTGAAAGTGATCTAGTGTAAGTTGTTGATTTATTAGCATCCTGTCGTGTTTGTGATGTATATAAGAGAGAAATGGTTTTTCACTGAGAGAAAGGATTCGGAGAATTCAATGGATTCGAATGGGTGAACAAACAGAAAGGGGAGAATGCACATTGCAAGGTTTCCGTGGGAAAGGAATCTTGGTTTGCGTGTGGACTTAGCTTGCGCTGAGAGGGAACCTTTGGAAGAGATGGTGTTGTTTTAGAGATTGATGAGAGCAAATTTGCCGAAATGACGGATATAATAGGAAAAAGAGTAGACGGGAATTTGGTGTACTGTGTTGTGGAAGGAGGCTCCTCGCTGCTCTTTTTCGTGGTCGTTGAAAAATCACAAGACGCACTTCGGGACATCATTAAGACTTACACCAAGCCAAATCGATTGTGATTTTGAATTGCTGGGAATTTTGTGATTGTTAAAGTCGAAGGGTATCGTCAATAGAGCATCGTCATTGCAATTCAAGGTCCCAGAAGCCGGTGCGCAAGGTAATTCTATAGAGGGTACTTGGAGTGATATAAAGAGGGCTCTTCCGCGTCCTAAAATAGAAAACCAATTTGAAATTTATTTGAACGTATGTGGAGGAGAAAATTTCGTGAAAGGAATTTAAAGAAGAAATTTCTAAAAGGAATTATTGAAATCTACGATCCGGCCGATTAGGTACGTCTACTTTATTTTTTTTGTAGTTTTGCGCTAGCGAAATGACAATAAGTAGAATAAGTATTTTGTTTCTATAAGTTTGCGATTAGCAGGATAGCAGAGGTTGCGGTGACAGACCTCAATGGAGGGCACTATTAAAGTAGTGATATAATAGTAGTATTGTGCATTAGCAAGGGTTTAGAGTCGGCTGCCTCCAGTAGATAGAAGTATTAAAGTAGTAATATATTAATAGCAATACTATTAAATTGTTAATACGTACGTTTTGTGTAACACGAATGTTTAAATGTAGCTCGTAAATTTTGGTTGGCATGTATCACACATTCATCGGTTAAAATTGTTGAGAACCGACGTTTTTCTGATGAACGAAATGTTTCCGGATTATTATCGTTCACTAGACAGTAATCCTTTATATTGTTCGAGAAACATTTCAATAACAAATCACTATTACTATTCACTTCTCAACATAATACTCATTTATAACATTTAAAATGCTTATAACGCTAATCACTATTCGCAATATTACCACGGATTTTACATTTTATAACTTTGATGCTTTCAATGCGAAGATAACAACACCCTTCTACCACTTTGGGAGATACATCGCTGAAAAATGAATAAAATAAAGTAACTATGACTCCTGATTCAATGTCAGGTGTCAGTTGAGATTATTTTTGCACTTCTCGAGTTGTGTGAAGTTGGTGAGAATTTGCGATGGATCACTTGAATGTAAGGACGTTCTTCTAAGTATGATTAAGACTTTCATTAAGCCGGGATCCATGGTGATTTCAGATTCTTGAAAGTATTACGTTTGCCTTAAAGATGGTGGTTATCGCCATCTCAGCGTCACCCAACCGCTACATTTCAAAGACCCTGAAACCATGGTGCTCACTCCATCAGAATCGAAGGCACGTGAGGTACAATTAATAGAAACATCTCTAGGCACCAATGCAATGAGCAGTTAGAGATCTATTTGTTCGAATATATGTGGCAACACAAAAGCAATGAAATGACAAAACAAGAATTACTATATACTTTCATTTTAGAGATATCAAAAAAGTATATAATCCGGAGAAATGAGATGAGTTTTAAATGGTCATGTGTTTTGCTTCTAAAATTGTATGGTTTGCGGAGTGGCGAGCGTTTGGGGGTTGAAGCCACCAATAGAATACTTACTATTAAAGTAGTAATATCATAGTACTGCTATGGGCAAGCAGTGTTTAGGAACGGCAGTCCACAACATAGTATTATTGAAGTCGGGATGTGGTAGTAATAATACTTTAAAAGTAGTACAATTTTTGTTAAACGAGTGTTTAAATGTACCATCCAAATTATGACTCATTTGTATCTATCGTTCTCCGCACACGATTCAGAGGTGGACGATAGATACACTACTAAAGGAGGCCGTGACAGTAGGGAAGGTGTCATGACAGGAGCACCGGAAACTCAAGATTAAACGCATTGTGTTCACTAAAATACTCTTGGAAGGCAAATGAAACGGTAAGCGAATGCGCAACGTGAGTATTCAGGCATATTGCAGACGAAAATATGGTAACAAATCTTCATATGGACTCGTAAATTGGTATTTAAAAAAGTAGACATCGTCGTGATAAGATATCAGTTTTCTGAGGTAAAGTGCACGTTTGCTCAGTCGTGGCTTTTGTAAACATCGCTATAATCTCACACCCACAGATCTCTGTGCCACGAGTCAAAACTACTATCGCTTGCAATTCGCAAAAGAAAATAATGAACAAATGACGTTCAATAAGCGTTCATTATATTATCATATCCCATATCCGACCGATCATATTCCAGACATGTTGGATGGGCTACATGTCAGGCGAACCTGCGGGCCAGGGAAGCAGTGGTACCCATCGTTCTTCGCACAGAGCTTGCACATTCCTTTCGACATTAGGTCGGGCGTTCTCCTGCTGAAATATGGCACGCGAAGCTGATTGCAGGAGGGGAAGTTTTTCGGACTTCGGGCGTATTACCCTTCATACATATGAGATGAGATCGCTCATAACCAATGGTGCCTCAAACCATCACCCTTCGCGTTTGTCCGCTATGTCGCGGAACAATGCAGTTTGGCAGATTGCGATCCCCACGGTAGCGTCGAACACGTACGCGGCCATCGCTCTACCACAAATTGAAGCGGAGCTCGTGTGAAAACACCACATTTTGCCTCGGCACACCAGTGAGTACGTTCACGTGCCCATTGCTGCCTGAGGCGTTGGTGGTTTCTGGACAACGGATTCCGACGGACGCATGCGACCAGTCTCAGCGGACGGCGTCGAATCGTCTACGCATACACCCGTTGCAGTACTCCGAAGTCAAGCCAACGCTGTGGACGACGCCGGTCTGTCCGTTACGGCCATACAGATACGATGGCAGACATCTCGCGCTGTGGTCACCGTGTGTGGTCGTGGCAGCGAGCCCCGTTCGAGTCGCAATGTCACGGTATGACATTGTATGACCCGCCTCCCGGACACCGCTCATTCTGTTCCGTTCGAACTCACATGCTGACAGAGCGCCCTTTGGCGTCGAGAGGCACACTGGCACCTTCTTCCACATTTCTATGTTTGGCTGCTCTACGCCGACTGAATGTGCCATAAGCTGACTGACTGTCACACAAAAGAGGGCGCCGCTGGGCTACGTGCACGCAATCTGTATGCAAATTCAATCGCTTCTTATGGCAACGCTATTCTACATATCCACTGATTTTTAAGTTGTTCCGGCCATTCCTTCTGCAATTTTCACAAAAAGGCATTTAAGTTTATCTTAGTTGTTGTTTTTTAGGGCAATTATCACCGCCGATCTACGAAGTAGCTTCGCGTATGACGTATTTAAATGTAGGAACGTATCACACTTCATCTACAAGCACCGTTTCTCCTTCATGCTTCAAACATCTTGTTGGCCAAGTTAATTGAGACCTCGCTAAGACGTATTATTGACTCAAGAGGTTATTTACTTTCTGCCTCTCACTCTTTATAAATTTACGCTCATAAAACAGGAGTAATGGCGGCAGCAGAAAAAAACAGCGCGCTACGGTACCAAACGGAACGGAGGCTGAGGGCAGCAGTAAAAGGTATTTATGGCGGCCACGTGTGTAGAGTCCCAGTTCATGAGCCTTAAGGCAGAACACGTTCCGACGACTGTCAATTCATCTCGGCAAACCCCTCATCGGCTGCCACACGTCGTCGTATGCTGCTGTGGGCGTTTATTTCCAATTCTGGCCAATCGTGCAGCTAGAATTTGATCCAAGCCGTTTTAACGAAGCGTAGTCTTTATTCTGACTATTCCTTATGATCGGGACATTGATATTGTTTAATCATTTTATCTGAAGTTTATTATTTATTTCCAACATTGCTTTTTATTTTGTTCGTTCTATGCTACTAATATATATTGGGTATTACAGTAAATCATTTTTTTTTCCTTCGAATTATTTATCGATATTTATATTTAAATTTTCTCATATTTAATAATCTAGCTTCTCATATTGTATTGATACAAAATTGTATTCAGGTAGAAAAGATTGCTACTTACATTCACATAACATTTACCTAATCTTGTCTCTCTATTTCGGCTTTTTACTTTTTTATACAAGCCTGGAAGTATTGTACAGCTGCACAAAAGATGTTGACATTTTGACGGAAATAGACGTTTTGGAAGGTTTTTAAAGAAAAAGTTTGTCACAAGAATTGATCAGTCTGCCCGTCCCTCGGTCAGTCCATACGTCTGCCTGTCCCTATATATATAATATAGTTGTGCGGGGAGGAAACATCAAAACTTCGAAAATAGGCTTTTAAGACAATTTTACCAAATTTTGTTGAATAAACTACGTTGATATTCCGGAAGGATGAGCCGCAATTATCACTCAAAACTTGATTTGAAAAATTATTTATAGTCAAAAATTTTAATTATAGGAACATAGAAACTGACACATGAACCGAAGGAACATAGGAACATAGGAACCGAAATAAATGAATATATTTGTTCAGACAGAAATTTAACCCAGAAATAAAAAAGCACTTCATTTACATAATTCGACTTTCTTTTTTTATTTCTTAACTTTTCTTTCTGAACAAATATATTAATTTCTTTTGTAAATAATAACCAATTTGCTTTTGCAAAAGCATAGAAAGATTTTAGGAACATGTAAAGGTTTCCTTAGAAATAATTATTTCAAACCAACACTTGTCTTCTTTTTGTGGCTCGGAATATCCATGTAGTTTATTAGATAAAATATGCTTAAAATTATCCTAAGAGCTTATTTTCGAAATTTCGACGTTTCCTTCCCGGACACCTGTTTAGTAAATCCCCGGTATTGCTAACTAGTTCTTGTTCGGATTCGAAAATGTTCGGATTATTCGAAATAATGTACCGTACATATACAAATATATCTGTAGAATTACCATTCAATGCAATCTAACGTGCAATGTTAAAAAATTGCAACGTAGCGTAGCACTTACATGATCGCATCGTATCAAGCAGATTCAGTTCTTACGGCAAAAGATTATTATCAATTATGCAAGTTCCTCCAAGTGAAAATTACTGTCACATAAACCTCTGATATGCACCGTAGTTACCAGCGAAGTAAACGTTTCACTTCGACTTCTGTTTCAGTAATTAATTGTTCAGTTCTACGGTAATTATAAAATCATTTCTTTACACCATAAGTATTTTATTCATTTTGTTCTATCCCGAATTTTGTTCGAATTATCCGAAATTTCGGATTTGCGGGGTTCGGATTAGCGAGGTTCAACAATATATATAATGTGTGTGTAGTGCGTGTGTGTACGGCATGTGTACGTCAGAGTAGAAAACACACTTTTTTTTTTACCTTTGTAAGGTAAAAGGTTAAGGTACACTTAGCGTCTGCACATTGGACTAAGCAACCTTTCGCTATCGATCGCTATATGGCACTACATTATTACTTTTCTCATCTCCCATTTGGCGCGCTCCGTTCGAAGCAAAGTGAACTAAGTAAGGTTAGTCCACTTTGCTGCTAACAAACGTACGCGACGTAATATTCGCCGGCGAAAACATTCGCGGTGTAAGTATAATGATAACTCGTATACCTTTATATGGGATAAAACAATAGCATCTACACATCCTCAAGAGGAAGGATAATGCCTTTAATATTATATTAAAAACTTCCAAACCTCAAACTTAATATACACACACACTCACACATACACAACGGACTTACTAAATGTACTAACTACTCCTTTGCAGATTGTCTCTCCATCTTGTCATTAAAGTGTTCTTTACATCATTCCTTTTTCTTTTCGATTCTTCCTTTTTACGTCTTTCATGTCCCATTCGAATGAACGAGTCTTCTCCTTGCTCTTTTACACCATTGTTCCTGTTCTCGTCCTTTACATTGTGTTCGCGCCCATTTTCCGTCCTCATTCCATGCCTCTTCCTCTCCTACTTCGTTCCGCCTGCCTTTTCCTTGTCTCGCCGCTAGCGTTTCCTCAGGCCACGCTCAACACAAAGTTATAGGCACTTAGTGTCCGAATTAGATTTTGTGTGCGCTGGAAATAGTGGGGAAGGCGCGGCCGCAGCTCGGCGCTGTTGGCGAGCGGCTGTGGCCATTCCTTGCGCATTGGATGAAGGGCTCTCCTACTGCGTATATTACCGGAGTAGCCACATCGATCATCTACAAAGCAGCAGGCTTTCTCACGGCCAAACTCTACCAACACCCGGTCTGGCGGTATGACAATAATTCGACCTTTCTTGTACTATATTGTACGAGGAGTAGAGTAGCACAAAGTCTACTTGTATGTTTTACTTTACTTTCTAATTATACGCTATATTTTTACTTTCACTCATACTCACTACGTAGTATAGAGAATATATTGTAATGCGACAGAAAACCCGTTTTGGTGGGTTCATGATACCGAAAAAAATAGAAGATTCTTGTTTTCATCCATGTATGGCAAACTCGCGGAATGTAGCTGACGTTGTTCTGCCTGGCATCTCCCTTTTTTCTGTCACCCTCTCCGTCTCTCTCTCTCTCTCTCTCTCTCTCTCTCTCTCTGTCTCTCTCTCACAGTCTCTCTCTCGCTCTGTCTCTCACCGTCTGTCTCTCTCTCTCTCTCTGTCTCTCTCTCACACAGTCTCTCTCTCGCTCTGTCTCTCACCGTCTGTCTCTCTCGCTCTGTCTCTCACCGTCTGTCTCTCTCTCTCGCTCTGTCTCTCACCGTCTGTCTCTCTCTCTCTCGCTCTGTCTCTCACCGTCTGTCTCTCGCTCTGTCTCTCACCGTCTGTCTCTCGCTCTCTCTCTCGCTCTGTCTCTCACCCTCTCTCTCTCCGTCTCTGGCTGTGATTCGATATGTGTCTGTATTACTGTTATTCCGAATAGGGGGATTAAAACTATTTTTGTAAATAATAATTACTAGTAACTATTAAATATAAGAAATTGTTATGGCTCAGATTTGCTAAAAATCTTTATTTTTCAGGCGTTCC
Organism: Gryllus bimaculatus; assembly: GCA_017312745.1. Classification (NCBI taxonomy): domain Eukaryota; kingdom Metazoa; phylum Arthropoda; class Insecta; order Orthoptera; family Gryllidae; genus Gryllus; species Gryllus bimaculatus. The sequence continues at coordinate 10,472,528 of BOPP01000014.1, read as the reverse complement.
ATTCCCGCCCAGTCACAAGTTGACAACGGCAGAAGTATTCGATGCACGGACCGGCAAACCTCGCCCTGATGTCCTCAAACAGCACTTCATCTTGGAAGGGCGTATCGACGAGGCGGCAGCGTTGCGAATTATCAACGATGGCGCCACTCTTCTACGCGCAGAGAAGACGATGATAGATATAGAGGCTCCCGTCACAGGTTAGTGCTCTCACGAGGTTTTGCACCACTTTAAGTGAAGTGTGTAATATGGTAACCCTTTGCCTCAGGATTCTGCGCGTGCGTCAATACTAAACACCACCTCAGAAAAAATACAAAATACGTTTTTCTCTTCTTTGTCGGGTATGGTAATGTGCACAATACGATACGAATTTTGTGATAATTAGAACTGGGTCTTGTGTAACAGCGGAGAAGTCTGGAGTATGTAAATTATTCGCATAAGCAGTACGAAATAACTACATAGAACAAACCAATAAGATATGGGATCTGAGGGATTTAGGAAAAACAACTGCCGTTAAACTTATAATTTGGAACTGCTTCCATACACCTGAAGAAACGTTGTAGGTGGAAAATGATTTACTATGCTCAGTCAGCTCATGAAAAGTTGAAGGGGCTTGTCGTTGTGTGATCCACATTTCCTGCTGTGTCCAAACAATTTTTTCATTTGTATGTCTTGTGAGAAACCGCATTTCTTTCGCCCTTCATTTGCTCTTCTTACCGAATACGAACATCTCGAAGATTTTGCCTCGCATTTCGCGGAGGATGTTGATGCATTGATATCGCCTCGCTTTTGTTGACAATCGTTCTTACATTCATACGTTTACACGGAGTAATATTCGTAGTATAGAGGAAGTTATGTAATGCTGCGAAAACTCGATTTCGAGATTTCAATTTGGTTTGGATCGCCCGATGCCGAAAATGTGGTTTTCAAAATATCAGTCTGTGAAAGCGCCTAAACCATTCGTGCAATTTATCCCAAAATGGATATTCCCTGGTCAATCTGGCTCCACTCGAGGCGCCACGATTTTGAAAAAATTTCTTTAAAATTTAGAAGTACTTTACTTGAAGTCTTCCGGACTTTATCAAAATTTTCTCAGAAACGAATCCAAACTTTTTCTTCAAATTTCTTGTTAGATTAGGGTAAAGTACTCTAATAAAAGTGGCATACAGCCCATCACAAAATCTAATGTAAAGTATGACTTTTCTTGGGTGTCTTCTTACAGCTACAAAATTTAACATTTTTCCTTCAAATGAAAGTTGTTGCCCATAATTAGCTCTTTTATTAAGGTCATGTACATATTTTCAAAGTTGTAGTAATTTTCGCGCAATATTGCGTGCATTATGTGCAATAACAGAAACAAGATTTTCAAAAACTGCTCCACCATTTTTTTTTAAACTTTGGTAGGAATGGTGTTAAATGCACTCTATAAGATGACATAAACACCATATTGTATTTTTTGTTGTTTTTTTTTACAAAATACAAAAATGTAGTTTATTTGACTACTCCCACGTTACTAATATTTACATTAGCGGCAATTTACACAAGCGGTCCTTATGAGCACATGTGCCTTAAATCTCAGATACAATGTCTTGAATACTCAACAGTTTTATGTGAAAATGAGCTCAAAATTCCGCATTTTTAGAGACACTGAAACGCCATTTTCTCAGAAATAGCTCCAATATTTTTCTTCAAACGTTTCCAACGGATAGTGCTGATTCAGTGTTTAAGATGGCGGAAATAATTTTAGTATATTTTGTTGTTGTTTTTTAAATTACACAAATGTAATTTTTTAAATATATCGCACCTTTAATGCGCACATCTGCAGCGATTTGTAAAACTCTGTTGCATTTGTGAGTGGAAGCACTTGGAATTACTTCACATGAAGTTTTTCGAAAACTCAACAGTTTTCTGTGAAAAGAACTATAAATTTCGAATTTACAGTAGTGATTAAACGCCATTTTCTTAAAATCCGCTCCAAATGTTTCAAAGAATATTGCCAATTGGCACGAGGTTTTATTGTTCTTTAATATTCGTAAAATAATATTTCCGTTTTACTATTATCAAACCGAAAGAGTAAGAGAATTTCAAAAAATGTACTTTGGGCGGCGATTGATGGCAGGTGGCGTGAGTATGTGGCAATAACTAACAGAGACTAAAAGAAATGAAAAACTTATTCGGGAACGTCTGTACCGATCTGTGCTGAAATGATTCACGAACAATACTACAATAGAGAGAATGAAGCCAGTGGATAGGCTTCGTATAGACCTAATCATACTCGTCGCTAATAAAAATGATACTTGATCAGAAGTGAAAACTGGCCTGATGGCTACAGATTCCCATGATTCAATTGATCCCATTGATTCAATTATCATTGATGATATCACAAATATTGTTGTTGATTTACTGTATGTTAGGTAGGGTAGGATAAATGTAACCTGTTATGGTCATACAGGGACTTTTAGTAAAGCTTTAGTAGCTGCCGACAGGATTTTCCATTATAATTGTTGTAATTAACTTTGTTAAGTTGAGAACAACAGTAGGCGGTAGTAAAACGAGCTTGTTAATCCTAAAGGAGCTAAATAACTCCTTTGTTAATGTAGGTGATATCGTGACAGTAATTCGTTTCTTTAATAGAAAGCCACCAAGGCTGCTCATGTTCGCTTTCTGTATTAATAACCCAAAATGGGAATAGGGTTCCTATTGTACGTTTTGCCGATGTCATAAAGAATCTGAATGGTGCATGGTATGAAAGTAGAAAAATAATGAGCAGGAATTGCTCCAGATTGTGAAAGTTGCTGCTGCAGTCAGACAAGCTATTGCCAAACAGGTTTTTGAAAACTCATCGTATCTCTGTGATGGCTTTCTCAGAGGCACCGAGAATTCTCTCCAGCCGTTTTACTCACTTTCCTGCAGTGTTTGACAATGAAAAGGCGAAAATCAATGAATAACTGAGCAGAAAATGTGTTGCAATTTGTCATACTCTTGCCTGTACTTAAAGCCATGGTCTTTCGACTTCACTTCTTTGACTAGCCTGAAGTTGTACAAAAAAATAAGCTTCTAAAAATTTGATTAATCTGGTCGACAGTCTTTACAATGAAGCCCAATTACTCAGTGATATCAAAATACTGAAGTTGAAGTGCGAGGATCAATATTCTTAAAGTAATATTTCGATTCTAGTATTAAGAAATTGAAAATTGAGAAACTGCCAAAAAATGTACTTTTGGCAGCCATAGATGGCACGTGGCAAAAAATAGAAAACAAATACGAGAACGTCTTACGTATGTAAAGTAGTGGACGTCTTACGTACGGTAAAGAAGTGGTGCTGAACCCATTTTAGGGGCACTCTATATTTTCAAAAATTGGAAAAAAAATCGAAATGGTTAATTAGAATTTACCGCGCTTCGTTTGAATGTAACATATTGCGCCCGATTAGCAGGCAGATGAATATCAGACACACAACTGTTATTTATGTAAAACTAGAACTACGTAACGCATAAATAATAATAATAATAATAATAATAATAATAATAATAATAATAATAATAATAATATAAGAAGAAGAATGAATGAAATGATATGGAAAAACAAGAAGAAACAACAGAAAAAATGAGTAGTCTTGCTTAGCATCTTCCATCAATGGGGAGAATTCGTCAATAATAATAATAATAATAATAATAATAATAATAATAATAATAATAATAATAATAATAATAATAATAAACTTATTGTAATGAGATTACAAATAATTAGTATTAAGTTCGTAATGTTTATTATAGACATTAAAATTTACCAAAACAGGAATGATTATTTTACATATTGATTACACTTCACAAAGTTCATTGGCAACGTTTACAGGGTCGTTTCGCCTTCATCATGCCGTTTTCAAATAATAGCTATATCACAAGGAAATATTAACAATTACTATACAGTCAATTAGGCTAATACCTGATCATACTTGTTAACACTTACTATATTATCATTTATTATAAAATCAATTACTATCAGCAACATATATACTATATTCATAAAAACTTGATAATTATCATTTAATTACATATGTCGTCATAGCACAATATAAAAACAAAAGAATTACATTTATATATTTTGAACCTCCATAATCTCCATTCGAATCTTATTTAACCACCTACAATAGTTTTGTTCTTGATGCGGGTGTTGCATTTGTAAAGCTTCTCATTTTCTGTATTTAATATTCGGTTTGTTCATTTTTTGTTGCCAAGGACCTAACTGACCTAAGGCATGTAATTATTCAATAAAAATCACGATGTAACATTCATTTCCTCACACGAAGCGTTAATGTTGGCCCAGTAGGTTATTAGACTTCAGTCAACTTTGAAAGCAACGGGGCAAATTTCGCACCAAGGTCATACAAGACTGTTGTAGTTTGCATCCCGTTTACCTCAATTTACAACTATGCAATTTTTTTCTGCCTGTCCGTCTGTGTCTTGTCTGAAGAAAACACACACACACACACACACACACAATACAAATAATTCGAGATAATATGGGCGGTTTTGGCTCCCCTAGTTCGTCAATAAAATTATACTAATGTTACCAAATAAGAGACATATCTTAGAGAACCATGAATTGGTGTCTGGTTTTAGGATAGAACGCGATGCCTGGATGTTAATTTACTATTATAATTCGTACTCCTTTATGTCAAAAATAGTTCATTGTACATTTCTTCATTAAATGCCTCGTAAAAATATAAATGTGTGATATCCCTTAATTTATTCAGTAGACCACTGTTTTGTTTTTTCTGCCCTCTACATTCCTAGAACTGTGACTTTGCTGTCACAGTGTTTGAAATGACACCGTAGACGTGATGGATCCATTAATATGATTTTTTCACAATACCGATGAACAAGTATCGTCTCATTAGTTTGTCTATTTTTATTTCGCTTATTCCGATGTATTTGATTATCATTTGTTGTATATTTCGAACTCTTTCTTATTATAAATATATCCCATTGCACGAGTCATTATTGTTTAAATTCTAGCTTTCCCTCCTAAAATCCAAATCGTTCGTTTCTTTTCGGACTTATTGCGTACAGGAAACGCAGCGCCCGGCCGACGCAACCGGCGCCGCAGTGCTGCACAGCGCGTTGCGTACCCGTTAGCTGACCAACACGCAGCCTGTGGAAGCGCGTCGACATCAGTGCGGACATCGGTATCGATTGTGGCTCGTTGCCGGGAAAGAAGGTCTTCACACAATAAAGGGGCAACTGTTGCGATGGCGCATCGCTCTCGGAAGCTGTAGTTGAACTGCAATTTTTCGAAAGTCTTAAAAATGTAATTTTGTAAATGTAAATGTTCCGATATTCGACATGTTTCTTTCAGTACTGTATGTGAGATAATGCATTGTATCCTTATTGTTTTCGTTATCTTTTTCCAAGGCTTACATAGCAGAGAGAAAGTTATGTACGACTGCGGCAAAAAGCGGAGAATTTTCGGCAGAAACTGTTATTGCCGTGACGTGGTAACGAAAAACTGGAAAAATCAATTTGCTAAATTCCAAAACAATAATCCTGTAACACGTGGTGTAGCCAGAATCCATGTTTTGTGGGTCTTTGATACCGAAAAATCGATTGATGACAAAACGTTTGTCCGTATGTGAACAACGCCAGCGGCTAAACTGTTTATTCGATTTTCTCAAAAATTGATATTCCCCGATCGATCTGACTGATGTAGCGACCCCTTGAATTTGATTTCGATATTTTAACTTTGGGGAGTGCTTTACATGAATCCCATTGAACATTTTCAAAATAAAACAGTTCGTTTTTTTTATTAAACTTTGTTATTGGATAGTGTGAATTACGTTAAAGAGAATGATACAGGGCTCATGTTCGGTAAAAACTCTGATTTGGCGAAAATTACAAAACTTTAGTTTTAAAGTATTAAAGATAGAAATTTGTTCTCTTAAAGAAATGTTTCTTTGAAGATAGATTTGGAAGTAAGGTCGTGTAAAATGTTTCAAAAACATGAGTATTTTTCGCGTAATTTTCTTAGAAAAATAGACAATTTTGTTAAAACAATTTTTCTCGCAATCGGCTTCATTGTTTTTAATGAAAGTTTGTTGTTGGATAGTCTAAAATCATTTAAAAAATGGTGCAAGTCTCAGGATGGTTTTTCGTAGTATTTTTTGAGAAATTTTGTGTCGAACAAGGCCAATTTTTATTTTCTTAAAAGCTCACTTATTTTTTATTAAACTGGGGCCGTAGCATAAAGGATGCTGAAGAGAATGGCGCAAGTCTCATGTTCGTTAAATGCCTGATTTTTCGAAAAAAAAAATGTTTCGGCGTCTTCATACATTTCTTTCGAAATGAAATGCGTTTAAATAGGGTCATTTTGAATTTTTCGAAAATCTGAATAATGTTTGTCATTTGGGGTCAAAAATGATCGCTCGCTCGGAATTTCTCGTGCTTCGTGAATGTAATAGAGGTGATGCCAGGCCGTTGGATGCAACGTAAGTTAGAATTTGTATGTTATTTTATATTTCTTTGTTCGTTTCTTTCAATTGAGCTTTTGTTATACATTTACACTTTGTTTTAGATAATTTAAAACCTATTTAAAATAAATTAAAGAAAAATTCCTAGCCTTCAGAGAATATCAAATTGGAATGCAACAATCGCATTCCCCACCGCGAGCCTGCAGCTGAATTTCTGTGTTTCGGACTCATTGTTGGGATATGATTTAGCTGTATGAAAAACAGTTTGTCAAATTTGTGATCTTTGCTTGAAATTTTTTTTCGTACCAAAATGTTCTATGATTTCTAACGATTTTTAGGTGATGTGTTAATTCGGAGAGAATGTGTGTATGTGTGTAGAGTATTACATAACTATTACTAAGGGTGAGAAAATAGGTGCCGTTTTAGCCCCCACTAGTTTAAATAATTTCATCGTGTACGTTTTACCGCAATTACATGACACCAATTTTGTAACCTCATTTTGTAATAAAACCTCTGCAGAAACCACTCATATCCAGCAAACACCTCTTTAAAGAACTTTCTTTCTTCTTCTTCTTTTTTTTTTTTTTTTTTTTTTTTTTTTTTTTTTTTTTTTTTTTTTTTTTTTTTTTTTTTTTTGAACCGCCACTGAAACCCGTGCATTGATAGGTCGCGCTCTCTGGAGGAGACTTGTTGCGGCTGGCTGCTTTGCTTAGTAGTTTTCCGAATTTTCTTCAATCAATACTACCGTAACACAGACAAGGTCTGCTCGCGATCTTTCGCGCTTCCCTCCTTCCGTGTCATATCCTCACCCCTTTCTTACACGGACACTCACATGTACTACACTACCGCTCGTGTCGAGGGACTAGTCGTGGGCTTAGAGCTTGACCCCACTGGGGCTATGGCATGCTGGCGGGAGCTACCTTCGGTGAAAATCCCCGCAACTCGACGTAGGTCGGCGCCGGATCTCGCCAGTCATCGAAGAACATCACCACCGCCACCCGCTATAAATACATACACTGCCCTTACGGAATATAGACGTTAGAAATTGCCTGGAATCACTAATCAAAACCAGTGTGTTGAAAATGGTATTAGCGTGAACTTCAATTTTCAAGGAAATTGGGGTGGGGAAGATAGATTTCGTGAATCATGAATCACCGTGGAAACTGCTGATGTGGCGAGATTTTTATCCTCCTATAATTTCTAAAGAAAACAAAATTTCCTAACCGAATAATATTTTGTCCAACACGTAAAGTATCATGGTGGTACGATGTATTAGAAATAATTTCGGGCTTCATTGTACCTTTTCGAAAGAAAAAAAGAAGAAAAAACGAAAAAAAAACATAAAAAAAACAACTGTTCCATTATTTATTTTGTAAGCTTACAGCTGTGGTGAGACAGCAAGTACAGTACTTTCTTGCATAATTTGTAAAAGTGTCTCAAAATTACGCGAAAACTAATCACACATTTTTTTAAAAGTTACTCATTATTGAAAGATAATTTGGAACAATATAATTAATTAAGAAATCCCAAAAATCAAAATATGTTAGTAAAAGGACACTTGTTTCAAACAATTGCTGGACATTCGTTTAGCTGCATACTATATAACATGTTTGCATTTAAAAACCTCACTATATTTACTACTAATTAAACCTAACACTCACACGCAGATTCTCGCTGGACTGCTAACTTCCAACTGCTTTCGGTATATAGATTGCAGCTCTCTCAGCAAAACGACGTAATAAAGGAGGGACGGCAAATACGCGTTCATTTGATTAATTTTAAGATATTAAAATTTAGTTATTTTACTACAAAAATGATTAAAAGCAAGTGATAACACATGTAGGGCTCACTGCTTTTATTTAACGACAAATGTACGAAATTTGGTTCACTAGAAAGCTGAAACTTTTTTCTATGCGAAAATCTTTAGGCCAGATGCACACGCTTGCGTTCGACGAAGGATTTCGGAGTTTTTAAAGAAACGCGCGCATGCGCAATGTAGCTGCTAAGGAATCAGAAACCAAACTGAGCTTGCGCACATTCGCTAAAATTTCGAAATCATTTGCCGACAGGAAGCGAGTAAATAGTCGACATATATTTTATTAAATAAATAGATTTCTGCAGCAGGGATCCCTGGAATGAGTATTTTCATCGAAATGTCGGCATTGTTTCGTGCAGTATTACAGAACTTCCACTGAATACGAGAAAGTAAAACGTACAACGTGCGCAGGTAGCAGAATCCGATACCAGGACGGGAGAGGACTCGCTACCAGCGCTGCACCTGTTCTTTCTCATGTCATTGTACCACAACACGAGACGTAATGCACAACACAGTTTCCATCTGCGCGCGCTCATTGTGGCAGCCAGCGAGCGAGCGCACATGCATGCACGCGCGGATGGAAAAGCGCCTCAAATCCGTGGCAGCCGCTCCGGCGCGCCGCGAACTCGGCAGCAGTCCACAACGCTACCACAATAAGGAGCGGTCTACCTCGTGCGCGGCCGAGCCACCGTGCGAATGGGCAAGCGAACTCATGCGCCTCCCGCTGGGCTGCGAACTGATTGAGAAGGGCACGTGAAGATAAACTGAGAAATAAAAAACTTGGAAGTCAGAAGTGCGATTTCAGATGTATTAGATGTTACTGCCGCGTGAGAGGGATGTGGAATAGTGTACTGAAGATAATGCGGAGATAGATATATTTGATCTACTGAGGGTTAAACACCCGATAGTAGATTTCTAAGAAGTATTACAATGTACATAAAAGAATATTGTTACATTAAAATTCATTAACATAATGGAGTAAAAAACACGCAAGGCGCGCACCACAAAGGTATTACTAAAGCCAGCAAGTTGGCAAAATTCCTTTTACTTCCCCATATACGTACGTATATACAGATTATTATACGTAGTAGGGAAAGTTTGTGTAATGCTGCGGAAAATCGATTTCGAGATCTTCAAACGGAAAACACGTTTTGGTGTCGCCTGATACCCGAAAATAGTTTTTTTGTTCAGAACGTCCGTCTGTGAACACCACTAGCGCCTAACCCATACGGAGGATTTCTTTTTAATTAAAAAAAAAAATTTATTTATTCCAAAAAAGAAAGTCCTGTCCATCTCGTTTGAGTCGAATCTTTGAGATTTTAAAATATCTTTAAAATTTGGGAGTACTTTACATGAAGCTCCGCGGACATTTTCCAAATTTTCACTGCTCCAAATGTTTTCTTTAAATTTCTTCTAAGAATCGAGTAAAATGCAGTTATAAAGGTAGCATAGGTCCGATTTTCAGGTTTAACTATGAAATTTCAAAAATTTTCGGGCGTTTTCGCGCAATTTTGCGATCAGTATGCGCAATTTTTAAAAATTCCACAAACAACGTGCTTATACTTGTGGTCAAGAAAGTGCCAAATGCTCTCTATAAGATGACATAAACCCCATATTGCTCTATTTTTTATATTACAAAAATGTAATTTATTTCACTTGTCTCCGACGTCGTTAATATTTACAACTCATTTTCCTCATACAATTTACACGTTAATATTCACAACTTACAATTCATTACTGCTGTGGACTCTGTTTTTCGAAATTTCAGAATTGCAGGTATCTTTGGTAGCTTCCACCACCTTTCAAAACTGACGGAGCTAAGGATTCCTGGTAAAATAAAGACTTCATATTAATTATAATTTTATACAAATTCATTTTATTTAAAATTGTAATATTCTATGAATAAGTAAACATTTTCATACACATTTTAGTACTTTTTTAGAAATTGTCATTTCCTCATATTTTTAAGACGTCTTATAGGTCATTTTCAAAGAATTTTATAGGTCATCAGAATCCGAGCCCTGCTCATCAGCTACGTGCGATTTTTTTTCACTCGAACGGAAAGAGTATTTTATATCACTTGCTTCAAGTGAAACGGTAGCCGATTTGACTCTAATAAGCGTGAAACAGTAGTTCCCTCGCATTTCAAGATATTATTTTAACCGAAGAAGTTTAGAGAGAACGTTTTGTTTCAAAAGTGTGAATTTGCACCGGCTGAGTTAGCTAATGTCGCGGTGCCTTTGACTGAGAGGACAAGGTTCGACTGCCACCAGTGGCAGGATTTTTGACACTAACTACCAAGCTAAGCCGAGTTCGGCCGCTGTCTAAAGGAGACCTCTAGCTGCCGGCTGCTCTGATCGGTAGTTTTCTTTGGTTTCTACGATCAACACAAAGTGAACGCCGGAGTTGTACCCAAACAAACGGGCCACAGACCGCGCGCGAGCTTTCCTTCCTCTTCCTAGTCCTATCCTCACCCCTTAAATACACAACCAAACACACATACATACACAATCACATATGTTGGTAGCTTAGAGCTTGTACGGTTGAGACGGTGCCTTGTTGGTGGGCGATATCTGGATGGAGAAAACTCCGCAAGTCGACGAGAAACTCGGCACCAAATATCACTATCCAGCTGAGGAAGAACACCACCCTCTCCCGTGACAAAAACGTGCACTACACTCACGGGACTTATACCATATGACGAGCTCGGAAATACGAAATAATCAATCATTTCCTGTGTATTTTTTTCTCTTTCAAGTTACTTAAATTGAACTGGTTTCAGTGTGTGGAGACATCCACGGCCAGTTCTACGACCTCATGAAGCTGTTTGAGGTCGGAGGCTCACCTGCCACTACAAAGTACCTCTTCCTTGGCGACTACGTGGATCGAGGATACTTCAGTATAGAGGTACGTTTATGCGTTCTTTACATGACCCATGGAAATCGACATTGATGCCTAAAATTTGGTGTGTCAATATTGTACGCAGCACTGAATTCTTGTGTGTAAAAGTGATTATGTGTGTTTTACTGAATTATGAATATTGCCGTGAAAGTTTGTTGGAATGAAAAAGCCGAGCTTGAAAACGAGGACAAAGCCGAAAAGAGCTTGTATTTTCGTTCTTTTATCTACAAGTGTTGTATTCCATGTAGTTCTGTTTTATTTCATGCATAGAATTCTATTTTGTTTTTGTCTTTTATATTTTTATTTTTCCGCATACTACCTGTGTGGTATAGAGAAAGTATTGTAATGCTGTTGCAAAAACGGCGATTTAACAGAAAAAAATCTCGTATCGATAAAGTGGATGCATCTTGTTCTTATATGTAGTAAATTGCCTCCTGTAACACGTGCACTCGGAATCCAAGTTTCATGGACCCTTGGTAACGAAACATTGGCTGACGGCAAAACGCCTTTGTCTGCAGGCCACGCTTGAGCCTAGACCGTACAGACAATTTTCTCCTAAATTGAATTTCCCCCATCGATCTGGCCAAACTCAAAGCCCTGCGAATTTGAAACGAATATTTTGAAATTTGCAGGCACTTTACATAAAGTTTGAAAGGTGTGTGTCCACCTGTGAGCTAAGATCTCGCCAGTTCGTTTCGAGAGCAGTTCTCGCCAACGAACACAGTTCTGAGAGTATGCAAGGGATAGTGCGCTTGCTGCTCGCGGAGAGCAGCCACCCTCCAAATTACTCGCACTGACCTGCAGCATTCAAAACGTACTGGAAGTGACTGCGAGCGTCTGCGATGTTTTGTGGTTGTCGCCTCGACATGGCCACTACCAAGCGGTGAACACAAGAAAAGGGATAATATACCTTTATAGAAAATTCTGTGTATTTCAATATTAAATAATAGTGAGAAAATCATGCGTCTGATCTACAATATATGACGGTTCTATTGCTCTGTGGTACACTAACAGTCCCATCTTGGACAACGACGATGCGCTTAAACATGTCCAAGAAATGGAATGGACTATTGAAGTAAACTAGAGGTGTTACAGAATGATAAAGAGTCTTTCGTACATATTTCATTCTATTCTTGCAGGAAATTTAAAGAAAAAGTAGTTTTTTTTAAAGAAAATTTTCAAAATGTCGCAGGAGATTCATGTAAAGTACCTACCGCCCCCCCCCCCACAAAAAAAAATTGAATGTTTTTCGAAGTCGCAGAGATTCGAATCGGGCCGGATCGATTGGCGAATTTTCGTTTTGGAAAAACTCGTACGAATAGTTAAAGCGCTGATTTTGTTTAGATGGACGGACGGAAGGTTAGACAAACGAACGGACGTTTTGAAAAAAATACCCTTGTTCGCTATCAGGGGACCCCAACATTTTTTTGTTAAAATTTCCACCAAAAAATTTGCATTGAAATTTCGAAATCGATTTTCCGCAGCATTACATAACTTTCTCTATACTAAGTATATTACTCCGCTTGTACCTACGGAGGCGTATCACTAATATATACATGTGTGTGTAAGCACAAAGATAATATAGATTATAAACAAGGTAAATTATTGGGCATAAATGCTAAGCTTTTAAGCGCAGTTTTCTTTAAAACAGTTTCAATTTTTTCAAGGAAAAATGCCATTTAGGAGCTGGTTTTACTGTTCTTTCATTTTCTTAAAATAATATTTCCGTTCTACTATTAGAAAACAAAAAAATTAAGATAATTTCAAAAAAATGGAAAACTTTGCGCCCATTGCAGCTGCTGATAGAGAAATCTAAAATTGTGGGCCTTATTGGCGTAAAGCACGACCCTTCAACCGCTGGATTATGCGCATCTATTCTCGCGCGGGGGAATTTCAGTTCGTAGTGGTTCGGATCTGTTTCTTTCGTGCTGGGTTAAAGCGTGATTTTGTGTGTTAAAAAGGGAAGCGACGTAAAAAAAAAGTCAGAACGACTATGTACGGAATACACTTCTCAATTCCAACATTACGAAATTTTGAAACTAAATTACTTCACATTATAAAACGATTGTGCTAAACTCTTCGTAATGAAGAAGTATTTATGAAAACTTTTTAACAGTTATATTTTAAAATCATAAAAATAACTTCATGTAGGTATCTGTTATTAAAAATTCTTGGCTGTTCGGACATTTCAACCAGTCATGTTGCAGACTTCCTCAGGGTAAGTGACACAGCGATGCTACGCCTCGGTGTTGTATACTGTTTGTCACTGGGTAGGCTCGTGTGGGGCAGGGTTGCGCGAAATTGCGGGATGCCGTAGCATATATATATATATATATATATATATATATAAAATCATTCTTTAAGTCCACAATATGTTTATTTCCCTTCAGGTCCACCTTAACATTTTTATTTTTGATTATTCAATTGAGTAATGAAAAATCTACAGAACTAATTCTTTTACTTTTATCTCTTTTCCTTATTGTAACTACGAATATATTTCGGGACAATTTTTGTTCTGTGTAATGGAAATTCTTCTTCTTTCAGTGCGTGCTGTACCTCTGGGCGTTGAAACAGTGTTATCCCACCACACTTTTCTTACTACGAGGCAACCATGAATGCAGGCATCTCACAGAATATTTTACCTTCAAACAAGAATGTAAGTAACTTATCACCATGATACTATTTGTAGACGGAAGAAATCCTGCAAGGAAGTTGGTAGTTTTAAATGTTGCGGAGTGAATTGCAATAACAATATAAAATGATCGTGAACTCGACCTACCAATATCGGTCGGTGTCTGTAGAGTGCAAGCGAGCCAAACATTGTCCTTCAAACATAATTTAGCCGAAAATAAACTTTTCCAAAAGGAGAGTTGTCGTAGCGATCTCGGACCGAAGGGTCGCGGGTTCGAGTCCCGCCTAGGGAATGGTTGTATTGTGTTCATCCTTTCACCCCATATCATATCGTGTCATCCTCACAGTTACCATACTGTTTCAAGCGGAAAATAGTGGTCGCTAATGGAGGGGGGAAAAGGAGAGTGAAAACTACAAATACAATGGAGGAAAGCATTGCTACACGGGGACGTTGGGTGGCGTCGTTAACCTTTGAAACTCAATTCAGCCAATATAAATGAAGGATCCTAAATAGACTAAACAATCTTGGGCGCGAAGTGTATTTTTGACAGTGTTCATGTTGAAGGGAAACATTTTGATTGAAACGGAAAAAAGATGTATTTATGTTATGGCTCAAGTCCGAAATATGACTAATATTAGGAGTGCGAAGTTCAAATGAAAATTAGCCAGACAGTCTGGATAAACCTTTATGGACGGCGATGAAAGCAGCATTTCGAACTTCATCCGGTTAATGTTGGCATTTGTCCATTTGGTACTGGCTAAAGATAGGTGATTGTCCGAGTCGTAGCCGTCTTTGAGTTCGCGAAGTGTGTCATAATAATTCGTTGAATATTATGCATTGCACAGACTCGATGTTGTTCGAAGCCCTGACAGCCATTCGGACATGATAGCAATGAGCACGTCAGCTGATGTGCATAGTGAGGTTAGGCGATAACGTTTCAAAAGAAAACAACTAACTCAGTGGAACTCCAAGCTAAACACCTTGTCTCTCTCTATCCATAGCAACTACCAACCAGCATATCCTTGTGAATCGCACAAGGCTACTTTTCGACTGTAACATACTCCCCCACCCGAACCCGTCACAGGGCTCAAGTCAGTTCCATCGGGCTAAAGTACGAAATGGTCTGCTTGAATCGCTGAGGTCGCTAAGGCTGGAGAGAGGAGCGTGGAAACGGAGAGCGAAGAAACTGTTACAACTGAACAGCTTCTCTGTATTATATAATATCTCTTTGCATTTTTTATGGCACGGCAGTGTATATTTTATTATCAGTTCTTGCCCAAAAATTTTGTTCTCATTTCCGTCCGTATTCAGAATTTAACTTGTATATGGGTTAGAATAAAGGATCCCAGAAGTCAAACAAATGTGCACCGAATATTTCTCTCCGTTGTTTATCACACAGTTTTCAACTGTTTTTGACGTTAAATATATAAAAAACTTGTGTTATGATGACGACTAAATGATTTTGCAATATTGCGAAGACAAGCTTCAGTATATCTTCATTCGCCTCTTCGGATAGCCTTCTCTCGCCCCCTGTCCTTCCTTTCCCTTTTACTTTCTCGCTACGGAATAAAGAGAAAGGAATGTAATGCTGCGCGGGGAATCGGAGATTTTTCGGCGAAAAACTCGTGTTTTCTTCTTCTATGCCTCCCCCTTTCCTTTCTCCTCCTTGCCTTTCCTCCATTTCTTTTTGCCTCTTACTATCCTACTTTTTTCATTTCACTTTTCTTGTCTGTAACCCTGCTACTTTCCCTCAGCTCTCCTTTCCTACCCCTTCCTCTCCTGTCCCCACATCTTTGCTCTCCTTGGTTTCCTTATCTTACTATTTTCACTCCTCAAGTTCTTCCTCCGATTTCTCTTTATCGACTGTAATAGCTTAGAGACAACGTCGTTGCCTTTGCAACACCGTTGACAGAGAGGTCCTAGGGTTCGATTACTGACGGTGGGGGATTTTCGACACTAGTTACTGTGACCGTCCCGTCGTGCCTCTATCTGTATTATAATTATTTCCTTACATCTATTATGTATTTACCTGAGACCCAAACTCTGCTTAACGAATCTTAAAATCTTTTCTGCACGAGCAGCGTTGCCAATGGGAAATTATATTGGGTCGTGGGACTGAAGTTCTCTCCTGTACATGATGGGAAAAAATATATCTCGATATCTTATTGGTAATGGAGGGGGGTTATCTTTCTTAATCTAAAATCCAAAAGGAGACTTAAGACGTGTCATGACTTACGACACTTCAACTGTAAATTCAGTACAGTGTTCTGTGGTACTGTTGTTTATTCGAGGGCGTTAATCTTCGCCGTCGCTACTTTCCTCTGTGACACTACCGATAAAATCATTACGCAAAACAAAAAAAATCCTCCTATACAATAACAAAAGTAACTAAATTTAACATTCACACTTAATAACAAAATATTTCTATTATCATTCATACCGTGCACATTATAATTTTGATGGCCATGTACATTGTTTAAGCTTTACTAGATCTACTATAATACTTGGCCTTCTTATACATTTATTCCGTACTCGCGGGTAATATTTGCAGAATATTAATATTTGCACTTCCCTGTCTGCAATAGTTGCCGTCAGCTCGCAAATCCGTTCCATCCACCATTACATCATAAAGTTCCGTCAGCTGGGCACACCGTTCCATATTTCCACACATCCTATGCGTTTCTATGCAACATATAAATGCTGTACTTCTGGCTCCCAATACACCTTCTCTCTGATAATTCATTCTCCCAAAAACACAAGAACTTACTAGCACAAGTCGTCGGCTCGGAATCTATCATCCGTCTGTGTCCTTTACAGACAGTCTTTGGATTGTTTTTCAACAATTAAAAAAAAAACGCTCGCTTTTCTTTGTCACCGAGATCTTTTGGAACATTTTATATTTTCTTGGCCTCTTTTGTGATTTGGCAAGTTTCTGAGGTTCTGAAAATTTAGTCTCTTAATTCGCCTCGTTCCCCAAAGTTCATTGCCCTCGGGTTCACCTGCTTTGCCGAAATTCCAACTTATTTCGAAAGCTACTTACATCAGTTGCCTATATTCAATCGTCTTGCCGTGTATCTTTTCTCCTCTTTTTAAGTTCTTCTAAATTTTTTGCCCCCCCCCTTTTTTTTGTCTTGCTTCCAGATGATTCTTAAAATTGTTTATTTTTCTAACACTCGTTTTTTAGTTCGAAAGTTCCCCTGCTAATTATCGAGAAAATAAAATTCTGTTCCGCGTCGACATTGTCACTTTTTTCTTCTTCTACCGACTTGTTTACTAAAACATTATTTTCCAAAACCATATTTACTTTTGGCAGTTTGTTGGACAGGGGTCCTGTGTACTGTTACATTACCTAAGTTAATTCTGCCAGGCTGGAGGAAAATTGTAGCTGTTTGCTGCTCCGATTCGTTTTACGTCTTTTCTTGGATGAATACAAAACTATCACTGGAGCAATACTCTAACAAATGGACCGCGCGCGACAATTGCTTGTTCATCCTTGTCCACCCATTCTCCTTGCACACACAACACATGACAGAAGGCCGTGCTTGTCCTGTATATGGGAGGGGTGATACGTGATGTGGGAGATACGAGGAGGGGGAAACGTGCAAGCAGACTGGTAGGTTTTCAACGGCGAAGGAACTCCGCTTCCTCATGGAATGTAACGTACACTACACTTACGATATATTCTCTGTAGTTGACGTGCCGACTCATTTCTCATTAATCGTCTTCTTCCTCCTCCTCTCCTTCTTCCTCCTCTGAATCTGCGTCTTACTCGACCTGTTGCCATTACTGCCGCGTCCTCCAAAATCGATGCAGCAGGGGGGCTGCGGTCGCCGGGAAGACGCAGTTTGCCGGGTTTCTCAAGACACCCTTTCCTATCCTGATATATATATAATATATATATATATATATATAATATATAATATATTATATATATATATATATTATTTTCAATAAAGTTTAAAGATGTCAGGTGTATTTATGTGTAACAAAATCATAACATTAAATATAATGTTCAGTATGTTAATTAAATAATTCACGGTTTTGAAAGATGTCCAATTATAGGAGTTTTGCACGACGAATCTGTACATTGATTTGCGTTTCCGGGTGCGTCAACTGCGAAGTAATTAGTCCCGCTCGTGTATGCATATTTTTATCACGGAAGATGGGAAATTCCCCAGCAGAATAGTGACATCCGGCCCCGACTTACACTGTTTGCGGGGTATCTCTCACTAGCGTGGCTACCGTACCTCAGCAGAAATAAACTGCTAAGCTCCGACTGAACCCGCGTTGAGGGTGTAGTGTATAGGGCCTGTAAAGTGTGAAAAATCAAGGAAGAGAAGGAAAGATCGCACGCTGTCCGTGGCCCGTTTGAGAGGGTACTGCTCCGGCATTTGCCTGGTGTTGATCGGAGAAATATCAATCAGAGCAGCCGTCAGCTAGAATTCTCATTTAGATAACGTCTAAATTCGACCTAGCTATCTAGTTAATGTCGTAAATCCTCCAACAGTCGGAATCGGAACCCTAGATCTCCTGCTCCGGAACATGGTGGAAAGAGATGGCTGAGCTATTGCTCATAGTGTCCGATATCAGCCAATGAGCTTTAGGCTACAGTTTGCGTCACAATATTAGTGGGAATATTAAATGCAATCAGATAACAAATACACACGCGCGCGCGCGCGCATACACACACACACACACACACACACACACACACACACACAAATATTAATGCACACCGGAGGGAGGAATCCAATTACGCAAAAAAAAAAAAAAATCTCCTATTACAATACAAAGTAAAACTAAATTTAACATTCATCACTTAATAACAAACTATTATCTATTTATCAATCCCCATTACGCGTGCACATTATAATTTGTGGCCATGTACATTGTTTAAGCTTTTATCTAAATCTACTATAATACTGTAGCCTTCTTATACAAATTTTATCTCCGTACTCGGCGGGTAATTATCTGGTTTGCCAGAATTATTTAATTAGTTTGCACTTCTCCTGTCTGCAATAGTTGCCGTCTAGCTCGCAAATCCGTTTCCATCCCCATACATCATAAAGTTCCGGCGCTGGGCACACCGTTCCATATTCCACACATCCTTATTGCGTTTCTATGGGCAACAGATAAATGCTGTACTTCTGGGCTCCCAATACCAGCCTTCTCTCTGATAATTCATTTCTCACAAAAACACAAGAACTTACTAGCACAAGTCGTCGGCTCGGAATCTTCATCCGTCTGTGTCCTTTACAGACAGTCGTTGGATATGTTTTTTCAAAATAAAAAGAAACGCCTCGCTTATTCTTGGTCCCGAGAATCTTTTGCGAACATTTTATATTTTCTGCCTCTTTTGTGATTTGGCTCGTTTCATGAGGTTCTGAAATTTTAGTCTCTTTAATTTCGCTCTCGTTCCCAAAGTTCATTGCCCTCTGGTTCACGCTGCTTTGGCCGAAATTCCAACTTAGATTTCGAAAGCTACTTACATTGCAAGTGCCTATATTCAATCCGTCTTGCGTGTATCTTTCTCCTCTTTTAAGTTCTTCTACAATTTTTGCCCCCCCCCTCTTTTTTTGTCTTGCTTCCAGATGATTCTTAAATTGTTTTATTTTTCTACACACTTCGTTTTTTAGTTCGAAAAGTTATCCCTGCTAATTATCGAGAAACATAAAATTCTGTTCCCGCGTCGACATTGTGTCACTTTTTTCTTCTCTACGATCTTGTTTACTAAAAACATTAATTTCCAAAACCATATTAACTTTTTTTGGCAGTTTGTTGGAACAGGGTCCTGTTGTTACTGTTACATTACCTTAAGTTTAATTCTGCCAGGCTGGAGGAAAATTGTAGCTGTTTTGCTGCTTCCGATTCGTTTACGTCTTTTCCTTGGATGAATACCCAAAACATTCAAACTGGAGCAATTTCTAACAAATGGACCGCGCCGCGACAATTGCTTGTTCTATCTTGTCCACACCATTCTCCTTGCACACACAACACACATGACAGAATGGCCGTTCTATATCCTGTATATGGGAGGGCTGTGTATCGTGATGTGGGAGATACCGAGGAGGGGAAACGCCGACTGGTGAGGGTTCAACGGCGAAGGAACTCCGCTTCCTCATGGGAATGTAACGTACACTACTCTTAGCGAATATATTCTCTGTAGGTGGACGATGCCGGACTCATTTCTTCATCTAATCGTCTTCTTCCTCCTCCTGCTCCTTCTCTCCTCTGAATCTGCGTCATTACTCGACCTGTTGCATTACTGCCGCGTCGCTCCAAAATCGATGGCAGCAGGGGGCTGCGGTCGGCCGGGAAGACGCAGTTGCCGGGTTCTCAAGACACATTTCTATCCTGATTATAGTATATATATATATATAGATATATATATATAATATATTATATATATAGTATATTTGTTCGAATAAAAGTTTAAAGATGTCAGGTGTATTTATGTGTAAAAAATCATAACATTAACATAGTAATGCTTGCAGTATGTTAATTAAATAATTCACTGGTTTTGAAAGATGTCAACTTATAGAGTTTGCACGACGAACTGTACATGAATTTGCGTTTCCGGGTGCGTTCAACTTGCTGAAGTAATTAGTCCCCGCTCGATGTAATGCATATTTTTATCACGGAAGATGGCGGGAATTCCCCAGCAGAATAGTGACATCCGGCCTCCGACTACAACTGTTTGCGGGGTATCTCTCACTGCGTGGCTACCGTACTCAGCGAAATAAACTCTAAGCTCCCGACTGAAACCACCGTTGAGGTGTAGTGTATAGGGCATGTAAGTGTGAAAAATCAAGGAAGAGAAGGAAAGATCGCACCGCTGATCCGTGGGCCCGTTTGAGAGGGGTTACTGGCTCCGGCATTTGCCTTGGTGTTGATCGGAGAAAAATATCAAATCCAGAGCAGCCGTCAGCCTAGAATTCTCATTTAGATAACGGTCTAAATCGACCTAGCTATCTAGTTATGTCGTAAATACCTCCAACCAGTCGGAATTCGGACCCTAGATCTCCCTGCTCCGGAACATGGTGGAAAGAGATGTGCCTGAGCTATTGCTCATAGTGTCCGTATATCAGCCAATGAGCTTTAGGCTACAGTTTGCGTCCACAATATTACGTGGGAATATTAAATGCAATCAGATAAACAAATACACACGCGCGCGCGGCGCGACACACACAGCACACACACACACACACACACACACACACACACACACACACCTACACACACACACAACACACTATTATGCCTTTCAAGGTTACAATTTTGTTTATCTGATTGCATTTAACACACACACACACACACACACCACACCACTCATATATGATATTATATATATATATATTATATATATATATATATATATATATATATATATATATTTATATATAACACCATATATGATATGCTTTATATATGTATAGTATATATGTATATGTATAATGTATGATGTGTATATGTATATATGTGTGTATATTAATATATATATTATATATATA
>BOPP01000014.1:10432204-10451180 GCA_017312745.1 Gryllus bimaculatus | reverse complement strand
TATATATATATATATATATATATATATATATAAATTATTAAAGAGTGTGACCAGACAATTCAGACAGATAGTTTGTAATTGTCTGGTAAAGAGAATCTCTTAACTGAATGGCACATATCAAATGAAACGTGACGTGAAAATAAATGCTAAGAGTTTGTACACAATGCAGATATGACCCCCGGCGAATACGAATCTGCGCTTGAACAGAAATAGAGGCCATCAACAAGTGCGAGATGCATAGAAAATCAGACGACAGAATGGAAATGTTCTTAGATTGTGTCTGGTGAAAGACTGAACAATGCAAAATTTAGCCTGCAAAACTTTCAAGAAGGGGGTCTAAAAAGTTAGAAAATGTCAGCATGAAAGTAGACCAAAAAAAGAAACATTTGATACATGTGAAGATGATGAGGGTAGTGACAAAAACCTTAATTATGATGATATTAAGGTACAAGAAAATAATAGTTCAACAATAACTCTTTAACATCTCTATCAAGTCAGTTTTCCAGTGATTAAAACATAATTAAATTAGTTAGTATGGCAAAAACTACTGCTTAATAAATAAATAAATAAATACATAGACAAAGCAGTGGCAACATTCCATGCCCTGCGAAAAGAGGCTTTTGTTTTTAACATTCAAAATGTCATCAACATTTCTCATACTTGTCTCCCCTTTAACTTTCCTTAAAATGCCTTTGTGTTTTTGAAAGTAAACATGGTAATCAGGAGATGCACTATATGATGTTTAGAAATGAAGTAAGTTCATTTTGACATGATTTATCTAAATTATTGTATTATCCAAATATTGTAATGTTTGTATTAAACTGTTAATTTATTTTCTTGTGATGAAAAAAATTGGACTTTATCATGTTCTGATAAAAATAGTAGTAAAATTTGAAGTTCTCAATCAATTTTGTGTAGGCTAATAAAATGTCTTTGTATGCAGAAAGTGGATTTCTTGGAATTTTAATTTTTGAAATATTTTCATTTACATACATCTTACAATAGCCGAACTTTCAACTTACAATAGCATAACTTTACTGAACACTATTAATGAATCAATATTATTATTATTAGTATTAGTATTAGTGTTTAAATTTTTTACATTTATTGTTTTAAATGTTCAATGTCATTACTCACTACAGCAGCTTTTTGCAGTAAATCTGTTATTACACCCAACTCCTCAGGAGTCTTGAGCTGAACTCGAAAATTCAATTTTTCAGGCAAAATTAAATATTCCGAAAGAGTTTATGACGCATGCATGGAGGCATTTGACTGTCTCCCATTAGCAGCCCTCATGAATCAGCAGTTCCTCTGTGTGCATGGTGGTTTATCTCCTGAAATTCATAATCTTGATGATATACGAAAGGTAGGTTGATATGAAAGTATTATTGTTAATTATGTAATATTTATTGTGGTATTATTATTATTATTATTATTATTATTATTATTATTATTATTATTATTATTATTATTATTATTATTATTATTATTTTCATATCCTTTATCAGTGATGCAAAGTTGTAAATATTTATAACAATAAAATTGATAGACTGATTTATTGAAAAATGTTTACCACTAATTGAGGGGTTGGGTGGAAGAAGAGTGTTACTCAAATAATGGCTTTTATCCGTAAAACATTTCAAAACATTCTTTAGGTGACTTTCTATGTCCCCTCCAGATAGTACTGCGCTCCCTCTAATAGATGACATTTGAGGGACTTTTGAAATCTGAATTGCGCCCTTTTTTTCATAACATCATTACCTCTATGTTCTTGCCTCATTTGTTTCCCGGTTTTAGAACATCGGCAGGAAGGCTGTGAATACAGATGTGAATTTTTCCAATATATCTGATTTTTCATCAAATCATTGAGTGTAACTGTTATGAATTTTCGTGCGATATGTACATTTTTTTAATTTATATGAGAAATACAGCTTGTGCACAGTTTTTCTTGATTATCTCAAAACTGTGTTTTAAGAATTACGCCCTTCTTTCATCCAACCCCTCGATTAAGATTGTATTAATAGAAACATTTAGAAAATTACCATTCAATTAATTTAAAACATGACAGACCAGGCAGAAACAAACAAATTGAATTTATTTATCAAATTGTTACAGTTAGACAGGTTCAAGGAGCCTCCTGCCTTTGGGCCCATGTGTGATCTGCTTTGGTCAGACCCATTAGAAGATTTTGGCAGCGAGAAGAATGCTGAACATTTTAGCCATAACAGTGTTAGAGGTTGCTCCTATTTTTACAGGTCTGATGCAATGTTTCTAATTTTGATAATTAATATGTAATGTACTAAATCTTCATTTTAACATAGAATTATTTGCTGTAAGATAACAATTGTGTAAGTGAACGGAGAACGTTATTTATGTATTAACATGGTTGTTAATGAAATTTTATTTTTTACTGAACTTTTTACAAATCTCAATATAATCTTATTTCAGATGAATTTTAAACACACATTAAGAGCTCAAACTTCATTGAATTATTAGACTTGCATACTGCCTTCATCATTGTAAAAGTGTATTTGATAAACAGTACGATTCTCTGTTAACCTCCAGCATTCAAGCACAAGAAACATTCCTACAGAGTATATTGTCCCTCCATAATCCTCTATTAACAAATACTTATTATGTGTTTCATATGAAAATTTTAAATTAAAATAAAAAATTCAGTAAAAAGTAAAAATAGTTTTGAGAAAAAATTAAAAAATTGTGATCTTGTTTAATATATGATTGTTTCTTATCTTTACTTAAACTCATCGTGTTTTCAATAAACTTAACTTTTTAAAACATAATTGCATTTCTTTCTCTCCTAGCTATGCAGCGTGCTGTGACTTCTTACAGAACAACAACCTATTATCCATCATTCGTGCTCATGAAGCTCAGGATGCTGGGTGAGTCATCAAAACTTTGTTTCAGAACAATAATTAATACATTTTTACTATATTGAATGTGATAAAATTAAATCTTAACCATTGCAGTTACCGAATGTATAGGAAAAGCCAGACCACAGGCTTCCCTTCTCTTATCACAATCTTCTCTGCACCTAATTATTTGGATGTATACAATAACAAGGTATGTTCTGTCTTAAAGTATGACTGTCTTTTAAGATCCAAATTTCTTTGGACTCCAATCGTACAATAAAATAATATCTAGTGAAACAGTGAAAGTAACTTGAAATTGATGAAGTAATAATTCAGTCTATTTTTGTAAGTTTATTTTATTTGTGACAATCGGGATTTTTAAGAACTGAAGAAAAAAGTTTACTACTTTTGTAGTATGTAGTTTATCTGTTTATTCACGTTTCGAAGACGAGTGTCTCTTCGTACCTTTCTTGTCGAAAATTCAGTTTGCAATCATGAAGTGGATGTATATTGAAAGAACCAAGTGGTTACTATTTCAGATAGTATGAAGGAATAAGAATTTTAAACAAAGGTTTCACTTTTTTTTTATATTTCTCTTCATATATCCAGAATTTGAATGAGGTTTGGTTTTGTAGTCTATGAAGGTGTGATATTTGACTCTCATTGCTGTTGGACTGCAAAGCCCATGTAGGCTCAACTGGCAACACATCAACTGAAGAACAAGTAAAGGAGAAGTGAGGGAGATATTTATAATTTAAAAGTTTAACTACATTGAATGGCATAGATTTCAGAAGTTTCCATTTTATGTATAATATTATCATAAGTTATTCTGAAACACTTATTTTCTGATATTTCTGCATTCGTAGATTTGTTTAATTTTATGTGTAAGGTTTCTGATATAAGTCTTCAGGTTTTCTTGGATTCTATGTTGATTATATGTACATTCTCAAAATCTAAATTATGACCTTTATACGAGGGATGAGCAGTTATGGAGTTTTGTTTATGTGTTACATGACGTATCACTTGTGCACACCCTATCAAACTGCATAACTTTGGAGCTTAAAAAAAAATGAAAAATATCTTTTGACTGGGATCAAAATGAAAAACCAAAAGCCCTGCTCAACGTAGTGAGGAAGGTTGAAGATCAGATATTGTGGGTTTTCTTTACATACTTTTAGAAATTGAATCCCATCGTCTGATTTAGTTTATTTCATTTCTAAATGTTTTCTTACATTTTTGAAATATTTCAACCATCTTGAATGACAATTTCACTTTAGAATTCCCATTAACTCTCACCATTGTTGTGGAGTGTTCACCTCTTCTCTTTTTCTGTCTCTTGGCAAGAACGTGTGACATAGAAACATCTATTGTATTTTGTCGAATTGCCTTTTATGAATTATAGTACAAAACATGTAGAGGTTGACAGATAGTATGTGAATAGGTGATTGATAAGGGATAGATAATAAAAGGGAGCCAAGTCACAATTGAAGATATTTTAGAATAATAGAAAACCTAAAAATTGAACCAGATTGGAATTTTTTTTACATGCGCATGTGCTGACACACATTCACAGACCCATTCTCGCCTATATATGCGAGTATAATGTCATGTAATAACATTATCAGAGCTTGAAATATGAAGTAATATTTGTTTTCTTCCCCTGTGTGAAACTATTTTTCTTACTTCATTTTAATATTTCTTAAATTCAGGATGTCATGGAAGTTAAATTTTTTCCTGTTCGCGAGAGTTCATGAGGATATCAACTGCTTTCATTGCTTGACTTATGTGAATTTTTTCTTCTTTAGAGCCAAAACTGTCATCATTGTCACTCTCATCATCACCCTAATGTGAGGTAGGTGGAAAACTACTTCTCCTGCCATAATGAGATGCTATGACACTGTCACTTAGACTTTCGAATCCATCTCCATTAACATGTTTTTCAGCCAATCTACCATATCTTCATCAATGTTAGTGAAATCTGGGATTGATGTGGCCAGCTCAAGATAAGCCTATATCTCCTTCTACATTTTCTTCATCATCATAACAATGGTCTAAGATTTTATTCAGGAAAGTTTTATCGTACTTGTAGGTACGTTTCCCAAGCATTATATGCTGTGAAGGTGACATCTCTTAAGATTAACATTTTCAAGAGTTCTTTCATTGAATCTAAGCTATTTTCTTGTAAAAAATGTAGAAAGTTTTCTTGTATCTTCATTTCAATTGAAAAATCACTCTTTCATCCATTAGTTGTATTAAAAAAGTCACATTAGGAGGTAGATAGTACACGAAAATTAGACCTTTTTTAGGTTAGATTCTGAGGAGTGTGAAGGGTCCTTATCAAGCAGAAGAATGGCTCTTTTAGTTACCGTTTCTTCATGAAATTTTTTATAGATGGCACAAAAATGTTGACAAACCATCTACAGAAAATAACCTGATTCATCCCAGTGGCAGATCCATGGGGGAGGGTCTAAGAGTTTTCGTTTGTTACCTCAAAATTTATTTAAAATATTTATGTTGAAATTATGTAATTATTTAAAAATAATCTTGTATTGTTTCATATATGCACTACCAAAATAATATAAAATATAACATGTTTATTATTAAACAAAAATTTATAATCCCTCACACCACACACAAAATAATTGGCTACATCTTCCCTTGGTTCATTCAAGCTTTTGAGACATTGGGCGTTTGTCATCGTTTATTTTCAATTTTTATTTACATTTTTTACTTAACATTTTACAAAGCCCAAGAATATCAGTATTTACAAGATATCATAATCTAATGACGTATTTAAAAATAATACTATGTTATGTTCAAGAGAGCTGATGGAATCAGCATATAAATTCATATTGATGTGATGTGCTAAGTCATTCGTAAGATTCATAAGAGTAGACAGTATCTGTTTGAGCAGCACATTGTAGTTACATATATGTGTATAAAATTTACCAGTTGGTATGCAAATTAAATAAGAGGTACTGATATTGAGATTTCATTTAATAAATAGGAACTTAATAACATGTCTAATAATTTTGATGAAAAGTAGAATTTAATGAAAGTGCTTCCTAATTTTAAGACGTTCGAAATTAAATTTCGTCAATAGAAACACCTTATCAATTCATCTTGTATGATAGTTGCCTTTTGATTTTTAACTCTTAATATTTCAAAAACGCCTTTGACAACTTTCAAGCATTCTATCCAAACAAGAGCATCAGGTGATCAAATAACCAACCCATACTCAAATCTAGACCTCACTGCAGAGTAATAAAAAGTTCACAATATTCGTACATACCCATGGGCTTAATTCTCATGACTAATAACTCTCTTTGATGTTTAAAGCTAAGCTAATGATCAAATATAACCCCCAAGTCTTTTTTGACTTCAACACTTTACAGTTTTATATTTTTATATGAAAAGGGTATTCATATGCATATCGTTCTATAGTAGGACATAACTTTGCACTTGCAAGGGTTTACAGTAAAGCCATTTGTATTACACCACTGGAACAAACAGAAGAATGTCAACTCTTAAGTTATTGTAATCTACAGATAAGAAAAGCACCATGTCACCATAGGTCAATAAATGAGAATTCAATTAAACTTCCATATTACATGTATTAACAACCACTGCAAAAAGCAGGGGACCCAAATTCAAACTTTCTGGAACTCCAAAACTCAGATGGAGGGGAAGACTCAAAACTAGCCTGCATAACTGAAGACATTAACATGCCTCTCCAAGTGAGACTCAATTTAACACATATAATTAAATGGTAAATGTAAATCAAATATTTTTTTCATAATAATATTGTAGAAGAATATCAAATATCATGGACAAGTCAGTGTAAATGACATCAACTTGAGAAAATTCATTAAGATAGTTCATGATATTTTGTCAGAAAGTGGCCAAATTCAAAAATCCATGTTGATGACTAGCTATTGAAGGTTTAAATCCAGAATAAATTGGAACATTGCCATGCATTTCCCATATGTTTGATAAATTGAACAGAAGGGGTCTATCATTTTGAACCATTACTTTGTTTCCCTTTCTAAATACTGAACAAACTTCTTTCCACACCCTAGGGAAAGTGCCTGTTGAGAAAGCTTTGTTTAAGATTAACTTCAATGAAAGGCAAGTGCTTCTCTTCATTCCTTTAATGAAATGGCAGGAACCCCATCAAGTTGAGAAGAAAGGTTGAAAGGCTTAGTTTGTGTTGAATATAAACATCATCAACGGGTGCAAAATTACCCAGCGTATTATGTTTGAAGTCATTACATAATTAAATCATAGGGTTGTGTGAGGAATAGGATTTGGCAGAATTGTCCACATTAGACTGAGGATTTAAATAACCAACATTTTCATATGTTAATAAGCGGGGTATACAACTGCACTTAAAGTCGTATCAATCATAAGTGGCCAAAATCAGGATGTGTTAAGAATTAGGCTATCCACAATATCGTCATTAAATTTCTCATTCTCTCTCATCAATATATTTTGATCTCATGTTTCAAGGACTTTAAAGATTTACCTAAATTAATGCAGACAGGAACTTTACATTTTTTTCAAAGTTTATTTTTAAGTTTGGGTGAGTTAATGATACGTATCAAGTACCAGCTTGGGTATTTAGAAGAAATAGTCAAAATTACTTGTACTTTCTCCGTGATAGTAGTTTCTCATAAAAAGTAATACTTAAAATAAACACATTTATTCCATTACCCAAAAGTTAGAACCAATTAATTCTTGACAACTGTTTTCTGAATTCCTCAAAATTTGCTTTATGGTATTTAAGTGTTGGTGAATAATTATTATTGGCAAAATATTTTTTTGACTCGTGATTGATGTAGAATGAGCAAAATTTCAAGTGACTTGAGATCGAGCTTTAATTTCCTAAATAATTTTCATAGTTTACTTTACTCCATTAAACAAAAATCTGTAAAAAACATTTAATGAAAATCATTTATTCTTGAGAGGAAACCTATAATACTGAAGTAAAGTTAATTATTTTCTTGAACCAATGAATGCACAGCATATGGACATTTATGCCTCCTGTAGGTTCTTTACTATATTTTTATTGTAAAGGAATATTAGTAATTATTATTATTATTATTATTATTATTATTATTAACAGCAGCATATAGGCCGAATCTGACCACATGTTCTCCTCCGAGGACCAGTCATATTCTATCCTATCTATCTTTTCTAATTGCTTCAATTTTTTTCATCTATTATTTTGCTCTTATTAGTACTTGCTTTCAGCCATGTTTCCTTAAATGAAATCAATATTAGTCAAATCATAATGAAACAACGAAGAAATTTTTGTTCTTTTTCTTTTAACATTTTGCATGCAGGAAGTAAATGCATTAGTTTTTGAGATTACTTCTCTTGTATTGCTTGCTCTTCTTAATTATTTTTGGGGCTGACACACCTACATGACATATCACCCAAAGTTGTTGATCCAACGAAAGTTTCAGCAGCAGTTGATTTCTCAGTATTGCATATCGAGATCTTTGGAGAGGAGTACGGTCTCTGGTTACGGACACCTTCAAATCCAGAAGTTGATGGTCCTGATCACAGATATTCAAAACTTGGTTGGCGAAAGTAAGTTTTAGATGTCAGTTTCATATTGCTAACAAAAAGCTGAAGTTTTTAGGATGTCTTCATAATTTAATCCAATATCAGATAATAGTTATTTTGCAATAACATTTGCTGTTTTGATCGGTTGGTGGTGCACAAACAGCCTCCTCATGGATATTAAAAATGATGACATTGTTTAATCCAGTCGTGCATACTCAAAGGATGAGGTCTGAAACTCCTTTCATGACCTCATCCTTACTAGTATTTATATTACCTTAAACCTTACCAACTCAATGCTCCAATGATGTGGAAAATGAAATGGATGTCACTTTCTTCTGAAGATCATCAAATTCGACAGAGAGAGAATCCCATGACTGTTCACTTTAGGGACATCCTCTCTCAAACCTTAATTTCCTTTGTCTGCTTTTTAATTGCAGTGAGCTCAGGCAAGAGATCCTCTCCTGTCAGATATACTGCCAGGAGGGCAGAAAGAGTAGGAGTTAGCAACACACTTTCGAGCACAGCTTAGATGATACGACTTACTGCAGTCTCCACGAAGTACAGCAGATTAAACTTTGCAATTGTTGTCACAATAGCCACACTTAACTGTAGGGCCATGGATTCTGAGCATCCTGCACAGATAAACTGCACTTCTCTCGTTTCTGTTCCTTTAAAGTATCTTAGTTACTTAGCTTTCTCAATTACGGTTATTTTGATCATGTGTGTGCCAATCACATTTCAACATGTCATAATGGTCATTTGTTCTTTGTTAGATTTGTATCCAGATGATTATTTTTCAAATCGTACATTGAGTGATTTCGAGAGTAGCATTTTCCAAAATAAAACTGACTCATCAGCGTTGTACACTTGGTCTATGGTACAATGTTGAGTGTTGACTATGAAATGAATGAAACTATGAATTGAATTTCTCATTGATGAATGTTTCAGCTATCAACTCTGCTCAGAGATTCACCTTACCTTTCCAGCTGCTTTATATCATGTTGAGTGTTGATAAAGGAAGAAAAAGAAGAAGAAAAAAAGAGTATAATGTTCCATGTGTAAAACTAGTGGTGGTAAAACAGCACATACTTTCTGGCCTCTTAGTAACCGTTATGTAATAATATTATACCGCAATTTCTGTTTATGTCAACACATCTCAGTCAATGAGCGCAGACAACAAAGTGTGCATTTAGCAATGGGCGATGTCAATAATGGGCACATACTTTATCAATTCTTGCTAAAAGCGCCATTTTTGCCATAAAAGGAACGGTTTTTTAGTTTGCATTGTTCTGATTTTATGAAAGTTCTTCTACGGCATTCTTTATGGAAGACTATTGCTTGTTTTAAATATATACAATTGTTTATCATCAAGTGTTCAAGACATTTTAAGTTTTTAAATATTTAATTTTCTTTGAAATAAAGACACAACTTAATGACCATTTAATTTTTACGCCAGTTCACACAAAAATACTCATGTTTTCAAGAAATTAATAATGACTTTATTTGAAGACCTACTTTTGATAAACCCACTTCATTAAGAAAAAAAATGTATTTTCACTATTGTACTTATAAAAAGACACTGAAAATGAAATGGCATCAATTCAAGCAGGCTATTATATTTGTCACAAAATTACTCCAAAATAATAATATTTCAAACAATTCAACAACTGCTTTTTATGAGCACATTTCATTAAGAAACAAATTGTATCTGCACAATCGTAGTTGTAGGAAGACTCCTAATTTTTTTGATTTTTAATTTTCACAAAATCATGCATTTTAATGAAAATGAGACCTGCACCATTCTCTTAAGCATCCTTTATGCTACCTATTTTTCAAATAATAAATTAATAAAAAACAGCCCACCAACAAATGTCATAAAAAAGAATATAGCCGTTTTTTGAGCAGAAAAAATTTAAACAAAAATTTAAAAAATTGCCTATATTTAACGCAAAATAACGCTAAAGATACTCAAATTTTTGAAACATTGTTCATGACCTTATTTCAAAATCTATATACAAGGAACAGATTTTATGAAGGGGAAAAATCTCTATCTTTATTATTTTAGTTGTAAGAAGACACCCAAAAATTTTAGATTTTTTTTTTTTTTTTTTTTTTTTTTTTTTTTTTTTTTTTTTTTTTCGAAAAATCAGTTTTCAACAAACATAAGACCTGCACAATTTTCTTAAATGTCCTTCAGAGTATCCAACAACCAAATTTAATCAAAATCGATGGATCCCCCAAAAATTAAAATACGAATTTCAAATTAAAGGGGGCGCGACATCGGCTTTATTGATTGGGGAATATCAATTTTGGAGAAAATCGGCTGAACGGTTTATGCTCTAGCGATGGGAACAGTCGGACGGACGTTTCGCCGTCAACCGATTTGTCGGTGTTAATGATGCACAAAACATAGATTCTGACTTCACCACGTGTTAGAGAATTTTTTTTCTATTTTTCACAGCGGGATTTATCCACTTTTTTCCTTAAAAATGCTATTAAAAAAACATAGTCAATGAACCCCTAACTCCAGAATAATTCAGTGAAACTTTCATCACAATATCTTGAACCATTCAGAAATATTCAAGGTGAATTATATATGCATGTGTGTGCAAAAATAATATCAGCAGAACAAAGCAATATCCTACTCTCCCTCTCTCTCCTCTCTGCCCCCCTCTCTTTCTCACTCTCCTGCGCCCTCTCTTACCCTCCCTCCATCTCTCTTGCACTACCTGCCCTTTCCTCCTCAGCCTCACTGTCACACGGCAATACCCAGCAACAACGAAACTCAGGTCGTTTTTTTTATGTATTTATTAAGAATTACATTTAATTGCAGTGTCATGTAGTGGAGTTTCAACAAAATGAACAGCATTAAACCCTTCTCTATGAAAAAACACGTATATATTCCAACTTTGTCAAATAGAATTTATTGATCGTGAAGAAACAGCGAGAGACTCTGCATCTGCTTTGTTAAAGTATAAAAGCAATATTAAGTTTCACTTATGTAAGCTACAATAACTGTAGGCTATAACAATGTATGATAGAATGTAACTAAAACATAAAAAAATAATTTTGTTAAAATATCACTTGCATCTTTCCCTGACAGGCACTCTAATTATAATGACAAATTCTTTCTTTTAAGTGTTATTTCAAAAATTCAATTCTTGAAAATATTTTGTTCTGCACTCAACTAGAAAACTTAATTTTAATTGAAGAATATGTATGTCATTGAGAAATGTATTGAGTAGATTCTGAAATAAGAACTAACTGGCAAGACGTATGGATGTCCGTATGTACATATTTACGTACGTATGTATGTATGTACGTACGTACGTATGTATGTACTTGGTGTGACAGCCCGTGAATGATCTCATGCTCAGACCAGCGTCGTCCCAGCCTCACGGGCCATGGGCTAAAGGGGTATGTGTGGTTAGCCATGCCGTATTCTGGTCTTCTTAACCTGAGAAGTGAATTCTCTGTGTCGCACAGCAACGTATACTAGGTCATTGCAAGGAAAACGTACACTGTAGACTTGGCTCTACCAGGAATCAAAGCCAGGGCCGTGTAGTGAATAGGAAGCACACTGACCTAGAGCTAACCATGTGCCCAAAATAAGAACTTGCAGAATTAAATTAATTTGGTGAGATACCAAATTTTCAGATAACCACAAATTATTAAAATTGAAAGAAATATTGTAAAAATTAGAGACAAATTGCATTATTTTTAGAATTTCCAAGTTTGAAAAATTGTTCTGAATTTATTATTTTGAAAAAACTTCAATTTCTGAAACTTTTAAGAGATCTATTAATTCTGCAGTCTTGTATTCTTCTCATGTGCCATATTCACAACCTACTTCTTCTTCTTCTTTTCCTTTCTTTTTCTTTTCTTTTCCTTTCTCTTTCTTTTCTTTTTCCTTTCATTGAAATGAAATATCACATTAATGTTGAGAAAAAAGCAAATAAAACATTGTATTTTAACACATGACGCCATGAAAGTTACATAAATTCAAGCTTGAAAATCGTGATGAGAATACTCAATGATCAAATGAATGTGGAAAAGTACCACCATGTAATTGTCAAAATGTACAACTGTGACCAGGTGATGAAATGTAAAGTGTTACTGCCACAGGGGCTCTTAATTCCTAAAGGCTGTTCGAAGAGTTAGCTGTCTCAGTAGCTCAAGTTGTTAGAGCAACTTATATAGAGAGAGATCGTGGTTCGATTCATTGTTGGGCTGTCAATTCTTTGAGATCAAACATGTCTCTATTATTATTGTGTTTGTTTCACTAAGGTAAATTAAGCATAGAAATCTTACTTTTATTAAGTTGTTGATTGCATTAGTAAGCATATAAATTTGGGTCAACATTGTTTTTAGCCAATTCAAAAACATTTATTGTGGGCGTTGTATGAAACTGGCCCACAAAATGAATCTCTTGTAGAGAATTGCAAAGAGATCTGTCTTAATATAAAGAGAATTTGCACAGCTGCATAACTGTGAGCAGGCTGTTGTGTAATGTGTCAAATATAGTTTTTCAGGGAGTTCAAGTATAAGCCTTTTAAAGTGTTTCAAAGAAATTATGAAGATGTCTATTATCAGTTAAAGTATAAGTAAATTATGATCTGCAGGCAGCAGTCCTCAAGTACGAGAATAATGTTATGAACATCAGGCAATTTAACTGCTCCCCCCATCCATACTGGTTACCTAACTTCATGGACGTCTTCACATGGTCCTTACCATTTGTAGGAGAAAAAGGTAAGCATTATTTTCATTATTAATGTTTTAATGCACCTTTTATTGATATTTGAATGCTTAATTGGTATTTTCTTGTCTCTTTTTCCAGTGACCGAAATGTTGGTAAATGTTCTTAACATTTGCTCTGATGATGAACTAATGTCTGATGGAGATGATGCGCTTGAAGAAGGTAGGTGTTGTTTTTCATCTTTAAATGATAGGTATAATAAATTCACTTTGTTCTATACTACTTGTGTGATTTTAATATTACAATAATTATTGATATTGAAAGATAACTTCATGCCATATATGAAAGAATGATACATTTTTAAATTTTTAGTATTTTATATTTAATAAAAGGTCATTAAATAAAAATAAGATGAATTACTAGAATTAAAATTGTACATGTTCTGTGACTGATTTAAAAATTACTTCTATGTATTGTTTATTTCCTTTCATATCACATTCCATCACCTCTTTCATGTATGTTTGAAGGGAGGCTTATTTTGGCCTACATTGATGGTCTCCTCAAATCTACCATTTCTATACTGCTATAAGCAGTAGTAAAATACTGGGATGCTGGGCTACCTTTTATATTGCAACTGGGACTCTAGCCTGAGATATATGTAGATTGTAATGGGATGGTGTTATTGAGTGATGGGAAACACAAATTTTTATTTTTATTTTAATTTAACAGTTTTTGATTCAGATCTTTCCTTTTGGTGTACCTATCCTATTCCTTTTTTCCTCATTGATAGATATCTAAATCAGTTATATTGATCTGGATTTGTCATTCTTTGTCATTGTTCATGATGGGACAACCAGATGGTAAGAATCACTTATCATTTGCAATGTGTCAGTAGTTGTGTGTCTGTAGTTGGCCTGCACAGGTTCCATGAAATCATGACATCATCACTTCCATCACAGTACTCTCCATTATTAGCTTTTGGTTGTAGATATGTACATGACCTCTTGGGTTTGACAGCACAAATCAAACTGAAATTGTTCATCTATTTATTTAGTTTTTTTTAGCCTTTTCTTTGTTCACACTTGATTTGACATATTACTCTGTACATACCTGTATTGGAGCAGTCACCTTCAGTTAAGCAAAACAGTCCAAATATAAAATAATTTTTAAATGTACAAATTCTCAATGTTTGTTACAACTTGAAGGTGATGGCTTAAATGCAGGTCATTGGAACTTGATTGTGTGGATTTGTTTGAACACTTATCTCAAGTAGACATGTTATACGGACATACTCTTTGTGCCTAATTCCTGTATACTGGGAACCTGTATACCAACTTAAGACTGAAATCCATAAACATAATCTGTTTCTATGCATTCTATTGTGTTTCTCTATTTCCATATTTCAAATTATTTATTATCTAATGAAATATTGCTTATTGATGTAATTTGGTTCGTCTCTTTTTGAAAAGCTTGCTCTCTTATTTTGATATTAAATTTTGGTAGCTCTTAATGCATTCCCTAGTAGACTTAAAATTGCACTTGAAATGCAATTTCATTGTTGATGTTGCCCCTCTATCTTGTCTCAATTATCATGTGTCTAAATTCCAAGCTGAAAGTAGATTGCCCCTCTCTTTGGGAACATACATTAAATGAGCTTCCCTCTTAAATCTATATCTTTTCACGCCCCCAATTACTTTATTTTCTCAACAATTGCACCTTCTGACTGCACTTGTACCTTCTCTATATGCATTGGGACTCTCAATTGCCGGGTGCACAGGGAAACTTTTTATACAAAAGAATGGTAAGTTTCTTGTGCAAGTTTTGGGTTTCTTATTGGTTTTTTTACTCATTAAATACTAGAATCACCAAATATACCTAATATATTCACCTTAGTTGTGTGCTTTTTTATCTTGATTTCTCTCTCCATTGGCACATGATATTTGTATTACAATTATGTAAAATCAAAATCGGAATTCCTGGAGAGATTTTGTTTGTTGATATTAATATTAATAGCATGTCGTGTGCTTCACTACAGTTGAGGTCTTGTGACTCTACCAGTACAGTCTGTTCAATCTTGTGCTTGAAATGAGGAACTTTAAACTAATGTCAAGTGCCACTGTAATAACTGTTTTCTGAAGGATTGTATTTCACTAAAAGAATAACAACTAAGAAATATTAAAATCGATTAAGAACATACATGTGTATATATTTTTTTTTAGGGTTTTAATGTAATGCTTTGCTGGGAAAATGTTATATTTTTGTTTATGTAGTAATTCTTTGAAATACATTATTTCTTTTTGCCCAAAATTGAAAACTCCATCTCTTTTCCGGTAAAATTGATTGGTGCTAGTTGTCCAGTCATAACCTCTACTTGGTGAGATTGAGCCATAGAAGGGCCCTCTGTTGTTGGCCTCAGACCATCAGTCTGTGCCAGTTCTACCCTGGTGTGAAATTTTCCCTGCATTTGGTGTTGCCTGTGTTGTCTGTGTGCGAGGTTAATTTTTTTTAAGCAAGTGACATGGTTTTATTACAAACTTCTATAAAAATGACTGTTCATTTTGTTTATTTGTGGGGTAGGTGCATGATACTCTTTGCATCTAATTTTGCTGTGTTCATAGACTAATTGTTAGATTGGCTTCTTAAAAATCTTCAGTATTAATTTGTGTAGGTTACTTCATTGTACTGTACCATTTGCTGATATTGATAGTGTGTTGTCATATCCATCAAATTAGATTAGAAAATATTCATTACAGATGAATTTATTTTTGTAGTACATTGAAGATATTAAGAAAACATATAGAATGTTTATTGCTTAAATTAAAATCTTTTAGTTTAATTTAGTATCACTCTGACAAAAATCAGTTGCATTCTAAAGATAAGTTCATGTGGATACAATGTTGTCCATATTTTTATGTCTGGAATTTTTCCTGATTTTGGAGGTGGATGGGTAAAATATAACTTTGGACTTCATTGTATCCTATTCAGAATGGAGAAGTCAAGTAATCAGTAGATAAAATCTGCCAGTTGGTTTTATGTGGGTATCCTCAGTCTCTCTTGGAACAGAAATAGAAAATAAATGAAATATTTTTGGAAAAAAAATAAACTTTTAATGATATAGTACTTTCATACAAATACTTGAATGAAAATTAATGTTTAGGCAAAGAACCTTTCATGCTTGTATACAAATCACATTACTATCGTCTGACAGTGATTATTTCCATCACATTACTATCATCTGACAGTGATTATTTCCAAGAGTTACATATTCAGTACTTTTGGTGGCTGTTCATTTATTTTTTGATAATCATTTAATGAATATTAATATGCTTGAATTTATGTCTAAAATAAAAAGTCTACCTTATGTGGTGCAATATCTGCTCAAGACTTGGTTTCTGCTTGTTGATTTTCTGTTACTTGTGCCATTTTGGCAAGTTTGTTAGAAGTACAGTGATAAATGGGATATGAATTTTTAGGAATTAATCAGATTACAGTATATTTTTCTTCTACAAAACTCACTGTGCTTGTAACATTCTTCATCAGAGTATATGGATACTTGTTGTATCTATATAAAATATTGTTTAGTTAAGGATTTTAGTTGATACTTTATCTGTATGCACTCTTTTTATCTCCTTACTCCGTGTCTGTACTGCCCACTCTCCTGGGGCATGCATCTGTCTCACTCGGATGCGGTATGTGGTAAGTGGATCAGAGTCTGTTCTCAGCTTGGTGCAATGGATGTAGAGCATTTAGTGTGACCTGTCCTCCTGCTGTTGTAGCATAACCTGATGTCTCACTTTGTAAAAGGTGTTTTTATACAAACCATAAACTAATGTGCCTGAACCAGTAACATTGCATCTAGTATGAGAAATTCAATGTTTTTTGTAGAATGTGAATTCAAATAATGAAATTATTGTATTGAAAAAATGTGGTTTTACAAGAGTGTAATACAAGGCCATAAAGTAGGAGTTTTTTGCGACATTTTAGTTGATGTGTGTATGTGATGTCACACTAAAAGCCTGCCTTTAGACTCCAGCTGTAGAACTTACTATGTGGTTGATGTTAAGGAAGCTCCCACATACTTCCTTGAATGAAATGCTGGCAAAAGTCTCGCAGCACTGGGAGTTGTTGGCCTTGAGTAAAACTATTGTGTGTGTGTGTTTATGTTTAATGAATGCTCTCATGTTAAAAATTGTGTGTGGTGATAGAATATTTACCAATTCTGATCATGTAAAGAAAAATTCAATGTTGGACAATGAAACTCATTGGAAAATGAGTTATTCTTGTTTTCTGTGTTGAGCATAGAATGAACGTTCATCTAAATATCTGTACCCCAGCATGCATTTTTGTTCTTGAAATAGGGCTTTCTATGTTCATTTTCATAATCGTGTTGAACAAGTTCATATTCAAATGCAAAATTGTGACACAGCCAGTAGAATTTATACAAAATATTTCGCATTTCTCCTTTATTTGGAATAAATAAAGGAGAGAATACAAACATGTAAAGAATTAAAATATTTTTAATTGATATTATTGGGAATAATATTAGCTTGATATAAATTTGATAATGAAAATATGGAATATCAAAAAAGTGGTAATTGTATGGCTGTATCACATCTATCCGGATGTTCTGTTTCAGTCTATTTAAATTGATCATGTGTTTATGTGTGCAGCTTTACAAGAAAATAGACACAAGTTATACTTATCTGTTAGTTATCCAATAGGAACATTCTACTAAATGTTGTTGCTATTCCTGACCTTATCCCATAGATTATGTCAGAAAAACTGTTGATAAATGGATGTGTAGTTTATTCATCAAGTGTGGTAGTTAATGTTCAGTAATGGGCGTACAAGTAATTACATTTGTTGAACATGCTATCCAGCTGTGTTATTTTTCTGTGCCCTTCCTCTAGCTATTGCATGCAATAAATATATAGTATGTTCTGAAATCATAGCAATGTAGCTCTGTAACTCTGACTCGCTAGAACATGCTAGTGTAGTCCACTGTGCTATTGTGCAATTTTCACTGGTGTCAATGTGATGTCTTCCCATGTGGTGTAAATATTTATAGCTAATTGTGGAGTGCACCATAGGATCTACAGAATGATGTTTAGAATGCTGCACTGCCCATGTACATAATTAACTTGCCTTTTGAAGGATAGTAACATTCATAAGCTCTTTTCATATCAGTATTGCTCCACTGTTGTAAACATTAGATAGAAAAAGTAAATTGTTGCCTTATTTAAGACATTGTTGATAGTTGTCTAATTGTATACATTCATTTTTAGGGGCAGCTGCCAACTTGCGCAAGGAAGTCATTCGGAACAAGATCCGTGCTATTGGGAAGATGGCACGTGTATTTTCTGTTCTGAGGTATGTCTAAATGATTCTGTCATCTATCATAGTGTTGTAGATGGGGTTACTACAAGTAGTTCCATAGTAAATTCTTTGAATTACAAAGAACAATAATAATTGTAAAAAGAGCAATAATAATAGATTAAAAATGAAAACTTGTACAGTTAAAATTTTACTTTTTTACTACAGTGTGATAAGATGCAGTATGCTAAAGTAATGCATTGTTTCTTAAGAATAGTGTAGCCACTTTTGTCAACTTATAGCTTTTTTTTTTTTATACCAGCAATATAAATGACAGTTTCCATTGCAAGAAATTATTCAAAAAAGGGCATTTTAAGACACATGTGGCATTTTATGGCCCAGTGTTTTCTCTCCACTTGACTTCCCCTTTGTCCTCTGCCTGAACTGTTTCCTCACCTGACTTCCCCCCACCCTACCTGCTTCCCCGTCAGATGTACCTCCTGCCCTCCCCACCTGCCCTGCCCCC
>BOPP01000014.1:10411212-10431344 GCA_017312745.1 Gryllus bimaculatus | reverse complement strand
TGTGGTTCATGTTTCCATGCAAAATAGTTTTTAATACACTGGAGCGAACATTCCTCGTCACCAGATTTTCTCTACAATTGTTATCATTTATTCTTAATGCAACTAATGTTGGGAAAGGAGGGGCGGGTAGGTATTTCGGGCCCAAGGTAACGTGCGGATACCCACTTGCCCAGAGCTGCGTGTCGTCGTCGTCGTCGTCGTCGTCGTCGTCGTCCCCCGCTCCATTCGCCGCGGACTCGCTCGAGGAGCGTCTTTTGTCCCTTAACCCTCGCTTCACACACTTGGGGACCCAGCATACTTCTAATCATTGCAGTCTCTTTGAATCCTCTTTATTTTAGATGTGTGATACATCACTATATGTATGTATATATAGTGATATATACACACACACGCAACTGTTTGTGAAAATGGCAACACCAAGGAGACGTACTATTACAATGAAATTTATTCCACAGATTAGGAATATCACAATATACAAACGACAAGAATCACATAACTGTACATGCTTTTTACCTTTAATATTTAGTTCGGTGTGAACAGGCCATACGCTGCCAACAGAGCTTCTAGACATCTTAGCATGGATTCAGAGAGATCCTGGATATGATGGTGGGGAACACACTGCCACGCTGTTTCTATGCGTGACTACAAAGCATCAGTGGCTACAGGAGGACCGGAACGAATAAGTTGCCGACCGATCCTATCCCACACAAGTTCGAGGACGACTTGTCAGGCGAACGTGCAGGCCAGCAAAGTAGTGGTACCCGTCGTTCTTCGCAGAAAGCTTGCACATGTCTCTCCACATACGGTTGGACACTGTCCTGCTGAAATATGGCATGTGGAGCTGCTTGCAGGTGGGGCAGGACCTCGAACTCTAAAACCTCCCTTACGTATTGATTTCTGTTCAGATCCTCAGTACGTATGAGGCGAGATCGCATATTGTAGTCAATGGCGCCCCAAACCGTCTAACTTGGCGTTTGTCCGCTATGGCACGGTACAATACAAGTTGGCTGACTGAGATCACCATGGTAGCGTCGAACACGTACGCTGTCATTGCTGTAGCCCAAATTTAAACGGGTCCCCTCTGAAAACACAGCATTTTGCCTCTCAACACATAAAAGTGAACACGTTCACGTGCCCATTGCTGTCTGAGGCGTTGTTGGTTTCTGGTCAACGGATTCCGTCGCAGTGATACGCGTGCCATCAGTCCAGCCCTCAGAAGACGGCGTCGAGCCGTCAACGCAGACATGACCACACCCATTGCAGTGCTCCAGAGTCGAGTCAACGCTGTGGATGGCGCCGTTCTGTCGGTTATGGCCATGTGGACAAGATGGCGGCTATCTCACACTGTGGTCCAGTACCCGCTCGTCACCGTGTACGATCCACTGGTTCTACAGATGCATCACTGTCGTAGCAGCGCGCCCCGTTCGAGCCACATTGTCACGGAACGACAAACCCGCATCCCAGAGACCGATCGTTCTGCCCCGTTTGAACTCGCTCAGATGCTGAAGCTATTGCGCCAGTCGGCGTACCGGCGCTTGTTTGCCGGTTCCACGTCATTTGACAGCTCTGCATTGACTTGAGCGTGGCGTACCTGACCTGTCACACAAAGGAGGGCTTTTCAGAATATATTAATGAGTGGGCGACGCAGGCCGACTGGCTCGATGATAGGGGCACCTTTGCACGCACCGAAAGAAAGAGGGGGGGGGGGGAAATATCTC
Organism: Gryllus bimaculatus; assembly: GCA_017312745.1. NCBI lineage: Eukaryota > Metazoa > Arthropoda > Insecta > Orthoptera > Gryllidae > Gryllus > Gryllus bimaculatus. The sequence continues at coordinate 10,429,626 of BOPP01000014.1, read as the reverse complement.
ATAGGTTACCAAAAATCATTTAGTGTTTTTTAAAGTCTAGTAACGTCATAACCCGTTTGATTTCTCTAGAAATATGTTTCAGTGCAGCCTAATAGTGGATAAAGAAATCGGATACAGTAGCTCAAATTTGGGTTATTATCAGTGATAGCACGCGGCGCAATTTTAGCAGATGGTATTGAAATAGTTAAATTGTACGAAGCAAATTTTAAGTAGAAATTTTATTCTTCAATCTTATCTAAATTGAAAGTATTTTTGATGAACATTTTCGAAGCTACGGTCATTTGAAAAGTGGCTATATCTATGGTTTTAACGTAAAATGGCCACATTTGGGTTAACGTAGCATATGTTTGATGATCATAAAATTGTTGCAGTGTAACGTGAGCACTCGCTCAGCCAAAAATCCGTTGATAAAAATCGTCTCCTATATTATTTCAGTAGTGTACATAACTTTCGCGGTTGTCACACGCAACCTATCTTTAGAAATGAGGTCTCTAGAGAAATACAATTACACGGAGACGTGACAAATTGCACTTTGACTTAAAAAATATGACGAATTTGTTTAAAAAACGCATCCAAATATTCACGTCAAAGGCAACCTGCAGCACTCAGCTATATCGCTAAATAACTCATAAACGTAGCGTTCTAGGGCATTAAAAACTAAAGTTTGAGGCCAAAGACCTCATTGAAACGTTTCTTTTGTCGTAATCTATAGGATGAGATATTCTTGAACATTCTATTAAATGCTGGTTCGGCACTTATCAAGATTATCAATCCCACCTATATTTTAACCCCTGGCGATGGTGACCACGTTAAGAAGGCTTAGATTTCTCTATCTTAAACTATTTGCGCTTTCTGTGTACACCGTAGTTTACGCAGACACACACACACACACACACACTTTTCGATGTCTGTTTTTTCAAAAATTGCTAAAGTTACAGTTTTTCCGCATCTTCCTACAACTGCAGTGTTGAAGATACTATATAATATATAATAAGATAATATCAGTATTTTCTGATAATAAAATCTAATCTCTAAAAATAGATTTCGAAATATGGTCGTTTGCAATTTTTGAAAATAGTTTTCAGGTAATTTTGCGTGAAATATAGGCTGTTTTTAATTTTTAATGCATTGTCGTTTCTCAAAATCAGCTCCAATTTTTTCTTTAAATTTTCTCCTCGAATGCATCAAAGGAAGGAAAACTAGTGGTGTGAAAACAGCCGTTTTTTCTCGCCCGTACTTTCACGCAAAATTACGCGAAAAAGTACTGTAATTTTCGAAAAATGGTACCTACCTCCTTTCAAAATCTCTAAGAAACACATTTCATTGAGCAAAAACATCTCTTATCTTTATTACTTTAGTTGTAGGAAGGCTCCGAAAAAATGTTAAACTTGTCCAATTTGAGTTTTTAACAAACATGAACCTGCACCATTCTCTTAAACGACTTTCACACTATCCAAAAACACAATTTAATCAAAATATGTTTGGCCATTCTTTTTACATTTTTGAAAAGGCCCAAGGGCTTCATGTAAAGTGGCCCCCACTAAAATATCGGTTTCAAATTCAAGGGGCCGCGACATCGGCATGATCGATTGAGGAATATCAGTTTTGCAGAAAATAAGCTAAACGGTGTATTTTCTAAAGGATGATCTCGCGCGCACCCTTATACACACACCTCACGCAGACTGTTCTTGGCCATAATCCATAATCAGGCCTTTCCACATGACCAAACCATTTCAGACATCGAGTGTCCATTTCGTCTATAATGATATCGTACATTCAGTTGATTATTTCTTCGTTTTTAACCACACGCTCTCGTCACGCACGCTCTCTCGTGACGTCTCACACACACCTATCTCATGCAATCATACACTCAATCACTCTTCACCACATTTGGAATGTCAACTTTGTTATTTTTCATTCTCATCATTCTTTGGCCAAATTTGTAGGAAATAGTCCAATGATTTTTTGGATAAACAAACGTACATCTCATTTTTACGGTGTACATTAACTTCCTTTACAAAAAAACTTAAATATAAATTTCTTTATTTTTTTCAGAGAGGAAAGTGAAAGTGTATTGCAACTCAAGGGACTTACTCCAACTGGATCTCTACCTCTTGGTGCTCTCTCTGGAGGCAAGACTTCACTCAAGAATGGTATGTGCTAAAGTTATTCAAAAATATATTATTTTATATTCCATGAATTTACAAGTTTAAAGAGCATAAACAAACCTTTTTTATGTTATTAAAGTATGTGAGAATTTTATTTATGGTAACAAAATACAATAGATACCACTTATTGTAATCACTGTTAATGTTATTCTTTTAATGCCATCATATTTAGGATGTCCCGCTCAAACTAAATTTACAACAATAAGAAAACATTTATTGTGTTCAAAATTCTTTTTATGTTATCATTGTTTTAAAACCCATTTCAGTTATGCATAAGTTTTCAGCCATCATGGTTCGCATCTCAATAAAGATGAGCAAATATTATTATTTGCCTTGGAACTTTCCTTTGTGCTGTTCTACAAATTACTTGCTGGCCAGCACATACACACTGGCTCGTTCTCACACACACACACACACACACACACACACACACACACTGGCTCGTTTTCACACACACACACACACTGGCTCGTTTTCACACACACACACACTGGCTCGTTCACACACACACGATACACTGCTCGTTCACAACAACATACACTGCTCGTTCACACACACACACACACACACACACACATAACTGGCTCGTTACACACACAACACACATACACTGGCTCGGTTCCACCACACACACTACACTGGCCGTTCACAACAACACACATACACTGGCTTCGTTACACACACACACACACATACACTGGCTCGTGACAAACACACACACGCTGGCTCGTTCACACACACACACACACCCGCTGGCTGCGTTAACAACACACACACACACACACGCTGGCTTGTTCACACAGCACACACACACACACACGCTTGGCTCGTTCACGACATCATAACACACACACAACACGCTGGCTCGTTTCACACACACCCACAACACGCTGGCTGCGTTCACACACACACAACACACACACGCTGGCTCGTTCACACACACACACACACACGCTGGCTCGTTCAACGACACACACACATCACGCTGGCTCCGTTTCACACACACACAACACACGGTGGCTCGCTACACACACACCCAACACGCTGGCTGTTACGACGTGGCTCGTTTCCCACACACACACGCGGCGCGCGCGGGCCGCGGCTCGTTTTCACACACACACGCGCGGCGCGCTGGCTCGTTTCACACACCCGCGCGCGCGCGGCTGCTCGTTACCGACACACGCGCGCGCCGCGCGCTGGCTCGTTACACACACACGCGCGCGCCGCGCTGGCTCGTTCACACCACACACACACAAGCGGCTCGTTTACCACACAACACACACGCTGGCTCGTTCACAACACACACACGCTGGCTTCGTTCACTACACTCAATCACACACACGCTGGCTGTCATACACACACCACCGCTGGCTCGTCCCACCATCACACACGGGACACACACACAACACACGCTGGCTCGTCACACACACACACACACACACGCTGGCTCGTTCACACACACACACAACACTACACGCTGGCTCGTTCACACCCAAACACACCCCAGCGTTACACACACACACACACAACGCTGGCTCCATCGCACACACACACACACACACACGCTGCTCGCTCGCGCACACACACACCACACCACACACACACACACACAGCTGGCGTCGCTCGCACAACCACACAACACACACACACACACACACACACACACACGCTGGCTCGCTCAGCACGCACACACACACACACACACACACAACACACACACACACACACACACGCTGGTCGCTCGCACACACACAACACACACACACACACCACACACACGCTGGCTCGCTCGCACACCACACACACACCAACAACACACATACATAGGCTCGAACCTATGTATATATAATAGAACCTTTTTATGACATGCTTGTATCATTGTAAATGCTTTAACACTTAATAAGTACAAAAGTTTAGCATAATGATGTGAAATTGGGTCAATTTTATGTTATTTGAAGGAAAATATGAGCATTAAAAAAAATAAAGTAACACACATGCTAACATGACAATATTTCTGTATACAAACTGTGTAACCTTTATCGCTTGGTGCTTTAAAAACATTGGGAAAAGGGCATTTGACCAATCTTATAAAGGGAAACAACATTGAATGGTAAGGGTGATAGGGGTGACAATCTACACTCTTGCATAATATTCACATATTCACTTGAAACTTCTATATTTTCTATTCTCTTCAATAGCACACCATGCTTTCTAAAAGTCTTCATCTGAAGAAGAAACATAATGACTACATGTCATCTTCTCTAATCTAGCACCTTCAAAAATGCAAAGAAACATAGATACAAGAACCGCATTGCACGCAAGCTTACATCTTGTTATCTCCTGTCATTAGTAGCAATATAACGAACCAATAATTATTGAGTCAATAGTCAAAGGTTTCATAACAAAGATGTATGCACCTTGGCAATAACACCGTTAAAAAGGGTATTGCACCCATGTCTTCAATTGGGCCTTCAAATTCATTGCAAGGTGTCTCACAATTTGAGGATAGTGTGTAATGTAATTAGTAATGAATGAGATGTTATGATACATTTTATTTCGCTTATTAAACATGAAAATCTTGTAATTTGTCAACCTCTTTCTGACTGCATATACTTTTTTCTAATGTAATGTATTGACTTTTTTGTTTTAGCATTACAAGGCTTCTCACCCAATCATAAAATAACATCATTTGCTGAAGCCAAAGGCCTGGATGCTATTAATGAACGAATGCCCCCAAGGAAAGATGCTCCACCTACACCCACCTCAGAATCACAGCCAGGCAATCAGGCTTCTCATGCCCATGGAAATACCAATACTAATGCCCATTCGTGAGCCTGTTCTGTGCAGTGGCGTGGTGCATGGTAAGTTATGAATGAATCCTTTAATGATATTGTTAGGGTGAGGATATTGGTTTTTAACTTATTTTATTCCTTGTTTAACATCATTAATATACCAATACATATCTGTTTCAAATGTTTCTGAACCAAAAATAAGAATCGTATTAATACTGAAAATGGCCACAATGAGTTAAAAGGCCTGAAAACATGCTAAATGCGAGTGATAATAAAAAATAAATCAAATTGTAGTCAAAAAAACCTTCTTCGTTTGGGTTGATAGGAATTTTACGATTGCGTGGACTAAATATCTACCATTGCTGACTTCCTTGCTACTAATTCCTACCAAAATTAGAAGTTGTATATCTTCTATTACACCAAGTGATGTACATCATTTAAGCTTTTTCATAGAAGTAAGAATCAGGAACTGTAGGTGTTGTGATCTCATTGAAGCTCTAGAAAATTTATTCCAACTAGTGTAACACAAAGATAATATTCCAGATATTCCTTTTCTTAGAAGACTGAGCAGTGGCATCTCCGAAGTATGAACCATTGACTTCATGTTCCTTAGAGCAACCTTTTTTCATTTCAGTTGTGCTGACAGAGACAATGCAAAGTTGTTTGTGAAAAATATATTGGTATTATGCATGTTTGTTGAGTGCAACAGGTGTTCATACAGATAGGGAATTTTTCTTTTTTGTGCTAATTTTGAAGAAAATGTTTAAGAAGCTGGAAATTTTTTCTCAATATTTACTTTCTCGCTACTGCTCATGTAGTATAGAGAAAGTATTGTAAAGCTGCAGGGAGTAAACTGTGAATTTTCGACAGAAAAACTATTGTCAGTCTTAAAGTGGATGAAACTTGTCCCCATACCGTATGTAGTGAATTTATTCCTCTAAAATGTTATGTAGCCTGAATCTTTATTGTGGATATACAGAAATGTGTCTGTCCAAAATTTATATTCCCTAAACGATCTGGCTTTTGTCACAGCCCCTTTTAAATTTGAAACTGATATTTTAATTTTGTGGGTATTTTTTATATGAAGCCCATAGGATATTTTCAAAATTTTTAAAAAATATTTGTCCACATTTGGTAATTTAATTTTGTCCTGGGACGTGGAGTTGTATCCTACGTATGTGGAATAGACAAGGTCTCATTTTCTGTGAAATCCTGATGTTTTGAAAATTGGAAAAGTTTAAAATTTTTCAGCATTTTCTTACAGCTACAATAATGAAGATAGAAAAAATGCCCTTATTGAAATCTAGTCTTTATATATGATCCTGTTCAATTTTTCCTAAATTATTATTTTTTACTTAATTTTGCCTGAAACATGAAATATCAATTTTTTTTCTTAAAACAGCCCCAGATTCCTTTTTTTAATTTTTCTTCATGTGTAAGAAAGCATGGTAAAGAAACTCATGTTGATGCACTAAACAAAAGAGTCCAATGTCTTCAGGATTTATAATCTGCCTTGTGCAGTGTCATTCAGCAAGTTGCTGCAACTTCTTAGAAGCAAACCTGTGGGGTTGCATGTTAACAGGGTGTTCAAGATGCATGTGACAGATAAAAGGAATTAAGATAGGTAGAGAGAGCAATGTTACAATATTTACGTGTTCTTGACTTTGGGATAAGTTATTTTATTTACTTGGGATAAGTAATTTAGGCTTACATTGTCATATCTATTAACTATATAAAATGTAAATAATTGTGAATACTACAATTGTATTAAAAAATTAAAACTGTTAGAGAATGAATATTGAGAATATGAGCAAATATATTATATTAGTATTAGTATTATTATTATTTTATTTATTATTATTATTATATATTATATTATTATTATTACTACTACTACTACTACTGCGACGACAACTATGACCATCGCTATGACTACGACCATGACCACTACTATAATATGATTCACTCAAGATCTCATTTGAAACCACGAAGATATTAAATCATGTTTGTCTGTTATAAAAGGAATGTAATACGAGTGAATTGACCATTCTTTGTTTGGTTTGAAAGATACTTGTTAAGCTAGCACCTTCAGTTTCAAATTAAAGGTAAACTTCGTTAATAGTAGTCATGTGTGTAACAGATTTTGAATATGGGGCTACTAGATGATGGTAAAGTTAGCACCCCAACTTTCTCAAAACACAGAAATTTTTAGACTCTAAAACAAGCAAATTTTGGCCCCCTTGTTGAAATTCTTCAGTTCTACAAGTTCTGGTACTTTTCATTTCTTAGAAATACTACTTTTTGAAGAACATAAGTTTTACATCAAATGGAAATTTCATTACAGACTGCTGTGTTTACCATTCAGTAAAATCTTAACCTCATAGCAGATGTACAAACAACCATTTTGCCATTTATTTAACACATATAATAGATCACAATGGCACATTCAAATAATGTTGAGATATATGTTTCTGTTTGAAAAACCTTTATAAACTTATCCCAAATTTTACATTCCATTACAGATTGCTTTTTTTGCCAGTTTATAAATCTCCCAACTATTCCACAGAGGTTTATAATATCATAGCATACATAACAGGTGAAGAGTGCACGCTAATATAATTATGGACTTGTTTCCTTTTTTTATGACATATATAAATTCATCCCAAATTTCAAAAAGTTAACCAAATTTATTTCATAGCACTATTTAAAAAATAAAATTCAAGGAACAAAACTTGTTTATTTCTAATGTAAGCTTTTTTTTTGAAAAAGTCTGTGTATTTCTTCTCTGTTCTAGGTGGCAGGCAGAGACTGGCCCCTGGGTGCGTTCACCCCATCCCCTGCCCCCTGAATGTTCCCCACCAGAGCTAGGCCTCCCCGCCCCTGCAAACACTGGCGTACGCAGCAGGCTGCGTCGTGGCAATGGGAACGTGGCCCAGCTAGGCGCACAGTCTTGCACAGCATGCTGGCATGGCAAAGTGCTGCTGTGCGCCAGCGGCGTGCGCTGGGGGAAGCGCACCTCGTGGAGCCAGTCCCCCATGCGGGCTGGCACTTGCAGACCTGGACCTCAGTTTTTCCGTCTTTAAAGCTTTCAATTTTTATTGATTTTGTTTGTAACTTATTAAACAACCGTGAAAGAGAATTTCATATTGTACTTGAGCGGAGCACAGTTTGACTTAAATCTTGTTCTTCCTCCCGGTCTCCAGACAGAGTCTGTGGGGGGCTGGATCAAGGAATGCCATCTCTTCCTCTAACCTCACTCTACAACATTCAAAATGTTTGTATTTTATTGGTGGTAACAATGAATATGAAGTAATGTGTATAAGAAGGTAGTTTGCAGTGTTCGGTTTCTGTTTAGTAAATTGTAAATACTCTTCTTTTTCTCTTATTTCCTACTAGATTGTAAATCAGTATAACTTGCTTATGTAGATAAAAGTTGGAGCATGATGTTCAGATGCTTTCAGTGCACATTTCAGTGAAAAAATGTATTGCACCTGTTAAAACATTCTGTGCTTACTATTCAGATAGGGTTGTAACCTATCTTCTGGGGGAAAAAATGATGTTGTAAGTGCGATGGCAAATACAGCAACTTCAGCAGCTGATATTGTTTACAACCACAACAAGAACAACAGCCATGCCTGTGTGGAACTGCGCTCCCCACTTTCTGATGCTGCACAGTGTGACTACCTGATGTGGCAAGTGGAGTTATTAAGCACAACAGGCTGGGAGAGACAGAGGTTCTTTTGCCTTCTGTGGCAGTTGGATGAATGCAGAAGAGAATGCCTCTTACCACTATGTTTCCATTGCCTTACAAATTAACCTGATGTTTTAAAGAAATGAACATGAAAATAACTTAACTATGATCAATAAAAAGTAAATATATTACAAAATGAATTCTCATGTGTGTTTCCTGCTAAACAGACATGCATATGAATATATAAATATATATACACTCACATACATGTATTTTCCTACATGTATGCGTAAAAGCATTTATACATACACATATACATACCTACATTCATTACTGTATAAGAAACACAAAACACACATGTTCATAGAAAGAAGGTAAACCAGTGGTATCTCTCTTCTATAAAGTTGTACTTACTCATTTTCTTGTACAAATGTGTTACAAACTAAAGTGGGGCAAGTTGCCCTAATCACATTTTCATTCTAAGGGGTTCCTCATATGTAAAGTTAAAGAAAAGTAATTACATGTATAATATTGTGCAACCCTAAGGCAAGAGCCATTACCCTGCTCTCCTGCAGCCTGCTCATGGCATGCATTAGAACATGCTGCAGGCTAAAAGCGTGCCATGCCCCATTCTTGCTTCTCTTTAGTTGAAACACGTGTTCTCCTTTATCCAAAATTTGTATGTTTCTGTGAGATTTCTCCAATTTTTATATCCATGTACATATACAAAACCATTCTGTTGTGCATCTTAGCTTGTGTAGCCGCAACAGTAGAATCTCTTGGACATAACTGAATGTGTATTATGGTTGCAACAGTTCATATTGTGTGAATGCTTGTATGATAGTGTTTGCAGTAAATGTCTGCAAAGGGGTTATGGTCAGTGCCTGTGTGTGCTTGTGCATACTAAATGGGCAGAACTGACAAAAACATTTGGTGCACACAGTGGGCAAAGGAATGTGTTTCATTGTACTTTGAAAACTGACTGTAAACATTTTTTCATTTATGGTAGGGTAATATTATTAATTGCTTCCAGAGTGTATCATTATGATGTGATCCTGTTTCACCTGGAAGAATTTAATTCCTTGCATAACAGTTTCCCTTCTGTAACAACAGTCCATCAAAACAAAATATTTTGTACTTTTGCTTATTAACTTTGTATTACCTGATCCCAGTTTAAGGAGAATGGTTCTTTGTTGCATATCGTGAATTTATGGCTGTGTGTTTCACCAGCTTTATCTGCCTCTATTTTATCCCAGTGAGAACTGATGGCTTCTTTTTGTTTTTGTGATTCTCTCTAATATCATTAACTGATGCTTTCAGAAGTTTGCAGTGAGTATTTAATTGTGTCAACTCCCCATCACTTTGCCTCATTTTGGATTGTACTAAGAAAATTGTCAAGTATGAATGTATATTACATATACCCAATCTTCAAGTGAGTAGAGATGCTAAAGCAGTAATTTCCAATTGTGGTCTCATAGGAACAGACATGTGCACATATTTCACATCTGTTACTTCTTAAAGAAATAATCAAGAAAGTGTTACAAGCATTTCTTCTTTTCATCTCATTGTGTACTGCCCTCGTCACCTGTAAGTGTGTAATGTTACATAATTGTACAGTATTCACTCATGGGACTGTTTTCACAAGTGTGATCATCTTGCCATTGTTGTTGATTATATAAATGTTATTATTGCTATATCTCATGAAGAGAAAGAATGAACTATTATCCAGAGGATTTGAATGCCGCCTTCTGCACTTTTTTTAAAGGGTGTACATCACATTTCATGACAAATTAAATGAAATATGCTAGTGTGCTATCGAATCGTGGATAATTATGTGAATAAATAATTAATCATTACCTTTTCAACTCCCTTATAAAATTCTTAAAGCTTTTCTGATGTATTGATACAGATTGATAATTTTCCATTTCATTTTCTCTTTAACTTTTCAATTACTGATCGTCACTGGATGGTGATGCCCATTGCATGATGTACAAAGATTAAGTAGAGAGCTTGTGCCATCCGTAAGTTCAGTTTATTTCTGTTGTCTCAAAGCCAGCTCTAGTGATATTTACTTTGATGTGTTGTTGACAGATGCAGATTTTTAAATATTTTAATGTATATTTATCTCTACGTTTGAACATTGTATTTAAAATGAGCTTTCACTTGCAGTTTGTTGAATTTATTACCCCACAGAGTAGTTAGCTTGAGTGGACAGTAATGGGCATTACCTTTCTTTTAATTTCTTTTCTTCTTTTTTGTTTCTCCTTCATATTTTGAAATGAATTTAAGTCTGTTCTTACTTACCAAAGTTAATGCCACTAGTCATGTTAAGATCTATTAATAAAACTTATGTAAACTTTGATATATATGAACTCATGTTTTCCCTACAGTTTTCTGAAGTTCTAAATAAAATGTAACTTAATATTGTTGATTTCTTTGACTTTTAGTTCAAAGAATGTGTGAGTAAGTTTTCTGTTATCCTAATTGTATTGAATGTTTTGTGATTTTCATTAGGATTTTCAGTGCCCTGTCATTAAATCGGTCTCATGGCAATCACGTTTTTGCGAATGTCAGTTCAAAATAAATCTTATCTCAGGAAAACAGAATATAATACATTTTATGGACTAATTAATACATATATAGTTTTAATTATGGTTGATATTTTTTTAAGAATTAGTGCTCTAATTTGTTACTATATCATTTACATGAATGGAACACGACAGATACATAATTGGAAGATGTGAGAAAAGTTGGCTTTATTTTGATGATTCTTAATCTGTCTTTTCATAAAGACTGATGGTATGAACTACATATTAAATAGAATATGTGGAAATAGATTGAATATTATTCTTTAATGTGTAAACCTATCGGCATAAATGTACATTTGTAGGAAAAATCTTATTAACTACAGGAAAAGCACTGAATAGCAATAACAGAGCCAATAAAGAAAGGTATTTAAGGAAGTTGGATTTGGTTTTCTGCGTGAAGCCAATAGAATATCAGTGTAAAAGAAAGTATGCAGTCATTGCTGATGTTTTTTGCAACTCTGTACATGATCCACATCTCTTCCATAAGTAATAATTAAATTTTCATGTATTGACTCTTCAAATCCAGGAGCTACAAGAACAGTCCCATCAGCGCAAAAAATATCAATGGGTAATTCTAATTGCTGAGTAGTTTGGCAGAGACACACCTTAATCAGGTATGTTATCTGATGTTAAGAAATTGAAATAAATGCAGCAGAAATGAACTGAGTGAGAAAGTAGTAAAAATATGTGGGAAATTAATTGACCATGTTTTTGACAGAAAACTGAAAGCACTTCCATCAATGATTCTCAGCATGTTTCAGAAATAATTACCAGCAATTGGTAAAACATGTACAGCTACTTTGATATTTGAAAATGAGTTATTACTTTAGTGGTAGGGTTGCAGTTTTGAAACAAAGAAATGAAAGTGATGAAATGTGAGTAAAATGAAATAAACATTGATATTCTACATTGTGTAAGTCATCTTGTAGTTTGCAACATGGTTTATACAATTTATATATTAGCAATCTTGCAGATCTAGTTCTCTTCTTTTATGCAGTGTTCACTTTGCTGTTACGAAACAGCCTATGACTAAGTATAACAAAGACCTCTCAGAGTAGCTTGCCTCCAGGCCCAGCAAATTGGGTTAGTATAACTATTTAACTGGCATGAAAACTCTGCACCTGCTGTGATTGTGTACGAGATATTTCAAATTACAAATATTGTCCATTGTGGTCAGTGAAATAAAACGTGAAATGTGAAATTTCAGAATAAATTATTAATATTTGTTTTTTTTCTACTAGTACATTTTGGAAACGGGTACTTGCTACATTGTTCTTGACATTTACATCAAGATTTTTTTGTCATGGAGGAACTGAACAGTACACTTTATTGTTGCTAAAAACTCTCTTGGATGATATTTTTCTTCTTATGCTACTTTATCAGATGAGTGATATATAGAATGTTGAACAACATTGTTTTACAGTATTAAGGGACTAACGTTATAGCCTACACCAATTTAACATACACAAGATCTTTGGTTGGGTAAATCCAATATTTTACATCTCAAATGTAATTAATCACAATTTTAGAGAATGTTCTCCTTGTGATTATTTTTTTTATTTTAATTATTTGGAAACGCATGGGTGATATTTGGTTCCTTAAAAATGTGTTTAGTTGGGAGTGGTCCAAGTTTGAAAGTTTATTGATATTTCTCATTGCTGTGAATCCATTGTCTAGCAAAAACTTCAATGACCATTTTGTGCGTATATCTTCTAAATATAACCAGACTTTAAAAATCATAATTAAAATAACAAATAATTTATAATTAATAAATCAATGGCTGAATAAATAGCCAATGTAGGTACTTTATCTCTACCGATTATAGCTACTTTTGCATTATTACAACTATTTAGTTGTCCCTCATTCACATTGTCATGCTGTCATTAAAATTTCTCTATTAGTTTAATATCGATGAATGCTTGTCACATTTATTTCGTTGATGAAATAGTCTGTACCAACATGCATCAGTTTGGCTCGTGCCAATTGTTTTGGTATTTGTGCTGGAACCAAAACAATTCATTATTTTAAACATTTAGTTTTGTATATAAAAGTGTTCATTTTTATAAACACTCTCGTGAGTTAAAATAGCATCACAATTTCCTTGCATTAATTGCAAATCAAATAGATTAATCTGCATGTGTACTGCTGGCCTGGTGCTTTACTCCATGGTGCGCTATACATGTGAGCCATAATGATAAAGCATAGACATGACAAACTTGTTTTTTGTTTCCGGGCGCGTCAACTGCCAATTCTACTGCTGAGGTCGTTATTCCCGTATGTAGTGCATGTTTTCTCCTCTGGCGGTGGTGCTTTTCCCCCGCTGGATGGTGAGATCCGTCGCCAACGGGTCGGACTGTCGGCTAGCGGGTTTTTTCCTTCGATCAGGTATCTCCCACCAGCGGGGCACCATCCCAGCCGGTACAAACTCAAACTCCAGGCATGTGCGGTAGCGTAATGCATGTAAGCGAGGAGAGGACAAGGAAGAAGGGATGATCGCACACGTTCCGTGCCCTGATTGCTAGGGTTGTACTACTCCGGCATTCACCTGGTATTGATCGGGGAAACCACTGAAAACTTCCAATCAAAGCAGCCGGCCGCTAGGTTTCTCCTCCAGACAGGGACAATTTGAACTTGAACAATGGCCCCTTGTTTGCTCCTGAACAGTAATATAACTTCGCTCTCTCCACCCAAGGCATTATATTGACTCGTCATACACGATTGTAATTGTATATGTGACTCAATAAATATTATTATTATAACTAGCTAGTGTCGAAAACCGTCGGAACTCGAACCTAGGACCTCCCGGTCAGAGACATGCAGTGACATCTGTTTATGATCCCTCAACCATTTCTCCCGATACAAACCTTTAGATAAGTGGGGAGGGAAGATAGGAGTAGTCAATATCCAAAGACTAGAGCGAATCAGGACAGACAAGACCAAAGAGCACGGAATGACGCGATCGCTCTCGCACGTGCTTCGCGACCCGAAGTCAAGATCCCAGAGGACGAGCGAACTTCGATTGATGTTTCGGGGCACGTCAACTGCCTTGATCATTAGTCACGTTAGTGTAATGAATGTTTTACCACTGGATGGGATCCGGCGCCGGTCTACAAGTCACCTGTAGCCATTTCCTGGTCTCCTGAGATGTGTATAAGGGGAAATGATAGGAAGAGGAAGAAAGATCGCGCGTGATACATTGCTTATTTTTTGGAGTATTACTCCAACAATAGTCTGGCATTGATCGGAGGCTCCACACTAAACCACCTTTAAAAGTAGCCGCCAGAATTCTCCTCCAGAAAACAATTGAATGCAACAAAACGACAGAAATTGAGTGAAAAAACCAATGTTGAATCAAAAAAGAAGTAAAAAAATTTTGAATTTTTTTTAAAAAGTTTGGTATCATAGCGATCTAGCATGTACACTTTTCATATTTTTATCTGGTTCCCCAACAGATATTACTATTGAAAATTTGGAAAAAAATCCGAAATTACAATTTTTAAATGCTAAGGTATTTACCCATGACATTTTACAAAAAGTACCAATTTCCAAACGTATGGACTTTGGCATTGGTAAAATTTGAATATGGGACTTGGGTAAACTTTTGTGTGGTTTCAGGACGCTTCAACACGTTCGCATCTGTAGTAATGACTAGGGTGATAATGAGAAGATGAAATTACAAGCACAAATACCATTCCTATGGCGAGACTCGCACATACAGCCCTTCAAGCATGGCCGTCTCATGCTTCAAGCCGAGGCGCTAGTGCGCTCTCGACCTACCTGCTCGGCTACCAGGCCGTGGTAAGGTAATACTAGGTTACCGCACAGGTAATAGTAATTGTTACTGATGAACAAATGGAGTTAAAACAGCACGTATCTTCTCACTTTTACCGAAAATTTCAGGCATTTTAACGAATGAGACCTGAATCATGCTTTTAATCGTCCTTTCACGCTATCAAGGTCCAAATTTAATTAAAACTAGTGCTACAGAATGACACTGAAGTTCTCATACTAGTAAGTTTTTTTCTCATTTCTTTTAGTAAGGGCCATTTGTACTTGCCACGTCCTCTTGCGAGCTGCCATCTATCGCCGCCCAAATTACATTTTTTGAATTTTTCGGTTTCCCAGAGAGTGGAACCGAAATATTAGTTTAAGAATATTAAAGTAGTTAAAGCCTCATCCTAAATGGCAATCTCCATTGAAATATTTGGAGCTGTTCTTAAGAAAATGGTGATTATGCTCTAGTGTAAATGTAAAATTTGAAGCTCTTTTTCATAGGACATTTTTTGAGTTTTCGAAAAACTTGTGGGAAAAACAATTTAAGATTGTGTGCTGTACGTGTGTGCATTTCAAGAAGTTGATTTAATTGGCCGAATGACGACGCTAGATGCGCACTCTCGTTCTTGTTTTCTCTTTGCGCAAGGACAAGAGTAAGCAGTCGCGATACTACGTCTTTCCACCCCCGTGAACTTGTCTCGAAAAAATTACAAAATTTTGAATTTTTTGTGCATTTGTTTGTCCATCGATTGATCACGTTTGCCCACCCTTTTGAAAATAGTTCTCAGCCCGCGTTCAGAAATTAGAGAAAAAAATCGGGCCAATTTCATCCTTTTACGATATTCCAAGATTTTGCCTAAAATATTCAAAAATTTAAGTGCACTTTCGTTTCTCTATCGTTTGACCTCCATTAATGACAAACTATTTTATTTTTCCCATGTTTCCGCCAGTAGATAAAGCAGAAAAAAACGTATTCCACTCTACCCTAAAAGCGTGAACCTGGCCCGAAAAAAATTGAAAATGCAAATTTTTTTAGTGTATTAGTTTGTCCATCGTTTGACCACTTTTGCTCACTCTTTAGAAAATGTTTACCAGCTTTCAAAAATCATTGACAAAAATGGCTTTTTCCGCCACACATTTCACAAAATCGCGAAGTTGGCAACAAATATACAAATTTTAAACATTTTAATTTACATTCGTTGGTCCGTTGATTGAGGAAGTTTGTCCACCATTTCGAAAACATTTATAAGCTATCGTTAAAAAATTAGTGGAAAAACGGTTATTTCACCAAAATACCTGAAAACATTGAAATTTTGAATATTTTCATTTTGAATCATTTGTCTATCTTTTTTTTAACGTTTACCAGCTACGGTTGAAACATTATTGGCAAAAACATTTTTACCACGATATTTGGCACCTTGCCTAGAACTCTCCGTAATCAAATAACGCAACATAGATTTTGCTACGTCGTAATTGGGCGAGGACCAAACTATATCGTTTTATGAGTCAAAATAGCACCCTACTATTTTATTACATAATCGTGACCATCCTTGGAACACTCACAACGAGAAATAACTTCTGTTTCTTATACAGCACATACTTTCTCGCCTTTAGCGACGTACTTGTACATCATACAAGTCTACGGCAATTTCTATTGTAATTAGCACATCTGGCATCATATTTTGTAAAACGCATTAAAAATTCTGGAACATTAGGTGAGAAAGCTAATTATTTTCAATCAAATATCAACCGAAATTCGACAATTAACATTGCATTTCTTACAGCTAAATCATGTCTCAACATTGAGACGGAAATCACAGAAATTCACACGTATGTACTCAATGAATACGAGGAGAAAATTTAAAGAAAAAAAATTGTTTAAAAAGAATTTGAGATTGCATATTTCACGCAAAATGACGCAAAAACTACTCAAATGTTCGCAAAAATGTACATGAGATTTCAAAATCTCTTTCGCACCTAATGTTCTAGAATTTGTAAAAATTTATGACATGTCTTAATTAGGTTAGAAATTGCCGTAGAATAGTATGACGTAACCATTACTAAAGGCGAGAAAGTATGTGCTCTTTATGAACAGATTTCATTAAGGAAAAAAAATCTTCATTGTTGTAACTCTAGGAAGACGCTGAACATTTTTTCAACTTTTCCAATTTTAGAATATTCAGAGAGTGCAACGAAAATGGGACCTATGCCATTTCTAATAGCATCTTTAAAATTTGGAGTCATTTTTGAAAAAAATTGGAACGTGTTGAGGCTTCTTGTAAAGAACCCATAAAAATCCAAATATCCATTTGGAATTTGAGAGTCCACATCAGTCAGATCTATCGAGATACATATCCATTTTGGTGTAAATTGCGAGTGCGGTTTAGCTGCTTGCGTTGTTCACAGACTTACATTTCTCTATCAATCGATTTTTTAGTAACAAGGACGCACGAAATGTGGGTTTTGACATCACAATGTATTAAAGGAAGTAATTGGGTACATAAAGGAACACGATTTATCCATGCTTTCTTTACCAGTGACCTGGAATAGGAGTTATCTGACTTGTATTTCTTGTTTCTTGCTTTTAAAATTTTCTACATTCAATGAAAAAATTAGTCAGATTTTTGAAAAATTGTACCTAACCTTATTTAAAGATACAACTTTGTAAAAGTATTTCATGATTTTGTTTTCCAATCTAGCTTTAATATTGGAGTTTAATAAAAACGCTGCAAAAAATTTTAATTGTTACACTCTAACTCAACTCGAGGTGCAAATTTTCCAAAACACTGTTCAAGTCACAATCGTATAACAATAAAAATATTGTAAACAATTTCATGTTTGCTTATTCTGAGAAATCGCGTTTAATTCAGTTTCTTATTTTAAATAAGTTTGTTTATTTTCTTTAGTATATTCTGAAATTCTGTGGTTGGGGGACTGGGGGGTTATTTAACAGCGAAAAATGTTCAGTCGACATGCACATAACAATAACTTCTTTTTTAATGCTTTGATTAAGTTGAAAGCATTGATTAAAATTATCTTGCCCTTGTAAGTTGTTATTTTGCTGATTACGTTTTTATCATTCCTCAAAAATATTGATCTAATATGTAATTATTATTGTATGTGTAACTGTGTATGTCCGTGTGCTAATGTGTTTTAAAAATATCAATAGAATAATTTGTGCAAAATTTCAACTCGAAATTGCATAGCAGAACAGGAGTCAAGGCGAGCTGAGCGAGGGCGACCAACAATCACTTGAGCCAGTCGACTTTACGTCACGCATACTCGTGATAGTAGCTCACACAGATATTTTAAACTGGATCTCGCCATTAAGGTTAAATGTCCCAACACTAGTACAATTTGTAGCCACCACGTGGCAGCACCAAAATAAGTAAAATTTACTT